>CAUOFW020001581.1:0-82166 GCA_963454935.2 Ilex paraguariensis
TGTCTAATCACCTGTATCTTGCCCGTGGTCTCACGGACTATGTCAGGCCCTAAGGCAACCGTCTCCCCTGCATCATAAAAAGGAGATAGATTCATTAATGGAAAATCATTAATTTGTAGGAGTTATTTACTATGGAGTTGTGAAGCTTTTTATGATGCAGAAAAAGGAGCATAAAATGGGATCGTTCTCAATTAATCCCATAACTGAGTCACCATAGCTACTTTATTGCATTTGTAAATATGTTGGTGAAGACATTTTCAATTTGCTTCTAGTTAGAATAATCATTATTGTAGGGTTTCACTTTGGTGCCTCTATTGTCATGCTATGAAAGATCAATTAATTGAACATGTGCCTATCTTTCTACTAAGAATTGCACGAGCTAATAGAGATTCGCCTAGATTTCGCCTTATTCTTGAGATGAATGATTGTTATTTTGACTAGCGTTATAATCAGTGGATGGAGAACATAGCTCCAAATGAATTTTGCAACAACATATTAATCAAGCTTGGTGGAATTTTGGTAAAGACCTAAGTCAATGCTTATTATTCACCTCTTAATGAATCTCTAAAGCTTAAAACTGTTAATAATCAACTTCTTAAAAAGGTAAAGAAGGGACATCTAAGTCCAATAATGATGATGACGGTTATACGTTGTGAGATCTAAAAAATCTATTAAAGAAGCTTTAGTAGCCAAACCACAATTAAATTATATAGAGTTACATACTCTACTTGTTTATAGCAATATAATGACTCTTGATAATGAATATATTAATTGGATGACAGATCCATATTATATTGTTAATCGATTTAAGACTATGGATAAAACCTTCTTATTTTCTGAAAATAAAGAAGAGAATATTACGAATATATTTTTATTGAAACTGATTCTGTCAAATTCCAGAGATTTTTTAATAATAGATATAATACTACTGATCCACAATATAGCAAAACACTCATATTAAGAGTGATATCTGCTAAAGACTGAGGTCTTAATTTAATTATCTCTAGAATATTAAGAAACTCTCCATATACGGAGCATAATTATTTTGATTATATTGATGCTTTGAATATTGCTTTCTTGTATAATTGCATCAATTTAAGGCATTTCTGGTTCTTCCAATTTATTGAAACCTGTACGAAAATTCTAAACTGATTTTGTGATTGGTGGGAACAACATGGTGTTATTGAAGAGATATATCCTGAACCAATGAAAAAATTATTTGCCTTTTATAAAACAAAAGTCCATTCTTAAGGGATAATGATATTGAGACCAAACATATTATTAATTTCTCACTTGAATTCTTTGTTCCTTGAATTTGAGTGTGGACTTTGACTTGTGATTTTAATCAAAACGGACATCCTAGATTAATTAGGGAATATCATATTCGTTTTTAAATAATTATCCGATTGAATGTAAATGCCAACTTATAGCGGAATGTTTAAAGACATGGGAAAGAGGAAGAACAAGGATCAACCTCTAAAGAATTAGCATAGTATAAATACTATTTAATCTCGTAGAAATCTTAAAGAAAAATTAGTAAAAAAAAATCCCATTTAAATTCTGAGCTGCTTAAAGCAGCAGTAATGGACGAGATGCGTCTCCAAGTTATGTCCACATTTGGCATGGACAAAAATGAAAAGATGGATATCGTTAATAATCCCACAGTTCCTATAATAGACAAAAATAAAGGTAAAGTCGAGGAGGATTATAAGAGAAAATCTAGCACTTCTACTGACTCTGATGATGGCTTTATGAATTCTCAGGGATATACCATATTAAAGGTGATACTTCTATTAATGAAGATTTACTCATGATGACATGAAGATAAACTTCAAAAACAACAGTAATGAGCTGTACAATTTGATTTATAGAAAATAATCAAATAAACCAAACTCTCGGATAAAGCCTAATCTTAGAGAGTGATGCAAGCCATGACATCACAAGAATATTATGTACTGTAATGATGACGTCAATGTAAATTATTTAAATTATAAATAATAAAAAATTATAAATAATTAAAAGATGTTGAAATTCGAATTTCATGTTTGCCTCCTCTCATATAATAATATATAGAGGTGCAAGTCCAGTGTATTAGACACCGTCGATTCTTAGACCCTCAATCCTCTAGACTTCTCCTTCTCCTACCGTTTACTACACCATCTACCTGCTTTGTCGTGCACCCTCTTTGAACTCATTTTTTCTTGTAATAATGGCCTCCATCCTTCGCCTTCTTCAAACCATCCACATCTGTAAGTATTATACAACTTCAAGTCCTGTACTACTTTATTTTATAAATAAAAACTTTCTTCTTTGCTCGGATATTTGCACAATCCTATCAATATTGACCATCTGTAAGTCGGGTATAACTTTAAGTCTTGTCCTACTGTGCGAAATAAATAAAAGCTTTCTTCTTTGCTATGATCGTGCAAATAAGTTCCACAAGCCAATTATCTTTTTCTTTTGTGCTTGTTGACACCATTTCCGCGCGTTCATTAACCACTAATCATCCCGTCCAAGGCCAGTTGCAGAGAGACAGAAATAGAGCATGGCGAAGTCACTGGGACCAACAGGGGAGTTCTTCTGGAGGATGGACGAGTGGAGGAAGCACGCGATGCTGACCAACCAGCTCCGCCATGCCACTCCTGGCCTCGGCATAGCCGTCGTCGCCTTCGGAGTCACTGGGACCAACAGGGGAGTTCTTCAGGAGAAGGGACGAGTGGAGGAAGTACCCGATGCTGACCAACTAGCTCCGCCAGGCCACTCCTGGCCTCGGCATAGCCGTCGTCGCCTTCGACATCTACCTCGTCGGCGAAGCCTTCTACAACAAGATCTACGCTCTCGCTCACTCTCACTCTTCGTCTTCTTCCGCTTCTCACACTCACTGAGAAGCAACACCCATCAACATCTCTCAGGTCAGATTGATGTTATTGTATATAATTTACTCTTCTTGATTCACCATGTCTCGGAAACTTGTCGTTTACCCATTTATCTCTAATTATGGATTTTCATTTATTGATTTGAATTGCTTTTGTGATCATACATGTATCTTTGTTTATTTCATTTGTCAATCATGCATTGCTCACGGTGGCTATGTGTTGCATTTGTTAGAAATTAGGGCTTTCCTGTGCAAAATTAGTTGATTTGTGCATTAGAAAGATTCGTACTAATAAATTTTTTTTGGCCGAATACTAATAAAAAAAATTAAATAATCATTTTAGAATATCATTTGTTAAATTCATTGCCGATGCTGTATATGTAGCTACAATGTTAACGCCAGTTCTGATGGGTGTTGGTTTTGCGAAGCGGGTAATTAACACAAATAATACTTGTTAAAAAGATAGTAACTCAAAGATAGGAAAACAATAAAAATATAACACAAAAATATAACGTTGTTCGATACAACATACCCACCTTGGTACACGTACATTTACAGACCAAAACTACCTTGGTACAACTTGAGCTTTATGTTTTATATCACATATTTAATATACCTATTCATGATATATTAAAAGTCTTTCAATATAATTCTATTTCATATAGAATTCTCACATTGATTACCCAACAAAACTCTCCTTCATAATAATTAAAGAGTTTGAGTCAAATTCCAACAATGGGGCTCCAAAAGGTTGAGTTACGTTTCATTTTTTAAGGGTAACAAAACATATTCTTTAATTGAGATATATTCTAAAAGATATATATATGTTTTGTTAAATGAGTGCTCCCGTGAAAGTGTGAATTTAAGTTAGTGGGTTGTTAAAAGGGGAGAGATCGGGAGACAAGCTCATGCTCTCTGTTAATATACTATGGTAGATAATTTTATTTTTTCCGATGAGATATCATGGTAGATAATAGACTATTGGATATGCTGATATTTGGCTCATGTGCCTATCTATATAGTTAAAGTTCTAATTTTGGAATGTATGCCACCACCTTTACTTTAGGATGAAATGGAGTGGGATTGGAATAATTCATACTTGATGCAGCAAAGGAAAACATGTGAGTGCAAAATTGGAAGATCAAGTTTGAAGGAGGAGAATGAAAAGTTGGTTTCTTGAAGTTTGATCGTTAGTAACCATTAGTCTTAGATTAGTACATCTTGTGAGTTTTTTGTGAATAACTTTAATAGAATTAATTTTGTTTTCTTAGCTCAAAGGTATCCTCCATGAATAGGTGGCTATTAATGCGGTATCTGTGTGTGGCTCAAACACTCCTTGCCATGCATTGCTAGGCAAAAAAATTCATAGAATCCTTGTCATTGAGCTATTTTTAAGCAACTTGTGACTTAACAGCTTGTTGCTTCCCTATTCCCTAATATAGTGCGATTATGACGAGTGTGGGAAACAGTCTCCTCATAAAACATGATATCAAATCTAATGTTGTGTAGTCGAAGGTACATTCATCTATAGCTAATGCTACCCTCCTTTATCTTTACTTGGGTGTCTCTGCAAAAGAGAAGTGCTCAACATAAACCCAAATAATTGGTTCCAAACATTGTTTTGTTGAGTTGAGGATGATTTTAAAAGAAGCTTCATTTTGAGTTGATTTAAAAGAAGCTTCACAACCCGAAATCCTTCATTTTGAGTTGATTATGGTTGGAACTTGTCTTGGTCAAGCATTTTACATAACAAGTGCGTTTGATGGAAGTATAAGTTGAAGGTGAAGCTTCTTATCTTGCATGGTTTTAGATTTCTCTAAAAGAAGCTTATTTTCATATGGCTGTGTTCATTTATCTCTTCATATCATTTCAAAGTTAACAAGGTCGACATTAACATCAGTGAAGATTTTGTATTTTTTGTTAACAAGGTGTATAATTTTGAGTTATGTCTGTTAACTACTCTATACTAGGAATCTGCGAAGGGTTCATGTTACATATTGTACAAAATTATTTGCTTGACTTAAAATTGTTCGGCTCTTATCAGCACAGGTAATATAAAGTTGTTTTTGCCATTCAATATGTTGGAATAATACACTATAGTACATGCATAGCACAATGGGACCTTTTAATAAAGTAGAAGATAAACTGATGCATACAAATTAAAGATGGCGAATTGCATACGAGTTTGCGCAGTGGAGCCACAATCTGGGAAGAGATTCGTTGATCCAAGATTGCCCAGATAACCCCTTGTAGGTTGGGAGCGGATACTCACTAGTCTTCCCCCCCTCCCTCCTCCCCTCCTCTTTTTTCTTGATCCACATAATTACAGTTGTTTTCCACAAGCTGATTTCCTATGCAATTCCCAAATATGCAGGTGAATGCTTGACGCAAGGAACAAAGCTTGACCGTGTATACCAGTCTGTCCTGTTTCTGTTTGTGTTAAATAAAGCCTACACTTAGACATGATGGACTTGTGCCTTCATTTAGTTGGAATCTTTGATTGTAGACTCGTGAATAGTGTGGTTTGATGGACTGTCTGTTTGTGTTACTACTATTACCCGCTACTTATTCTAGCTATTGCATCTGCCATTCCTCACCCTGCCTTCACAGTGCATTTTTTCGATTGCTATATTGATGGACGTTCAATTGTTGAAAGTATATTGGTGGGCCTTGGTCCACCATTGGCCAGTTTAGTCTAATAATCTAATAATTACCGCACACTATAGTTGGGGGACATATGCATTATGCTTATGCCTTTTTCTTATTACCAAGATGTGATATAACTTATCAGTGCTACCCTTGATCATTTACTACTCGGAATTTAAGGGGTTGGAGCTTTGAGGTAAAGATCCTAGTCCTCATAAAGTGGGTACGCTATTGGACTTGGGGGCAACTTTATAATCAGCTCAGTTGACGATGCAGCCATTTAGCCAGTACCCGTTTCCCAGCAGTTAGCTTGTGCAAATTGGATTTTGTTAGGATCTTGATGTATCTTTATTTTTTCGAGTATAATATGGAACACGAAGTGAGAGTGTGCCATTCTCATTCAGATATCAATCTGCCCTCCTCCTTATACCTCGGTGGTGGTGGTGGTGGTGGTGGATCTATTGTTCTAACCATGAGGTGGGGTTCAAGGGCGAGGTGGGGTTCAAGGTAGGAAGGGCCTATGCGTAACTTTGGATTGGTGGGTCAGTGCTTGCTTGAGTATTTGATGCTGAAGGAAGCTAGACGTAGGACTATAAATGAATCGAGTTGCTCCAGAATTGCTCAAACTTTCTTGGACTAAATCCCACTAACTTATAAAACAAACCACAAGCATGAGTTCGATTCTAAACTTCATATAATAAATGAGTCATGCTTAAACATTCAGACTTGACTTACCTCAAACGCGATTTTGAACTCAAATTTATGCCTGAATACAAGATTGAATACTATTCATCCAATCAAACAAACCAAGTTGAGCGGAATCTGAATTGGGGAAAAAATATGAACAAGTTGAGCTTGACCAAGAGATTTGAAAATTATTATGATTCCAAGAGTTTTTACAAACCAAAACCAAATAATCACGAATTCTCGTTAATTCGGTTCATCTGCATCCTTAATAACACGTCAATGTCTATCAATTCTTAGGCTCGTGGTATTCAAGCCATTTGTGGAATTTTGGTTTTTTTTTGGTTTGTTCACCGTTAAAAGAAATGAAAAGTTCCTGAAAACTTGTTCACCTCTTCCTACAATTGCACCCTAAAGTCAATATGATTGATAATTAATTGACTTGCTGCACATGAGCACATGGCATGCTGTAGAAATATGTCCCGTCTTTGATAGGTGCAGCTTGAGTTGGGTGAAATTTGGTACACAATTGATTCTAGCGTGAAATGTTGCAGCATAAAACAAATCAAATTATTTGGACCCAGTTAAAAAATCGGATTATTGGAGGCTCAATTGGGTCAATTCATCATATTTTGAATATATTTTTAAGATCATCAATTTTTTGAACTTGAGTTGAACTCAATGCGATAAGCTAATTAACCTTTAAATACCATGTTAAATCAAGCAATTTGAGGTCGACTATAAAAGAGCTTGTTTATGATGGGTTGTAATACAAATGAGTCTAACTTATAATTTTTTTTTTTTGAAAAAAAAAAGAATTCTTTAGATGTCAAACTAGGCTTGCATAATTTATTATTCAATTTGATGTGACGTAATAGAATATATATGTGTTTTTATTCTTTGGGGTAAAATATATATATTTGATCCCCAAATTATGTATTTTATGTCAGTTTAGTACCAAATTTTTTAATTGTGCCAATTGTATCTCTCAATTTTTTAATTTATGTCACTTTGATCCAATTGAAAATGACAGTTCAAATTTGCTAACAGAGATCATCACATATATTTTACGTGATCACACATGAGGTATATTCTATGAAAATTTTAGGGACTACCCCAGACATAAACAATTAACTTGAAGGATCAAAATAATACAAGTTATAAATTGAGGAATTAAAAGTGACCCCTTAACTGCGGTGACGTGAATATCTATGTAAGTCAATTTAAACTGCAGTTTTTGATTGAACCAATGTGACATAAATTGATAAGTTGTGCGACTAAATTAACACAATTCAAAGATTGCTATTTGTTAGTGCTTTCTTGTTCTTTGTTCCATTTGTTTTTGGTTGGCATCTCAACCTAAAACCAAAGAAGCCATATGATATTTAAGCATTGTCCTATGAAATTTTTTATCGGATTACAGGTTTACATTTGACTTTGATTGTTTCAACCCTTTTATATATGTGCAAAAACTAACAGCAATCTTTCAATCTTCAATCTCCTACTGGTATATTCAATGGCTGTTGGGAGATCTCAAGAGGCTTCCTCTTCCATATCGCGATATACATATCATGTGTTCTTAAGTTTTAAACATAAAGACACATACAAGACCTTTACCGATCACCTCTATACAGCTTTTGTCCACGCAGGAATTCACACGTTTAGAGATGATGATGAACTTGAGAGAGGAGAAAATATCAAGTCACAGCTGTTAAAAGCAATCAAAGAATCAAAGATTTCAGTAATTGTCTTCTCGAAAAACTATGCTTCTTCACAACGGCGCCTTGATGAACTTGTCAAAGTCCTCGAATGCAAGAGGACGGTTGACCATGAAGTTTTGCCTGTTTTCTACGATGTGCTGCCACACCAAGTTAAAGAGCAGACAGGATGTTTCGCAGAAGCATTTTCGAAACATGAAAGGCTACTCGATGCAGAGACAGATGAAAGAAAGATTGAATGGATGGAGAAGGTAGAAAGGTGGAGGGCAGCACTTAGAGAAGTTGCTGATTTAGAAGGGATGGTCTTAGAAAATCAAGCTGATGGGTAATTTTCTCAAAAGTCCTTTGCTTTACTTCATTTGATTGAGGACTTTCTTAATCAAGATGTCAATTAACCTTTAACTAAAGAAATTTCTTATTCTTCTGATGATTGGATAAAGTATTATTTTAGGCATACCAACTTTTTCTTTGCATTTGTTAAGTTTCAAAGGATCTTATTACTCAATTCATCTACATGAAAAGTGTGTTAAAATCCTTGTTTGACTTTGTTTCAAGTGCAAATAATTGATTTCTTCATTAGCATAAACAACAGTCTGTTCATGAGTTCTTAATCTCTCTCATCATCTTACAAGGTAGTGAAAAAAATTAAACATCATGAATTACCTATTTATCTTTTGTGATTCACATGAAAATTTTGTATTCACGTCAACTTATAAGATGGATATTGTGCTATGCTTTCCTCACAAATTGTAGGTATGAGTCGACATTTATTCAGGAAATTGTCAAAAAGATTAGGAGTAAACTGGACAGCATGGTCTTGAATGTTGCTCGCTACCCAATTGGAATAGATTTTCGAGTTAAAAGTATAAATTCATGGCTACAGGACCGGTCAACTGATGCTGTTATAGGAGTGATATGTGGAATGGGAGGAATAGGAAAGACGACTATTGCCAAAACTGTTTATAACCTGAACTTTGATAGTTTTGATGGTAGCAGCTTCCTTGCAAATGTCAAAGAAACTATGGAGCAACCCAAAGGTTTGGTTCGTTTACAAAGACAACTTCTTAATGATATTCTGAAGGGAAGAAAGGGAAAAATAAATAATGTTGATGAAGGAATAACTAAGATAAAAAATGTTATAAGCTGTAAAAGAGTTCTTGTCATACTTGATGATGTGGATGAAGTAAAACAAATAGACACAATATTTGGAATACGAAATTGGTTTTATCCAGGAAGTAAAATATCATAACAACTAGAAACGAGCGATTGCTAAGGGCCCATGAATCATATCAGATTTTTAAGATATATGGATTGAATGATGATGAATCGCTCAAGCTCTTCAGTTGGCATGCCTTTGGACAAGACCATCCTATTGAAGGTTTTGTTGAACACTCAAAAAATGTAGTCCAGCACTGCGGAGGGATTCCTTTAGCACTTGAAATATTGGGGTCTTCTCTATCTGGCAGCCGAAGTACAGTGGTGTGGGAAAGTGCCATAAAGAAATTAGAAGTGATTCCTAACAATGAAATTCACCACAAGCTTGAGATAAGTTATATGTCATTAGATGATGACTATGACAAGAAATTGTTCCTCCACATTGCATGTTTCTTTGTCGGAAAGAACAAAGATTATGTGGTCAAAATTCTCGATGAATGCGATTGCTACACAACAGTTGGAATCGAAAACCTTGTGAGCAGATGTTTGGTAAAGATAGAAAATGGCAACAAGCTAATGATGCATCAATTGATTCGAGACATGGGGAGAGAAATTATTCGCCAAGAATCACGAGATGATCCTGGGAAGCGTAGTAGACTATGGCATCATAAGGACTCCTTTTACGTTCTGAAAGAAAAAGCTGTAAGCAACACACTTGCTTTGACTACCTGAGCAAACCAAATCTTCTTTGCAATTTTAAGTCTTGTGCATTCATTCTTGTAACTTAAACCAGTTCACTTTTATTTTCAGGGTACAGAAAGAATTGAAGGCCTCATCCTCAACATGCACATGTTAGAAGATGAGTCTTCCTCAACATTCTTTAATGTTACTAATGCAAAACGTCATCTTGAAGACAGTTTAGGTACATCCTTGCTTCCATACCGGGGGATACATCAAAACGGCGTCGTCTTGGTTTCTTGTTGTGGGAACCAATGACCACTGTTTGGACAAAATTTTTCCAATGCCAAATAAGATAGACTTGGACACTGATGCATTAGCAATGATGCACAAACTAAGCCTACTCCAGCTCAACTATGTAAAACTCAATGGAGGCTACACAGAATTTCCGAAGAATTTAAGATGGCTGTGTTGGCACGGATTCCATTTGAAGTCTATTCCTAAGAATTTTCCTATAGAAGGCCTCGTTGCTCTTGATCTGCGAGAAAGCAGTTTGGAATACGTTTGGAAAGGAACCAGGGTATGATCAACTTTCCTCATATTTATTTCATAATCTTTTTATTATTTTTTTATGAGATTTTATGACATTTCTTCCTTTTTTCAATCACAGCATCTCGTATCATTGAAATTCCTTAATCTCAGTTATTCTTATCGCCTGACCTCAACCCCTGACTGCACAGGACTACCTAGTCTTGAGAGATTCATACTTAAAAAGTGCACAAGTCTGGTTAAGGTTCATGAGTCCATTGGAGACCTCGAAAGACTTGGTTTTTTGAATCTAAGAGGCTGCAAAAATCTGAGAAAACTTCCACGAAAACTTGGTCAGCTGAAATCCCTTGAAAAGATCATTCTCACTGGTTGTTCAAAGCTCGAATGGTTGCCTACAGAGCTGGAAAAATTGGAATCTTTGACAGTACTTCATGCAAGCAGAACATCAATAAATCAGTTACACTCCATTATTGGTGGGGATTATTCATGGCCTAACGTTATTCGATTTAGGGTCTCGAAATTTATTAAAAATGTGGATTTCTCTCTGGCTTCTTTGCCACGCACGTTAGGTAAATTAAGTCTTGCGCACTGCAATCTTTCAGACGATACTATTCTCAAGGACCTAAGTTGTCTGCCCATGTTATGGGAATTGGATCTAAGCGGAAACCCAATATCAGTTCTACCAGAGAGCATCAAATGTCTTTCTATGCTAAAATCGCTTTCGTTAGCTAATTGCACGACTCTCAAGTCACTACCAGAGCTTCCATGCAGTGTAAAGGAATTTGATGTGGAAGACTGCAAATCATTGGAAAGAATGAGTATTCTGCCACAGTTTTTTAATTCATTAACATTCAAAATTTTTGAAGGTTGTGACAAACTAGAAAATGTTCATGGTCTATTCAAGTTAAAACCCTTAGGGGACTTTGATGTAGAAATGATCAATGATTTGGGTTTGGTTGACTTGGTATCCCTGGAAGATATGGAGGTAGAACTTTGCAATAATTTGACACGAACAATAAAGAAAGGTCCCGTCCAGGTGCTCTATTTCTCTCCTTCCTCTATCCTAAAATATGTTATCCATATGATATACTTATGTTTATAATAATCAAACAACCTTGTTCAGGGACTATATGAATGTGGTATATTCAGCACTTTCCTTCTTGGGAACAGGGTTCCGGCTTGGTTCAGCTATAGGTGTATGAGCTCCTCCATATCTTTTACTGTGCCTTTGCTTCCTAATCTCAGGATTCGAGGCTTGAATGTATGTATTGTCTATGCACGTTCTAACAATCACCACCGTGCTAATTTGCATGATTTCTATATCAAAATCAGAAATAAGAGCAAGGGTATTGACTGGATATATGGCCCAACGATCTATGGCAATGAGGACATGTTGTGGTTGAGCCATTGGAAAATCATTAATCAAGTGGAACGCGGGGATGAAGTAGATGTTTCGATGATTGTTGGTTATGGTTTTCTGATAAAGGAGTGTGGAAGCCAGATCATATATGAGCAAGAAGAAAAATGTTCCCAATCAAACAGTGGAGAAGATATAATCCAACACAAAATTTATCCTTATCAGAATGTTTTTAATAGGGATTTTTCAGCATATCAGAGAAGCAAAGGTTCTTATGTTCTCAGCCATTATGACTTGCATCCTGATTTACATCCCCCAGAGCAGAACCCCCCAAGTGATCGTTGGGATGACCCAGAGGTGTATGATCCTTCGATATGGGCCCCTATATTTGAGTCAGGTGCGCATCACTTACCTTTTAATTAACTATTAAACTAAGCCACTAATAAAAAAGCAACACAATTGCTTCAATTATTTGAGTTAACCATAAAGATTTGAATAAAATTCGCTTGTAGAATCGAAGAGCTTTCAGTTTTCAGTAAATTCAAAAATTGTGCAATTGCTCTTGCCGAGGATATTTTGTTTATGAACAGTCGACCAAGCAACTTGTTGAAAAATTTAATGATACGTACCGTGTACATTTACAGATGAGGATGAAGATGAAGATGACTATGATATAGAAGAAGACGAAAAAGACGACGAGGATTTTTGAATTTGCATTTTTCAATAAGAAGTGATCAGATTCATCCAGGTAGAAATTTTTTGAAAATATTTTTTTAGCCAATATGCACTAGATTTTTTATGACATTTTTTGTAAAATATGTTGAAAACATTTCTTTGTGTATACGCAATGACCTTTTTATTTGCTGATCGTTTTGCATACGTGCATATGTTAAGACCTTTTTCTATATTGACTTTGGCAGACTTCCCGGGAGGAGGGACTACAAATTTTTTTTTTTCAATAGATAATTATCTATTTTGAGAGGGTGCAAAAATCTAAGAAGCTTTTTAGGAAAAATTGAAAGTTTTGGATTTCATAGAAAAGTTGTTCCGAAGAAACGCCTAGTTATTAATAGAATTCCTTGTCGGCTCTCTGTGAAATATTCGTTTGGCCAAAGGCTTCCAAACACATCATAAGCTAAACCGGTGCAGACGAATAACCAACCCACAATAAATAGGGAAGTCATAGTAATACTTTGAATAACCTAACAGAACCTTACCAGGCTTGACATGTCGTGAATTCTCTAGAAAGAGAGGGGTGCCTTCAGGAACGCGGACACAAATGGTGCATGACTGTCGTCAGCGTTTTATGGTTTCTAAAACCTTGATGACTTGCCAGATGAGCTGTGGAAGAGTACTAAAATCATTGAAGGTGGTTGATGCAGAAAACATTGCATTTAGGCTGTAAGGAAATAGAACCAAAGTAGAGCGTTAGACTGTCCGGGCTCAACTCGTTGGTTTATAGTATGTGTTTGGGAATGCGGCGACCTCAAAGCAAATCTTGGCCCGTCTGATTGTATAAAAACCTAGTTTGAGCTTAAGCTCAAGGTGTAACTCTTGTTTAAACTTGTGTTCAAGATCAAGTTGGGCATATTTAAGCCTAATGAGTTGGATAAAGTATTGCTCAAGCATGACTTGTTCATTAAATGAGCTCTAAAATTGTTTAATAAATGAACCAATCTGAACTAGTTTTTCTCTGAGCTAATCTCGAGCTATTCACGAACAACTCAATTTCATTGGTTGTCCTAACTGCAATTAATCAATTATACCACACTTAGAACATAATGCGCAAGAGAATAAAAAGATAGATAATATGAATTTTGGCAAAAGTTGAAAGGACCCAACCACCGAGAAATTTAGTAGAAAAAAAAATGAGACAAGAATAAGAATAAGAAGTGCTTTGAAACACTAACTATAAAATATATCCATCCAACAAGCCCATTACAATGAAGATGCGATAGGTGACACCTGACCAAAAATAGAGCTATATAATATCTCATCTGAGTCTAGTACTCATATGTGAATAATTTTTCTCTTTTAGGAAGTCAAATATTAGTACAAAAATGGAACCAACCATAGGAAAAACTCTATGCCCAGGGTGGAGTTGGGAATCTCTTCTAGGGCGGCATTCTCTAACTATAAGATTTAATTTTTTTCTCCAATAAATAAAAATAATGTGATATATTTATATTTTAGCATGATAATGGTTAGATAAAAATTTATTAAACACACAAAGGCCAAAATCCGATATAAATAGAATAGTCTATGCAAACAATTAATAAAAAAAAAGGGGCAAATTAAAACCCTTTATTAAAAAAGAGCTAATTACAACTATACAAATAGCAGCAATTATCTTATTAATAACACAATATGCACATAGAACTGAAACTTCTACCAGTAACAAATTTCAAACCTAGTGTGGTGTGTTGCCTGTTTGTCGCCGGGAGGAGAGGGAGAGGGAGAGAGAGAGAGAGAGAGAGATAGAGAGAGAGAAAAGGAATGTGAGTTATGGACACTTGCACCGTACACAAGAACTATGTGGTTTAGTGGGCCCAGCTCTTTTTTTTTTGAGTGGGCCTAGCCTTTTTGTTTTATTTTGGGTGGATCAAGTCTTTTTATTTTTGGTTTTTGGGTGGATAAGGCTTAGATATTGCATGCAAAAAAATCTATACATCAAAATATAACATAAAAATAACTTTTATTTTTTACGGTTGAAATAATTTTAAATTTTATTTTAAAGTTAATCCAATTGCTAATATTGACTCTCCAAATTTAATAAAAAAAATAGACCACATAAAAGTGTGTTTTGAGTGACTTTTTAAATTTCTAAGACTTATGATTTCTCATAAGTATTTTTTAAAAAATAAGTAGTGTTTGAAATAATTTATTTTAATTACTTCCATTTAAGTTAGAAATAGTTTTACAACTTAAATAAGTAAGTAAAAGTAAAAAAATAACTTATACTTCTCTATAAAACATTTCACCACCACCACTGTTGCTGCCACCCAATCACACCACCATCATTACCACCGTCGTCATCCATCACCGATTGCTACCTCTATCGCCCACCGTCATCACCCACGACCATCATCATCTTATTCTTATATTATTACTTCTATCACCACTGTTGCCCACCACCCACCACCACCCGTTGTCACCCACCGTTGCCACCACCTATTGTTACCCACCTCCACCACATCTACCACCATCATTTCCACCTGTCCTCGCCCACCTCCACCACACCTACCATCACTATCACAACCACCACCACCATCGTCGCCCACAAGCACCTATTGTCGCCCACCACCCCTTACACTCACCACCACCATTGTCATCGACCACCATCATAACCCACTACTGTCACCTTCATTGTTGTCACCCCACTACCACCACTGTCAACCACCATTACTGTCGTCCACCACCACCCACACCATCTACCACCACCGCTATCACTCATGACTGCCATTACCACTATGTCACCTAAAACCCACCACCATCATCACCATCATCGTTGCCACCCACCACCACCATCACCGTTGCCACCCACGGTTGTCACCACCATCACAATCATTGCCACCCACTACAATCATCACCGTCTTCCACCAACACCACTACCGCTCACCTCCTACAACTGGTGCTTAAATTTCTTTCTCTATCATCTATGTTTGTAATTTAATTTTAAGTGTGAATATAAATATGTTTATGGTTGACAATTTTTTTTTATTACTGTGCCTTTAAGCATTAATAATAACAAAAAATAAAGGTGGGCAAGTGCCCCATGCCCCTTGAACAGGTCCGCCCACGTCTGTGCCAGACCAAGTATAAAAAAAAAAATTCTAGTGCACGAGTCCAATCATTGCCACCTTTGGGAGGATCAGATCAAAATTATCAGATGCACTAGGTTTATCCCGGGTAAAAAAAGACTATTTCTTGATTCGTACCCTTCTGACCAAAGTTCCAAATGATCATAGATGGAGCTTTGACCCAGTATTACCAGGAAAGTCTCTCTAATACAGTTTGTAGATTACCACTGAAATAAATCTATTCCAAAAACTGAAGGAACATAACTCTGGCAAGACAAAACACAAACATTGATTCCATCCACATAGACTATGCTCTTGTGATAATAGACAAAGCTCAAGATGTTCTCTTAGTTATTGGTGGATTGAAAATTTGATTTGGGTTCCATTTGTTTTACGAAATGTACATGCCATGCTTTTGTGTTTGATTGTTAGTTGTCTGGTTATCGTCCAATCATATATTATTCTGTATGTTGTGTTTTGAGGATAAGTGTGAAGACGTTGAGAGACTATGAGATGGAATTTGGACTTCAACAACTAAGGAGTTTGAAGGTATTCCTCTCTTTTGTATTAGAACAAGTTGAAGAGCTTCATGTGGCTTGTAGTCATTGTGTGGATTCCTTGTCCACCATTGATTTGTTTCTTCTAAATTTTTTCTTATGATTATAAATAAAATATTGTGTCTTATCGAAAAAAAATGTTATTCCATATGTGGTGTTTAATCTAGTTAGTGGACCCCTAATCTCACCCCCATTTACCCCTCTTGGATGGTGGGGGATTTCGCAGTGGAAATTTTTAGAGGACCCGATTGAGTGAAAAGTTAAAATTGCCAATGAGTTTTTCTTATTGACATAATTTTTATATTTGGCGACAAGTGTATTTTTAATTTTGAGAGATTTATCAATTATTGAGGATTTTAGTATTTTGTAACTTTTTAGATTGATGTGTTGGCGAAGCAACATGGCGGCCAGTAAAAAAAGGACCACCCTCAAGTTTCTCCAAAAAAATTATACCTATGATTTATTTTATTTGGACTTGAAATAAAAATTATACATATGGTTAATATATTTATATATACTACAATTTGTAAATATATTTCATTATATTCACCCTATCATTTTTGTATAGACCCAAAATACAACAGATTATTGGCACACCACACACATATTTACATACATTTTAAAGTATTTTTTTTTTTTTTGATAATATGAGCTCTAATTGATTAATAATTGCATCTTTGGTGGTTCTTATTTGATATAGTAATAGTTTTTTTGCAATTGCATTGACATTGATTTACAGTTTATTTGTTTGCATTCTAATTGATTTTGTGTTGGTCTACTATTAGTATTTATCTCTATCTAATAATATAAATGAATATAATCTTATTTATATTCATCATAAAAAATAATCAAACCATGCAATTAGAGTGCCACCCATGAATTCATTCCTAACTCGCCCACCGAACCTATAGGAAATCGGGTTCAGGGTGTGACAATTTTGCCTTAACAGGTTTCAATCATGTCTTAATTAACTGAGTTGATCACTTAATCAATGTCGATATATATAGTGGGGGACGAAACTGGAGTTGAGTATCACAAAGAGATGAGCGCAAATAGATATTTTGAGTGAGAAAACTCGAATTACCTAATAACGAGGGACCAAACTTGGGGAGAAGGATTCTCGAGAATGAGGAGACAATTGAATGCACTTTCATCTACTAGGTGAGTTAAAATAACATTAGTCACAAATAATACCATTGATGAGTAATGTAAGTAGAAAAAAGTATTTTATAATTTATAATTTTTTTTATCATATAAGATGTTGCAAAGTTAAATAATTTTTAATTAACATGAATACATCACATACCAAAAATGTCATAACACAAAAAATGACACAACACGACTGATATCCCTAATTGATATGGCACGTTCATAGCTCTTTTCTAGGAAGGACGTGATCTCGCCATGTCAATATGTGATTTGTTCCACAGAATGTTACCTGTCCGTTGGTGATAGATCCATGTGTCTAGATTTGATGAGTTATCGCAGCATGAACTCGATTATATATAATTTGTTATAACGATTCCATCTACCAAACAAAATGTTGACTATTTACACTTGATCACATGACGCTGGGGGGTGGTCTTCAAATAAGGATACAGTTTGTGCTTGTTGCCTTATCCACCTTGTGCTTTGTTCAACAATGCAGAGAAAATATTCAGTGAAACTTAAAAAGTCATCAGGCATCCATCCACCTTTATTTTCGCAATTTTCTTTCATTCAACAACGACAGTGGAAAAATGACTCCTTTTTTTTTTTTGGGGAAAAATTACACCTAGACCTCTTAAAATTTGTCACTTAATCACTTAGACACTAATATTTAGAATATTACACACAGGCCCTCTTAACACTTAAAACCCTTACTGTCAATATCGTATAATCATTAATAAATTATACCTAAATCTCCTGAAGTTTGTAAGCATATAACACTTAGACCATTCAAATTTAAAATATTACATTTAGATCAAAAATATTTTAATTAAAGATAGAATATCAAATATTTTAAATTTTATAACTAAAATTCATGTTATGTTATGTCATTTATTGAAATAAAATTAAAATTAAAAATCTAATTTTTCTAAAAAAAATTATAATTAGTATTGTTGATATCAAAATTTAGACGAACTCCACATCAGTTTGTTAGGTTTTGGTCATCTAAAAAAGAAGTTGGAGACCGAAGGGGAGCTCCAGAGGTCGACTCTCTGAGTCTAAGAGTAAGTGACTCAAAGATATAAACTGAGTGTGGTAATTAGTATAAATATATCAAAGAATTCAATTAAAATCAAATAAGGGATCAAACTGTAATATATATAATATTTTCTATCTTTAATTAAGATAATTTAGCTATTTAATAGATTTTATTAGTTGCGTAACTAATAAGAGGTCTGAGTAAAATATTTAAAACCTGAGGGGTCTAAGTGTTACATGCTCATAAACTTCAAGCGATTTAAGTGTAATTTATTATAGGTATACTAACGAACATTGACAACAAGTGCTAGAGTGTTATACACGTAAAAACCTTTGGGGATCCGTGTGTAATATTTTAAATATCATAGGATGTAAATGATTAAGTGATAAATTTTAGAGGCTCTGAGTATAATTTTTCCTTTTTTTAGGGCCTCTGGTAATGATAAAGGTAGAGTTATCTACGTGATAAAGAGGGTTAAAAGGTTAAGAGAGCCAAGCATAATTTGAGCAACGAAATAAATGATTAGGTCTATCAAATGGGTGGGTTTCATACAAGTTCAATGTAAAAAAATTGATGCAACAATAAGATGTATTTTATTTTCACAGTCCATGTTCAATACTTTTCGAATAAAATATTTGATTAAATCCCAATAACTCAATTCAATTTAGTTTTAGGAAATTGTATTTGCATATCGACTAAGTTTTATGAAACAATCGCTAAATTTCATTATATATTTCTATGACAAACGTTAGCAAGGAATTTATCGATCATGTCTATACAGTTTAGTGTCCTCACGAATTCATTCATTTAAAACTGATAATGAGTTTGAGGGAGGAGAAAATATCAAGTCACAGCTCTGAAAAACCATTGAATATTCCAACATGGATTTTGATTTGAATCTGATTTAATAACTTTGTTTTGAATCCAATCCGATAATATGATGAATTTTATTTTCATAGTTTATGACCGATCCTTTAAAACTTAAAATTTTGATTCAATCCGAATAACTCAATTTGAACAAATTCTTATTGAATTTCAACATAATTTTATAAGGTCATCATTAAAATTTACTCATTATATTCAATAAAAATTGTGCGGGATGATTTTAGCACAATAGATGAGATGACAGATCTCTCCCCTGGTGAGCTCGAGTTTGCGAGAAAAGTTGTTTCAATGGATGGCCTTCAGGAAGAAATGCGATGAGCAGTGGATGAAAACTCTCTACAAATGAGGTAAGTTCTCGAACGGAGACCTGTCACTCAAGAAAGAAGGGTTAGAAAGGCGCTGGAGTGTTTTTCGATGTGACCCCTCCGATTCTGAAGTTAGTTTTCGAGAAAGGGTTTGGAAACACTGTTCTATTGCTTGGGCAATGGGTTGCATACCTGACCTTTGATCTTGAGGGTACTATTTATACCTTCCAAGAATGGATCAAGGTAGACAGCTAGATTCCCTTGGAGGGAAAACACCTAGTTGACTCCTACAGAGGACAACATCTGATGCGCAGACTTTGATCAGAGTGCCTAATTCTCCTTGTACTAGAAGCTTTTGCAGTCCTTCACTTGGGTCCATAAGTATTTAATGTACTTTTTGGCTCTATAGAGCAATGAATACACCCCACGCCCTGCATAATCATTTAATGTGCCTTGGGCATGGTTGTGCACGCGTAGAGGTATTTTGGTCAATCCCCACTTCAAGGGTTCAGGAATTAATTATCTCGTAAGTCATATGTCTTTATCATTGGTTATTCAATTGCCTTTTCTGAACATTCTGATTGCCTTAGGGAAGGGAGCTAATGACTGATAGTTTATTCGCTCCCAAATCATGATCTTTAGAACCTACTTTTTCCCGATCATAGGTATACTTGCCTCAATTGGGCCTTTCCTAGTTTTCTTGAGATCTCAACTCATCTCTTGGCTGAGACTGGCATTGGGCTGACTGCTCACCAAGTGTCAACATGCTACATGTATGTCGAGGTAACGTGGATAGCAAACAGAGGGATGGCAAATCACACTAAGGTATCTCCTTCTAACAGAGGTCACAACAACCCTCTAGGACAATATGTTGAGGTGGACTAATAGTGTCGAGGACATGTGTCGCTTGCCCATTCGATTGCAAAAAATGTCCCATTAACTACCCCCCAGCCCTTAATCTTTGTACGGGCTGGATTATGTGTCGAATGAAGATGAAATGACTTGTACTTGCTATCTTTTTCATGAAGGACGTGTAGCCATTTTTTAACTTTTGGGGTTCGTACCATATTTAATGTGGCTCATCGCATATCGTGCGTAATTATGGCCTTCTGCTTTATTTAAGTTGCCCCTTCCCTTCTTTTCATCACTTTGCTTACTGAGAGTTCTGTCGGGTGGCTTGCCAGAGTTTCTACAAAGAGGCTATTGTCCATCAAAGGCCACCCATATTTTTTGAGTTTTCCATAGAAAAGCGCAGAGCATCACCCCACCCTCTTTTAAAGGTTTGTTCATGCCTGCGAAGGCATGGTGAGCCCTACTCTTAGCTTGGTTCTGAGACTCAGTTGAACCCGTTGGTGAGTAACCGCCTTATCTCTTCCTTTTTTGGTGATCACCGCCTCCTCGTCTCCCTCTTTGTGTGGATCTTCCCTTAGGATCCTATTCCTGAGTCCCCTTTTGTCTTTCCATGATGAGAGATCGTCGGAATACTGGTATTGATACGGATAAGCCTGGTTCCTCTAGACAGAGGAAGTACACGGTCAAAGGTCGCCAGTAAATCGTGAACTTCAAGGCCCATCATTCTATCCTCCTTGGAGTGACTGTTAATAGTTTGTACCCAAACTTCATCGTGCCAACGTCGACACCGAGGCAGTCATGCCTTTCTTTAACAAGGCCATAATACAAGGAGGTATAAGATTCCTTCTTCACCCTATCCTTCTTCATTTTTTGTTCTGATTTTGTCTCTTCCCAAGGCAGTTTTACCTAAACACTTTTAGGATCATCATAGGAGTGATGGCCTTGAATAAACATCTTCAAGTCAATCTTAGCTTGGAGGACATTCTCTTCTACTACACTTTGGTGAGGGTGATGCCTGAGCAAAGGTTCTATCTTAAGGCCTGAGACCCAGCTATGTACCTCGTGACACATCTGCTGGACTCCGACAAGGGGCACAAGGATGATTTGCTTATTTTGGGCGGCCAATGGAAGAGAGGAGTCGGCCCGAATTACATCGATTTATGGTGCCCCAAGAAATGGTGGACTGCAAGTACGTCTGCCCCCTCTTTCTCTCTCTCTCACTTCGGTTTCCAATATGTCGACATATTTGTACTTTGTTTCTAATCGCTTCTTTTTTTGCAAGATTCACTAATGCCGTGTCTTCACCTCCTCCTTGGAACCTTGTCAAACTTTCCAATCTCTTCATCATCTGGGGATACGTGGGAAACGGTCCTGGCCGAGCTACTCACGTGCTGCTTGATTACACACTAGGATACATGAATTTTTCCTAGACCCCCCAAGACTTTGACCTAGCAAGGTGGAGGGAGCTATCCAGTGAGAATTTTGAGGAGGACCCCATTCAAGTTGTTGACGCCAAGGTAGAAATGGCACAAGGTGAATCCGAGGCAGAAAAAGCACAAGCCACCACCACCGACACCGAGGCAAGCACTTTAGGAAGGGACAGTTGGCCTAACTTCAAAGTTCTTCAATACTTTGGGGAAGACAATGCCTTAGAGCTCGCCATGTCCTACCAATCCTAACTAACCCTTGATATGATCAAAGCTAGAGTTGCCTTCATCGCAAGACGGGGATGCAACTCAGCACTTCCTCAAACCAAGGACAGACTCATCCATCTAGGGTTTTGATCCTTAGGGTCATTCCACCGAGTGGTCCACCTCCCGTCGATGCTCAAGTTGTGCCGACACCCAGTTGTGGCCTTGTTCACAACAGAGATCCTCAAATTGAGGAGAGAAGAATTAAGTAAAGACATGATGGTGCCGACCATGGCAAGGATGCTCCTTCTCTTACGCCGACGCCTATCGATGGTCAAACTGGACCAAATGAACCCATTGGCTCCAGAATGGTGTTCTCGGGCCCGCAATCACAACAATAAGCTGATCTGGGTATCCTATGTCGTGAGTGAAGCTATTCAGTTTCACGCCGACATGGATGTTTAGAGGGCATGTGGAAACAACCAACTATTTTGATCCTTCATTCAAAACTTTCTAGTGGTAAGCTTAAAACACTTGTGAATTCTTATGTTTATGAACTTAAACTTTGTGTCTGACCTCCTTGCTTTCGTCTTCTAAGAGGCACAACAAGTTACTATCATCGTGGAGTGCTTCTACACACATTATGCTAAGGTTCAAGAATGTGACAAGCTTCACGCCGACCTTGGAAAAGCCTGAGGGGACCTTGCTATAGCTAAGGAATAAGTTACAACTTGAGACAAGACATTGGAGACTCTAGGAACGCATATTGTTGAGCTCTTCAAGGAGAGTCAGATCTCCAAGATTGATGCTGACAAGAACATGACCCCTACTTGCTGATTTCGAGAAGAGGATAACCGAGGCTAAGAAGCTGGCTTCTACGGCTGAGGCAAAGGTGTTCAAGTTGGAGTAGACTTGTGCCTCCCTTACTCAAGAGTTGGATAAATTAGAGTATGAGTCAGAGGCTAGGGGTTTGTCGGAGTAGGAGATAGTCAATCGTTGTGCCGATGACATCGTGATGGCGTTTAAGGAGGCTAAAAAAGAGTTCTTCAAGAAAAGATGAGACGAGGCACTTCGGATTGGTGGGGTCTCGTCGAGTCCCAACTCTTCTTTAAAGAACATGAATACATTCCTTCCGCCGAAATGAAGCAAGCAACAGTTGAAGTTCAGGCCAAAGATGCCGGGGTCTCTCTGATTCCTTGGCTAAGAACACTGCTCCTATCGACACTATTCCTACCCTCAGACCGATGTCTCCACCGCTACTAATGACACTATTCTTGTCCCTCATAGCATCGACTCCCTATTTGTTAGCATTGATGAACTCTCTAGCGATATTAAAGGAGGCATCAAGGGCGACGTCAACGGTCTGACTTAGACTTATTTTTGTGATTACTTCTCCCTTTTTGTAGCTTAAGGGACACAAATCCCTCTTTGTCTTGAGTACATGAACCAAATTTTCCTTTTTAAAGTATTTGTTTGATTTCGTCTTCCCTTGGGCCTATGTCTCCTCCGGGAGCCGATGTCCATGCCTTTCCAAACTCGGGAAAGGTCCGGGCATCCTCCCTTTTTCTTTGCTTGAGTCAAGATGCATTTTGCAATAGCATTGCCACCAAGGTGTCATCTTTTATATCGGGGCGTCAGTGCACTCAGTAGTCCTTAACCCAGGGGTCGAACCCCTCTATGAGGCTTTGTTCCCTCGGTCTTTTTGGGGGCAAGAGTGTTCTAGACGTCTTTTCCCCAGGGCGTGCCCCCTCGGGAAGTTTCATTTCCTTATATCTTTTGGCGGTGAGGCCGGCATGCACGCCTTACCTCTAGGGCCATGCCCCTTCCTAGACAATGTACTTAACAAGTTCTTTCTTTCAAAAGAAGTCATTTTTCAAGTTCATTATATTCCAAGGCCTGAGTATATCGTTTCCTTCCATGTCCTCAAGTTTGAATGATCTAGAGCCTCCTACCGATATGACTCTGTAAGGTTCCTCCCAATTAGGCTGCATCTTTGCATCGGTTGGGTCACAGGTTTTCCCAACCACCTTTCTAAGCACCAGGTCACCCACCGAATTCCCGGGGATTAACTCGCTTGTTGTAGAGTTAAGGTACCCCAGCTTGGTATTTTGCTAATCGCAAGGCAGCCATATATCTCCTTTCTTCTATGAGATCCAATTCTAGGGTGAGTTATTGATCATTTTTTCTTGTGTCAAAAGCTTGCGTTCTTATAGTGGGGTGACTGACTTCCAACAAGATGACTGCTTCTACCCCATAAGCAAGGGCATAAGGTGTCTCGCTCATTGAAGTACGCAAACTCATCCTGTCGATCCAGAGGATGTTCAAGAGCTCCTTAACCCACTTTCCCTTAGCTTTCTCCAACCATTTCTTAATTCTGTTGACAATAGTCTTGTTGGAGGATTCTACCTGCCCGTTGGCCTAGGTGTAGGAAGACGCGGAGTAGTAGTTCCAAATTCCTAGATGCTCACAAAAAGACTTGAAAGATCCGCTGTTAAATTGAGTCTCATTGTTTAATATAAGTGCACGGGGGATCCCAAACCTCATCACTATATTCTTCCACACGAACCTTTTGGTGTTTGTATCCCTGATGTGTGAAGTAGTCAGTCCCAATTATTAGGAACTTATTTCTGGGGGCTTTCGAGTGGGGTCCCACCAAGTCGAGCCCCCATTGGGCGAACGACCAAGGACTAGTTAGTGGATGCAAGTCTTCTGCTGGTTGAATAAGTGCCTTATATTCAGCTTCGTTATTGGATGCCTTGAATCCTAGCCGCACAACCTCCTCCGTAAATTATCTATCGGGGGAGACCAACAACACCCCAATTCTAGAACCCTTGCTTTTTAAGGATCCGTCCACTCATAGTTTCTAGGAGCCAACCTGGTTCCCCTCTGTGGGTGTTTCCTTAAGCGGGAGGGATTTCACTTGTGTGAATTCAGCAATGAAGTCTGTCAAAACTTGACCCTTTATTGTCATGCGGGATTTATAATGGGTGTTATGTTCCCCTAACTCCACCGCCCATTTTGCTATTCTTCAGAAAAGGTCAAATTTCCTCAAGATGGCCCTCAAAGATTGATCCATGAAGACTGTGATAGGATGTGTTTGGAAGTAGTGCCTTAACTTCTGGGCAGCAGTGCCTAGCGCCAACATGATCTTTTCTAGGGGAAGGTATCTCGTTTCTAGATCTAGAAAGGCTTTACTCACGTAGTATACTGGCTTCTAGAAGGGCTTTAGTCACGTAGTATACTGTATTCTGTTCCTGCTTACATTCATGAACTAGTACACCACTGATGACAAACTCGAAAATAGCTAAATAGAGAAATAACATATCCCTTGCTTTAGGACTGATCAGGTCGATTGGATTCTAAGGTATCCCTTTATTTCTTTGAGCACTTTTTTGCACTCCTCATTCCAAGTATCTTTCTCAAACCTCTTGATCGTGCTAAAAAGGGTCTGCATTTATCCGAGGAATGAGATATGAAACGGTTCAAGGTAGCCAGCATTCTTGTGAGTTTTTGGATGTCGCGGACAGTCCGGGGACTATACACATCCATGATATATTGTATCTACTCGAGTAGGCCTTGATGCCTTGCCAACTCACCAAATATCTCAGGAACTTTTCAGAGCCAACTACAAAAGGAGCACTTAGTGGAATTCAGCTTCAGCCCGTATTTATAGAGTGTATCAAAGGCATCCTCTCAGTCCGCTAGGTTATCACCTCGATGCCTACTTTTAACCAGCATATCTTCGGTGTAAACTTCCATAATATTCTCCATTTGTTGCTTAAACATCTGGTTCATCAACCTCTAATAGGTAGCATCGGCATTCTTCAATCCAAATGGCATGACCTTATAGCAATAGGCCCCCCTTGGAGTGATGAACGTAGTATTTTCTTGATTTGGTGGTAATTGGTTTGCATGTCTATGAAGGTCATGCATTTGTGCCCCATAGTGACATCGACTAGTTGATTGACCTAGGGAGGGGGTAGTCATCCTTTGGATATGCCTTGTTCAAATTCTTGAAGTCAACAAGATACGCCACTTTTCATTCTTCTTTTTTGCTCAGGCAGTGTTTGATAACCATTCAGGAAATTGCAACTTTCAGATGACATCGGCTTCCAGGAGCCGTTTTACCTCTTCATTTACCGCCTAGGCATGATGAGGTGCTGAAAGCTGAGGCTTTTGTTTGACAGGCTTATGATTAGGGTCGACATGGAGCTTGTGGGTTATGACATCAGAACTTATGCCTTTCATTTTTGCAATGTTCCATGCAAACACATCTATATTTTTTCACTAGAAGTTTGTCATCTCCTTATGCTCCACTGTAGACATTGGCGAGCTGATTAGGAAGTATCTCTCTTCATCTCCTTCCTTTAAGAGTACCTTTTGGAGGTTCTCCACTAAGTGGTCGGCTGGGTTAACCCGCGGCTCGTCCTTGCCCAACCTCCCCGACTGTAGTTGTTATTTGTTTACTTCCTCCGGGGTACGTACTTTTTCCTTGGACAGAATCTCGACTTTTATGGAAAGCATAAAAATAACTTTTTGATGAGGCTTGGTCTCCACAGATTTCCATTATCCTCTCCGAAGTGGGGAACTTCAACTTATGATGATAGGTGGAGTGCACTACTCCGAGTGAGTGCAACCAAATCTGCCCCATGATTATGTTGTGTGGTCAATTGGAGTCGATAACCATAAAATCTGTACTGATTATGACATGTTTGACAATGACAGGTAGAGTAATCTTTCCTGGGGGCAGGGTGTACAACCTATTGAATCCGACGAGGGATGTCTTGACGGGTGTCAGGTCTTTGGAAGCAAGGCCCATCCGCTTGAGTACATCGAGGTACATTACCTATGAGGAACTCCCTAATTCGACCAAGACCCTTTTGACATCGATGTTTGAAATGCACAAAATTATGATCAGGGTGTCGTCATGGGGAAGGACCACGCTAACCAGGCCGACATTTGAGTAGGTAATGTCATTTTGATCCACCTGTGGATTCTTACTTGTTTGGCCTCCATTCTTTTCCTCCTCCACCCATTTGGCAAAGGCAATTCTCTTCAGATCGGACCTGAGAGTGTTGGTTGTTAGCCTTTCTATAGGAAAAATATGAATAATGTCAATTACATTGTTACAGACAGTGGTATGGACAATGGTGGCAATTATTTCTCTCGGCATTTCCTTCTCAATGTATTCTTGCCCTCTTGGACCAATTTTTCCAGAAATGACTTGTATATTCGGCAATCCTCTGTGAGGTGCTCCCACATCCTTGTGGTAAGAGCACCTGACATTTTGGATCCTCGAGGAAGGATCACCCTGCATCTTGGGCGGCCACTTGAAAAATGGTTTGTTCTTGATCTTATGCAACAACTTATAAATAAGTTCCTTGAACACAGTGTGGACCCCCTAAAGGAATTTCCTGTTGCTAGAGTCAAAACTTTCGTATGAGGGATCTTGTCTTTCTCTTTTTTTTTTCTTTGGGGCTAGATTCTTTCCCCAACTCCTTGTCATCTAGTCTTACGCCTTTGAGTACTTGTTTATACGGGCCATCAACTCATTCATGTTCATCGGTGTCAGCTTTGTTATGGATCTATAAAGGTTCGTATCTCGGGATAACCCAAGTTGAAAAGAAGTTGTTTCCATGACTTCGGAGCATTCCTCTACTTCATTAACCTTCTTTTAGTAGCGAGTAGCATATTGGCGGAGCGTCTCACATTCTCTCTGCCAGAGGGTTAATGGGGATCCCACATCTTTGGGGCATTTGCTCCTGGTGATGAACCGCGTGGAGAATTGTCTAGTTAGTTCTTTCCAAGACCCTATGTTGTTCGTGGGAGGATTTCGAACCAGTTCATGGATATGTCACACAGGCTCAACAAGAACACCTGACACAACAACCTATGGTCTGAGTGATACATCGACATCAGCTACTTATACTGTTCGATATGAGCCTCGGGGTCCATTGTAAACCTTGAACAATTATACGACGAACTTCTTTGTCACTTCCACATCTATAATGTTTTTAGTGAATGGTGATTGAATAGCTTTGATGCCGATATTGATGTCGCAGTCACTAGTGGACCTCTCTATCCTCTTTGAGTCTAGTTTGGACCTCAGGTCCTCTTCGTCTCTATGGTATTTTCTCTCACTAGGATCACGGTGTGCTACATGTCACTTGGCCTTCCGTCCTTCACAGAGAAGGTTGACCCCTCATCAAACTCCTTTTTCCCCTCGTTTGGACAGTCTCTGGTGGAGGTCTTTCAGAGCCAAGGGAGTGATCCTTTTAGCTGAGTCCTACGAGTTCTGTCCATTGGATCTTGAGTATTTCAGAGCCTTGGATCCTCATGCTCCATTGCTAAGATGGTTTTTCAAGTCATTGGGCCCACCTATTTGACGGAGGGCTTTTTGGATGGTCATATGCTCCGAGAAATCCCGTTGAAAAGAGCAAACTCGTCGAGTCTGTTGAGGACGCTCACATTGTTCTCCTAGATTTGCTTGAAATAGCTTCCTAGGTGCTCCTCAATAAGGTCGATGAGTTGGCGGGCTAGGGGTCCTTCTTTCTCACCCCAAATACTTGGTTCAGTTTGGTGGGTTCTTTCTCTGTAGTGGTTTGGATGTTCCTTGTTGACACTTTCAACTTGATCCTCCGTTCACGACATGGATAGAGTTGGTATGTTTGTATTTTTTTGCTGAGGTCTCTTTCCCATCAAACGAGTGTTCACCATGGTCACTGTCACTAGAAAACTTGGTCATTTGTCATAGACAATGCCAAATTGTGCGGGATGATTTTAGCACAATAGACAATAAATCTCTCCCTCGGTGAGCTCGAGTTCGTCGAGAAATTTGTTTCAATGGAAAGCCTTAAGGAAGAAAGATGATGCGCAGTTGATGAAAACTCTCTACAAATGAGGCAAGTTTTCGAACAGAGTCCTGTCACTCAAGAAAGAAGTGTTAGAAGGGCACCAGATTGTTTTTCGGCGTGACCCCTTCAATGCTCAAGTCAATATTCGAGAAAGAGTTGAAAACACTATTCTATTGCTTGGGCAATGGGTTGCATACCAGATCTTCAAGCTTGAGGGTGCTATTTATACCTTCCAAGCATTGATCAAGGCAGATAGCTAGGTCCCCTTCGAGGGAAAACAACTGGTTGGCTCATACAGAGGACAGTATCTGGTGCATAGACTTTGATTAGAATGCCTGCTTTTCCCTATTCTAGAAGCTTCTGAAGTCTTTCACTTGAGTTTCTAAGTATTTGATGCATGCTTCTCGGCTCCGCTGAGCAATGAATACACCCCACACCCTTGCACAATCATTTAATATGCCTTGGGCATGGTTATGCTTACGTATAGGTATTTTCGTCAATTTCACCTTCAAGGGGGTCAGGAATTAATTGTCTTATACGTCATAAGCCTTTATCATTGGTCATTTAACTACCTTTCTGAACATTCTGGTTGCCTTGGGGAAGGGAGCCAATAACTGATAGTCTATTTTGCTACCAAATCATGATCCTCAGAAGCTACTTTTCCTCGATCATGGGTATACTTGCCTCAGTTAGTCCTTTCCTATTTTTCTCGAGATCTCAGCTCATCTCTTTGTTGGGATTGGCGTCAGAGTGATTTTTCACCAAGTGCTAACGTGCTACATGTATGCTGAGGTGACGTGGACAACAAACAGAGGGAAGACAAAGCACACCGAGGTACCTCCTTTTCCCGAGGTCACAACAACCCTTCGGGACAATATGTCGAGGTGGACCAATGGTGCCGAGGACACATGTCACTTACCCATTCAATTGCGGAAACGTCCCATCAAAATTATATGCAACTTGGATTGGGTGTTAGATCGGATATTGATATATCTATATCCACATCCTAACATATGAATTATATGTGAAAAATAGTGATTTTAATTTATAATGTTAATATTTTTCTACAAAATTACTACTTTCTAATAATTATTTGCGAGCTAAACAAAAGGTAATCGCCAAAAATTTCTTCTATTTCTATAAATACTAAAATTATTCACAAGTGAGGTTGTAATTTGATCTGACTAATGATAATTTTACTTGAAAAATTCAATATTCAAGTTTAACCTAAAATTAAACTTAAAATCATTCCCGATTTAACCTTTGGGGTTAACCTGTTATAGACATACTATGTACCATGAATTTTCAGATCAACAACTTCACATTTTTCTGTTCCTAGAAAAAAAAAGTTTCACATTGGCATAGACAATTCATTACAACATAAATCTAAGTAGCTCAAATGGTAACAATGTTGAGTTGTAAATTCAGAAGTTTTGAGTTCGAACGTCATGAGTTCGAATTTTGGCTAACTCTTTGGGTTCAGGCTATGACAGATTTATCCCTTGTGAATTTTCTAATTTCGATGTGCATGATTTTTACTGGATCGGAGACGAGATTAGTCGAAGTGCGCATAAATTGATCCGGACATCTGTGACAATTGAACCAAAAAACAAAATTCATTACAACATTCAACCTTTTTACCTATTTAACAACAATAATGTTATATGGACTAATTTAGGAACGTAATTAGAGACCTAATTCAATGCATTCATTGAATTTGTTAGTTATGCATTTTAATTTTCGATGAAATTCACTTTCAATTAAATAAATGCGTTGAATTACGTCACAATAATATTGTCTGCTTAAGAGCAACTCCAACCCAGTTCAACAAAATGTTTAGTCAAAATATATTTAAATATTATTTTCTTTACTTTAGCTAGTCATTTTTTTAAGTTTATTGCAACCACGCTTTTTATTTTAGTTAATTACTTTAATTAATTTAAACTAACTTTCAATTATAATAATTCAAAATGCCACGTGGCCTAATACGTAAATGCCATAATAATAATGGGGCATGATGACATGTCATGTCACGTAATGCCTAGAATTCAACCAAATCATACATTATTAATGTAATTCAACCAAAAGTATACTATAATAATTCTAATCAAAATTTAAATAATACAACCTATTATCAATTTAACACCCATTCACTCAAATAGCAAAATCCAATTGATCATACCAATTTAACCAACAATCAATAACAATTTAATCACGTATTTAACCAAAAATCAATACCAATTTAACCACCTATTTAACCAAAAATTAATATCAATCAATAACAAAAATCAATAGAGATGGAGGTTTTGACATTGGGGTGGGGAGGTGGGTGGGTTCGTCATGGGGAGAGGGAGGAGGTTTCAAAATGAGGGAGGGGGAGGAGGAGGAGGAGGGGGTTTCGGCATTAAGGGTGAGGAGGAGATAGGGTGGGTTTCGCCATAGGAGGGGGATGTGGGTTTCAGTAGCAAAACAAACGGGAAAGGAATGTGGGTTTCGGTAGAAAAACAGAGGGGTGGGGGTGTGGCAGGGGAGATGAATACCTAGTTGTTCAATTGGAGAAGTTTAGCAGCAAGAAGTGAGGAGCATGAAGGCCTCCTAGGTTTTGGCGAGGATAATAGCTAACTGAGTTGAAATGGGGTTGAGTCAACCTCGCCAAAATAACTAAAAATTGGAGAATAGTTAGTTGAGTTGGAGATGCTCTGACTCAAAAGAATTCCTTTATTTTATTCTGTACTTATTCTCCTTTTTTTCCTTATGGGTTAAATTACACTTTCAATCCTTAACTAAGATTTTTTCACTTAATTCTTTCTACTATCATATTTTTAATATTATATTCTTAACTATGTGATTAATTTCACATTATTCTAATTATTAATATCTGTTATATATTTACCATAAATTTATTTTATTTTGCCTCTAAACTATGTAATTAAAATCACTTTTTCCCTACACATAACAATTTTTGTAAAAAAAAATAATAGATATTTATAATTGGGAAAATATGAAATAATGAAAGTAGTTGAGGGAGTGGTATTAAAAAAGTTAACAATTTAAAGAATAAAGTAAAATCCAATCCCCTCCATCAACTTATGTTCTCTTTTTTCTGATGCTTCCCTCTGTTCACTCTCTTCCCTTCTTCTTATGTCCTTTTTGTGCCTGCCTCTTCTCTTCTCAGTTCTCACACATCAGCCTTTTTATTGTGTTCCCTCTCCTCTCCCCCTTTAAATATATTGTTTCCCATCTCTTCTCTTTCTCAGCACCGGTGGGAGACCTAAGTAAATATAACAATATTTTGTCCACCGGAAGGTTTGGCTGCTCCCCTTCTTCTCCTTTTCTCTTCTTTCCCTCTGATTTTTTTGCTTGATTTCGGTTAATTTATGCTCTATTCGTATCTATCCTTGAGTGAGTGAGATAAATGGGTGGGAAATGGTGTTGTAATTGATAGCTTTATTCACAGCCAATGGCATCCAGATTTTGGGCATAGACTCCAATTTGACCTCTTAGACTCTATTGTCAGAAAATAAAAAGATTTAAGTATCGTAGTAGTTCATGGTTAGCAAGTGTAATTGCTCCTCTGTACTTCAACTTAAGGGTTAAGTATGTAAATAATTTTTATTGCTCATACTTGGATAGGATATCAATGTATTTAAATTTGAATCCGTGAATTAAATAAGGGTTAAGAACACGTTTGGTTCCTAAAATATATATTTTTTTGTCAATTTAATTTTTATTGTGTCAATTTTATCAATGTGGTTCTTAAAATATCCAATCCGTCAAGTTTTTTGATGGAGTGATCACGTGCCATTTTTTAAACCGTATCACATGCTTAACACATGATCATTCTGTCAAAAACTTAACGGTCCGTCTATGTAGGGATTAAAATGACACGAATTACATATTTTAGGGACCAAATTGACAAAATTAATATAATAAGTATTAAACTAACAATAAATGCATTTTTTGGGGACCAATTAAATTTGAATTCAGAGCGAATTTAAATCAAGCTTGGTTATTTAAATGAATGCAATTAGAATTTTAGGCATCTAAAAATTCATATAAACTAATTTTTAACCAAACTAAAATTGGTTACCTAAAATAAAAGGTAAAAATGTAATCCATGGTACCATAGACGGATAGAACTAGAAGAAAACATGTTATTAATTGAGTTTAGGCCTTAATGAGAAATACAAACATAATTCGTGTTGGGTCTAAGTTTCTCCAAATAAAGTTTGATCCCTAAGTTAAAATCCTTGTTCCGCACCTGCATTGTGTTCTTTAACCCTTTGAACTTTGGCGATTGAACTTGAAAGGATCTTAAAAACTTGCTGGTGTAACCATCAAATGCCTAATTGTTAATGCAATACCCAATGTAAGTGCAAAATCACACATCAAAAACCTACTTTCACCTAATAGACAAACCTAATCAGCTAATCTAGTCATCTGTAGTCATTGAATGAACAATAGACCTATTCAATATTGGATTCATTGCTAATCCACTGGTAACAACAGATTAGGGTAAAAAATAAAGGCAGATTATTAGGTCCAAGTAATATTACTCATTTACACCAAATAAAATGAATTGTTTAGGTTCTGTTTTGTAATGGTTTGATTTTCAATTTTTCCGTTTTTGTTTTCAATTTTTTAGAAAACTTGAAACTTAACCTCGTTTGATAACCATTTTAGTTTTTTTTAAAAGTAAAATCGTTTTCACACTTGCCTCAAATTTTGGAAACGACAAAAAGTCATTTCCAATAAAAAAAAGAAAGGGGAAACGGGCGGAATTCAATTTAATGAGATGACAACATTGACTCTTGTTAGGAACAAATAAAGTCTTCTACCATAAAACCCTCAAACAAAATTATTTAAACCCTCATCTCATCATCTCTCTAGTCTCATCATCACTCTCATCTCATCTGAAGCTCTCTCTCTCGTCTCATCGTCACCAGGCATCCAGCAGTTTGTCTTCTCATCTGAAGCTCTCTCACCAAGGTTGTTCACAACAACTTCATCTCTTTCACCAAGATAAGTCCTTAGACCTAAGGTTTTTAGAATTTTTTTAGTTTGATCGAAATTTTTTTGTTTGATCGAAAATTTTCTCTTATGTCGATCTCTGATTTCTTTTAGTGGGTTATCTCTATTTCTTAGCTCCGATTTTTGGGTTTTGGACTTAATACCAGAAACCCATTTGATTACTCTGTTGAGAACTCCAAAGTAGCAAAAAATTCTTCCCTAAAAACATACCTTAATATGCAAAGATTCATCAATATAAGGTTTTTACAATTGATGGGTTTGTTGAAATTGGGTACTTGTATTTACTTTTTCTTCCCGGTGATATGATGCTTTAAAATATTATTTGAGCTTATGGATTTATGTAGCGTAAAATGTAAGAACCATGTTACTTATTCCTTCATAGGTGGATAACACTTTTCGTAATTGGTCTCCGGCTTGGTATATTAACATTCTATTATGTTTTAGAATTATATCGATGCTATAGATGAAACTCATGTTGACGCACGTGTACCAGTGAGTAAGCAAATCCCATACCGTGATAAGAAAGTTGAACCAACACAAAACGTCGTTTGACATGTGATTCACATTTGTTATGAGTGGTTGAGAAGGAACTACTAATGACTCGAGAGTATTTATTGAGTCCATTAACAATCTATAAAACAATTTCCCAATACCTGAAGGAGGTAATATTCTTTATTGTAACCTTTCTTTCCATTCATAGAATTTATAACTTATCACTTACGGTGCATGTATACCATTTGCCAGATAAGTATTATGTTGTTGATGCTGGATATACGAACATGCCTTGGTTTTTGTCCCCGTATCGTGGTGAGAGATATCATTTACGTGACAATAGAGGTAGTGGCTGACATCCAAAGAGTAAGATAGAGTTATTCAATTATCGTCACTCATTATTTTGGAATGTCATTGAGCGTTGCTTTGGAGTGCTAAAGGCTCGGTTTCCCATTCTCAAACAAATGTCCACTTACCCTATAAGAACACAAAAATACATTCCAAGAGCTTATTGTATAGTTTACAATTTCATTAGAATGCACGCTGCTAAAGATCAATTATTTGATGAGTTCAATAATGAAGAAAGAGTGGATGATAATGTAGGATCGATTTCATAGAACCCGATTAAAGTAGATATCAGTCAAGCTCAGATTCGTCAAATGGCTCGTGTGTGAGATTGCATTGCCAATGAGTTATGGGTAAGTGTTGGACATTGAAACATATGGTTTTTGGTGTATATGGATTGTTATCTTGGATGTTTGTAAATTATGGGATATATTTGTAGTATGGATGTTTACGAATTATGTATGCCTTAATATGTTATCCTTATATTCTGTTATTTTTACAGTTAAGCTAACATGAAAGTGTATGGTGTAAATAAGTTGTTCATAAAATAATTTAAAAATGTTTATCAAACAAGTTTTCTGTTTCTGTTTTCATTTTTTTTATAACAGAAAATATAACCAAACAGGTTTTCGGTTTTCATTTTTCATAAACTGAAAATTGAAAACCAATTCAGTTTTTATTTTTTTAAAAACCTGAAATCCGAAAATGTTACCGAACAGAACCTTAGTGTAAAGGTTCCCACGAGAACAAATTTGCCAATATGTAGTACTCAAAAAGGACCTCAGGAGGTAGATCTCAGAATATTTCCACTAGTTGTTTTGTAGTTTGTAATCAGAAAGTTTAAGGAACTCCATTTGTAGCTAATGCTTATGACACTATTTTCCTAATATTCGGTACTCTAACTTGAGTAAATTGCAAAAGATCCTTGTTAAAAAAACCTCGACATTCTTACCATAGCAATGACTATATCCTTCCATAAATTCTTATTTTATACCATAATGTTGTTGTGGACAAAATTAAACATCAAGGATTTTATTTTACTTTTTCATAAATTTATGAAAAAAAATTCTTATGTGCATATTTGTTTGTTGTTTTATAGTTGTCATTGGAATTTGCAGGTATGAGTCAAAGTTCATTCAGGAAATTGTTAGAGAAATAAGGAGTAACCTAAATAGCTTGGTCTTGAATGTCACCTGCTATCTAATTGGAATAGATTCTCAAGCACTGGGTGTTAATTCATGGTTGAGGGATGGTTCAGATGATGTTGTCATAGGGGTGATATGTGGAATGGATGGGATTAGGAAGACAACCATTGCAAAAAATGTTTCTAACTCAAACTATGACAGATTTGAAGGCAGTAGTTTCCTTTGCAAATATCAGACAACCATTGCGTTCCTTGTCTGTTTACTTTATGTTCAAGTGGTGCCGATCCTTGTAGGATCTATGCTTACCATTTGCAATTACTATATCCGTCATATTTAGCACTTTTTCCATTGGAGTATAGGAGAAAAGGGCCTGTGAGGTGGTGAGATGAATATTGTCGCAGATTGTTTTCCCACGATCATGTCATTTACATAAGTGCGTTTGATGGAAGTATAAGTTGAAGGTGAAGCTTCTTATCTCGCATGGTTTTAGATTTCTCTAAAAGAAGCTTATTTCTATATGGCTGTGTTCATTTATTCCTTCATATCATTTCAAAGTTAACAAGTTCAACATTAAAATCAGAGAAGATTTTGTATTTTTTGTTAACAATGAGTATAATTTTTCAGTTATGTCTGTTGACTACTCTATATTAGGAATCTACGAAGGGTTCATGTTACATATTGTACAAAATTACTTGCTTGAGTTAAAATTGTTCAGCTCTTATCAGCACAGTTAATATAGAGTTACTAGTTATTGCCTATGTCTAAAGGCACAGAGCAATAAAAAATGGTAAATTAAATCACAAACATAGAGAAGAGATAAATGAATTTAAACATCAGTTTGTAGTGAAGGTGAGAGATGGTGGGTGGCAGTGGTGGTAGTAGGAGACGGTGATGGTTGTGGTGGATGACAATGACCGTTTTGGCGGTGACGAGGGAGGCGGTGATGGTGATGGTAGTGGCGGCGGGGCGGTGGTGGCAGTGGTGGCGGTTGTGGTAGTGGTGGTGACGGCGACGATAGCAGTGGTGATGGTGGCGACGACGACGACAATAATGGTGGCGGCAGTGGTGGTGACGACGACGACGGTGGTGGTGGCGACAGCGGCAATGGCAGCTACGGTGGAGGTGACGAAGGCGGTGGCAGTGGCTGTGGGGGTGGCAGTGGTGGTGGTGGTGGTGTTTATGGTGGCGGCGACGACAATGGTTGTGGTGGTGGTGGTAGAGGTAGTGGTGGTGCGGTCTCAAACACAATTTTATTTTTAAAGTATTTATGAAAAATAATTTCTACAAGTACTTTTAAAAAAGTCACTCCAAACAAACTGTTAAGGACCTATTTTTCCTATTAAATTTAGGGTTTTAAGATTAGCCGTTAGATTAACTTTAAAGTAAAATTTAAAGCGATCTTAACCGCGAATAGCAAAAATCATTTTGTTTATCTTTTGAGATTTGAATTGTAAATTACTTTATTATATAGACTAATTATTGCTTGTGTCTGAAGGCACAGAATAATTAAAAACGGTAAACAATAAACATATTTGTATTCAAATCCAAAATCAAATCACAAACATAGAGAAAAGATAAAATAATTTAAGCATGGATTTGTAGTGGAGGTGAGAGGTGGTGGGCGGTAGTAGTGGTGGTGGTAGGAGACGGTGATGGTTGTGGTGGGTGGCAATGACTGTGGTGGCGGTGGTGGTGGCGGTGACGACTGTGGCCGTGATGGCGGCGGTGGTGGTGGTGGAGGTGGCAGTGGCGGTGGTGGTGACGGTGGCGATGGAGGAGGCGGTGCTGGGGGGTGACGGTGGCGATGATGGCTGTGATGGTGGCGTGGTGGCGGCAGTAGTGATGGTGGTGGTGGTGGTGGTGTTTGTGACAGTGATAATGGTGGTGGTGGTGGTGGTGGTGGTTGTGGCAGTGGTGGCAGACATGTGGTGGTTGTCGTGGTGGCGGTGGTGGGGTCCTTCGAAATCAATTTTTGTTTCCTAAAATTTTTATCGGAGGCAATGACATGTCAAGCTCTCTCAATTGCTTTGCATTTTCGTATTTATCTATGTTCATACACAAAAGATGGCTTCTTTGATGACTGAACTTCTAATTATTTTGTTTTGAGAGCACCTGCATTACTACGAACACTAACAACACTCAGAACAATTATTGTTCTTGAGTTGTAATTCAGTAGAATTAATTTTGGCAGGAGATGAACAAAAATGTGGCTTACAATCAAACTCGACTCGATCCAAAGGAGCTTGTCGAATTCTATAAAAAAAAAAAAAAATTTGGTATGTGTTTCTTTCCCGCTTGATGGTTCCTGAATTGTCTTTAGACCATCTTCATTTCCATACAAACACAGCTAATTTCTTCACCCAATTTTCTTCTGTGCAGTCCTGAATCTGAACTAAGCCAATTCATTTGCAGATCATGGAAAATTAAAAGTTGGCTCCATATATTCCTGCTCATTATTTTCTATGTCTGCATGTGGGAAAGTGCTAATGGATCGTCTTCCAAATTGTGAATGATGAACTGAAATAAGTATTACTTGTGTTGGTGTGTAATTTTTCGTGGAGGTGAAGATTTGATCTCTTTAACGGGATTTTGTGAATCATGAAATTTGGTGATTTTGTGAATCATGGAATTTGTGGTTGTTTGGGATTGTGATTTGTAATACGATTGTTATTTGGTTTAATTGTGTTATTTCAGATTGTATTTATAATTCGTAATATGGTTATTGGTGGAATTTGGTTATTTTGGATTGTAGTTTATATTTTGTAATATAGTAAGGTATCACTAAATATTATATTTATTTGTGTTAATTTGTTAGTTTTATAAAATTATATAGCATTTTTAAATAAACAGGTAAATGAGTTAAACGAGTAATTTACCGTGTTAAACCGACCCTACCCAACTCGACACATTTAAAATTAGATGTGTTAAATGAGTCGTGTCGTGTTATCCGTTTATTAAACAGTTCGTGTTTGTGTTTAGATTTTTTACCCGTTTATTAAACGTGTCGTGTACGAGTTTACATTATTACATGTTTTTCACCTTTCACCCGTTTAACCCGACACTTTTAACACCCTTAGGAGTGGTGGTGGTGGCGGCGGCGGCGACGACGGCAGTGGCGGTGGTGGCGGCGGTGGTAGAGGTAGTAGTGGGACGGTTTCAAACACTACTTTTTTTTTAAGTATTTATGAGAAATAATTTCTAGAAGTATTTTTAAAAAGTCACTCCAAACACACCCTTTAGAGTCTTATTTTTCTTATTAAATTTAGAGTGTTAATATTAACCGTTAGATTAACTTTAAAGTAAAATTTAAAAAGATGTCAATCACGAATAGTAAAAGTCATTTTATTTACCTTTTTAAAATCTTTTTATAAAGAACTAGATAAACTGATGTATACAAATTAAAGATGGCGAATTGCATACGAGTTTGTGCCTTTATTTAGTTGGAATCTTTGATTTGTAGACTCGTGAATATTGTGGTTTGATTGACTGTCTGTTTGTATTACTACTATTACCCGCTACTTATTCTAGCTATTGCATCTGCCATTCCTCACCCTGCCTTCACAGTGAATTTTTTCGATTGCTATATTGATGGACGTTCAGTTGTTGAAGGTTCCACCGTTGAGCACATGGCATGTTGTAGAAATATGTCCAGTCTTCCCAAGTGATTGTAGCGTGAAATGTAGGAGCATAAAACAAACTAAATTATTTGGACCCAGTTCAGAAATTGGATTATTTGAGCCCCAATCGGGTCAATCAATCACATTTTGAATATATTTTAAAGCTCATCAATTTTTTGAACTTGAGTTGAACTCAACTCGATAAGCTAATTAACCTCTAAATACCATGTTAAATCAAGTAATTTGAGGTCGACTATACAAAAACTTGTTTATGATTGGGTTGTAACATAAATGAGTCTAACTTAAAATTTATTTATTTTTTTGGAAAAAAAACTCCTTAAACTAAGCTTGCATAGTTTATTATTCGATTTGATGTAACTTAATACAATACTTATGTGTTTTCATTCTTTGTATCTTTTATAGTAAAATATATTTTTTGATCCCCGAATTATGTTTTTTCTGTCAATTAATCCCAAATCTTTTAATTGTGTCAATTTAATCTATCAACTCTTGAATTTTGTGTCATTTTGTTCCAATAAAAAATGGCAGTTGGAATTTGCTAACAGAGATTAGCACTTGATTACACTAAATGTTCATTCTTTGAAAATTTTTAGGACTATAGTGACACAAACAATAAACTTAAAGGACGAAAATGATTTAAGTTGTAAATTCGAGCGATCGACGTGACATTTTAAGTGTGATGGCATGGACATCTATGTAAGTCAATTCAAACTACGGTTTTCGATTTAACCAAAGTGCTTGTTGTTTGTTGATGCTTTCTTGTTCTTTGTTCCATTTGTTTTTGGTTGGCATCTGAACCTAAAACCAAAGAAGCCATATGATATTTAAGCATTGGTACTATGAAATTTTTTATGGGATTACATGTTCTTTTTACATTAGAAGGCCAATCAAGAGACTTCATAATATATAACCATTGAATTGATAATGAGCACTATGGAACATTGAAACTTACAATTAATTCAATGGTTACATTGAACTGACATTATTACGTTACAGATTAGGTCCCATAGCATTGCTCTTTTATATATATACAAAAACTAACAGCAATCTTTCAATCTTCAACCTCCTGCTGGTTTGTTCAATGGCTGTTGGAAGATCTCGAGAGGTTTCCTCTTCCATGTCACGATATACATATCATGTGTTCATAAGTTTCAAACGCAAAGATACATGCAAGATCTTTACCGATCATCTCTATACAGCTTTGGTATACACAGGAATTCACACATTTAGAGATGATGATGAACTTGAGAGAGGAGAAAACATCACGTCACAGCTGCTAAAAGCAATCGAAGAATCGAAGATTTCAATAATTGTCTTCTCGAAAAACTACGCTTCTTCACAACGGTGCCTTGATGAACTTGTGAAAATCCTTCAACTCAAGAGGACGATTGACCATGAAGTTTTGCCTGTCTTCTATGACGTGCTGCCAAACCAAGTTAAAGAGCAAACAGGAAGTTTCGGAGAAGCATTTCCGAAACATGAAGGGCTACTCGATGCAGAGACAGATGAAAGAAAGAGGAATGGATGGAGAAGGTAGAAGGGTGGAGGGCAGCACTTAGAGAAGCTGCTGATTTAGAAGGGATGGTCTTAGAAAATCAAGCTGACGGGTAATTTTCTCAAAAGTCCATTGCTTTACGTCATTTGATTCAAGACTTTCTTAATCCATATGTCAATTAACTTTAACTATTAAAATTTTTTATTCTTCTGATGATTTTGTTTTTCCTTTTTTCGCCTGGAATATTTAAATCAATCAAACTTTTTTGCCAATAAACATGATCATGATTCAAAAATGCATTGACCATTGGGTAAAGTATTATTTTAAGAATACCAACTTTTTCTTTGCATTTGTTAAGTTTCAAAGGATCTTATTACTCACTTCATCTACATAAAAAGTGTATTAAAATCCTTGTTTGACTTTTTTTCAATGTCAAATAGTTTATATTCTTCATTAGCATAAACAACATTCTGTTCATGAGTTCTTAATCTCTCTCATCACCTTACAATCTTTTGTGATTCACATGAAAATTTTGTATTCATGTCAACTTTTCCTCACAATTTGTAGGTATGAGTCAACATTTATTCAGGAAATTGTAAAAAAGATTAGGAGTAAATTGGACAGCATGGTCTTGAATGTTGCTCGCTACCCAATTGGAATAGATTTTCGAGCTAAAAGTATAAATACGTGGCTACAGGACCGATCAACTGATGTTGTCATAGGAGTGATAAGTGGAATGGGAGGAATAGGAAAGACGACTATTGCCAAAACTGTTTATAACCTAAACTTTGATAGTTTTGATGGTAGCAGCTTCCTTGCAAATGTCAAAGAAACTATGGAGCAACCCAAAGGTTTGGTTCGTTTACAAAGACAACTTCTTAATGATGTTCTGAAGGGAAGAAAGGGAAAAATAAATAATGTTGATGAAGGAATAACTAAGATAAAAAATGTTATAAGCTGTAAAAGAGTTCTTGTCATACTTGATGATGTGGATGAAGTAAAACAAATAGACACAATATTTGGAATACGAAATTGGTTTTATCCAGGAAGTAAAATAATCATAACAACTAGAAACGAGCGATTGCTAAGGGCCCATGAATCATATAAGATTTTTAAGATATATGGATTGAATGATGATGAATCGCTCAAGCTCTTCAGTTGGCATGCCTTTGGACAAGACCATCCTATTGAAGGTTTTGTTGAACACTCAAAAAATGTAGTCCAGCACTGCGGAGGGATTCCTTTAGCACTTGAAATATTGGGGTCTTCTCTATCTGGCAGCCGAAGTACAGTGGTGTGGGAAAGTGCCATAAAGAAATTAGAAGTGATTCCTAACAATGAAATTCACCACAAGCTTGAGATAAGTTATATGTCATTAGATGATGACTATGACAAGAAATTGTTCCTCCACATTGCATGTTTCTTTGTCGGAAAGAACAAAGATTATGTGGTCAAAATTCTCGATGAATGCGATTGCTACACAACAGTTGGAATCGAAAACCTTGTGAGCAGATGTTTGGTAAAGATAGAAAATGGCAACAAGCTAATGATGCATCAATTGATTCGAGACATGGGGAGAGAAATTATTCGCCAAGAATCACGAGATGATCCTGGGAAGCGTAGTAGACTATGGCATCATAAGGACTCCTTTTACGTTCTGAAAGAAAAAGCTGTAAGCAACACACTTGCTTTGACAACCTGAGCAAACCAAATCTTCTTCGCAATTTTAAGTCTTGTGCATTCATTCTTGTAACTTAAACCAGTTCACTTTTATTTTCAGGGTACAGAAAGAATTGAAGGCCTCATCCTCAACATGCACATGTTAGAAGATGAGTCTTCCTCAACATTCTTTAATGTTACTAATGCAAAACGTCATCTTGAAGACACTTTAGGTACATCCTTGCTCCCATACCGGGGTGATACATCAAAACGGCGTCGTCTTGGTTTCTTGTTGTGGCAACCTATGACCACTGTTTGGACAAAACTTTTTCCCATGCCAAATAAGATAGACTTGGATACTGATGCATTAGCAATGATGCACAAACTAAGCCTACTCCAGCTCAACTATGTAAAACTCAATGGAGGCTACACAGAATTTCCGAAGAATTTAAGATGGCTGTGTTGGCACGGATTCCATTTGAAGTCTATTCCTAAGAATTTTCCTATAGAAGGCCTCGTTGCTCTTGATCTGCGAGAAAGCAGTTTGGAATACGTTTGGAAAGGAACCAGGGTATGATCAACTTTCCTCATATTTATTTCATAATCTTTTTATTATTTTTTTATGAGATTTTATGACATTTCTTCCTTTTTTCAATCACAGCATCTCGTATCATTGAAATTCCTTAATCTCAGTTATTCTTATCGCCTGACCTCAACCCCTGACTGCACAGGACTACCTAGTCTTGAGAGATTCATACTTAAAAAGTGCACAAGTCTGGTTAAGGTTCATGAGTCCATTGGAGACCTCGAAAGACTTGGTTTTTTGAATCTAAGAGGCTGCAAAAATCTGAGAAAACTTCCACGAAAACTTGGTCAGCTGAAATCCCTTGAAAAGATCATTCTCACTGGTTGTTCAAAGCTCGAATGGTTGCCTACAGAGCTGGAAAAATTGGAATCTTTGACAGTACTTCATGCAAGCAGAACATCAATAAATCAGTTACACTCCATTATTGGTGGGGATTATTCATGGCCTAACGTTATTCGATTTAGGGTCTCGAAATTTATTAAAAATGTGGATTTCTCTCTGGCTTCTTTGCCACGCACGTTAGGTAAATTAAGTCTTGCGCACTGCAATCTTTCAGACGATACTATTCTCAAGGACCTAAGTTGTCTGCCCATGTTATGGGAATTGGATCTAAGCGGAAACCCAATATCAGTTCTACCAGAGAGCATCAAATGTCTTTCTATGCTAAAATCGCTTTCGTTAGCTAATTGCACGACTCTCAAGTCACTACCAGAGCTTCCATGCAGTGTAAAGGAATTTGATGTGGAAGACTGCAAATCATTGGAAAGAATGAGTATTCTGCCACAGTTTTTTAATTCATTAACATTCAAAATTTTTGAAGGTTGTGACAAACTAGAAAATGTTCATGGTCTATTCAAGTTAAAACCCTTAGGGGACTTTGATGTAGAAATGATCAATGATTTGGGTTTGGTTGACTTGGTATCCCTGGAAGATATGGAGGTAGAACTTTGCAATAATTTGACACGAACAATAAAGAAAGGTCCCGTCCAGGTGCTCTATTTCTCTCCTTCCTCTATCCTAAAATATGTTATCCATATGATATACTTATGTTTATAATAATCAAACAACCTTGTTCAGGGACTATATGAATGTGGTATATTCAGCACTTTCCTTCTTGGGAACAGGGTTCCGGCTTGGTTCAGCTATAGGTGTATGAGCTCCTCCATATCTTTTACTGTGCCTTTGCTTCCTAATCTCAGGATTCGAGGCTTGAACGTATGTATTGTCTATGCACGTTCTAACAATCACCACCGTGCTAATTTGCATGATTTCTATATCAAAATCAGAAATAAGAGCAAGGGTATTGACTGGATATATGGCCCAACGATCTATGGCAATGAGGACATGTTGTGGTTGAGCCATTGGAAAATCATTAATCAAGTGGAACGCGGGGATGAAGTAGATGTTTCGATGATTGTTGATTATGGTTTTCTGATAAAGGAGTGTGGAAGCCAGATCATATATGAGCAAGAAGAAAAATGTTCCCAATCAAACAGTGGAGAAGATATAATCCAACACAAAATTTATCCTTATCAGAATGTTTTAATAGGGATTTTTCAGCATATCAGAGAAGCAAAGGTTCTTATGTTCTCAGCCATTATGACTTGCATCCTGATTTACATCCCCCAGAGCAGAACCCCCCAAGTGATCGTTGGGATGACCCAGAGGTGTATGATCCTTCGATATGGGCCCCTATATTTGAGTCAGGTGCGCATCACTTACCTTTTAATTAACTATTAAACTAAGCCACTAATAAAAAAGCAACACAATTGCTTCAATTATTTGAGTTAACCATAAAGATTTGAATAAAATTCGCTTGTAGAATCGAAGAGCTTTCAGTTTTCAGTAAATTCAAAAATTGTGCAATTGCTCTTGCCGAGGATATTTTGTTTATGAACAGTCGACCAAGCAACTTGTTGAAAAATTTAATGATACGTACCGTGTACATTTACAGATGAGGATGAAGATGAAGATGACTATGATATAGAAGAAGACGAAAAAGACGACGAGGATTTTTGAATTTGCATTTTTCAATAAGAAGTGATCAGATTCATCCAGGTAGAAATTTTTTGAAAATATTTTTTTAGCCAATATGCACTAGATTTTTTATGACATTTTTTGTAAAATATGTTGAAAACATTTCTTTGTGTATACGCAATGACCTTTTTATTTGCTGATCGTTTTGCATACGTGCATATGTTAAGACCTTTTTCTATATTGACTTTGGCAGACTTCCCGGGAGGAGGGACTACAATTTTTTTTTTTTTCAATAGATAATTATCTATTTTGAGAGGGTGCAAAAATCTAAGAAGCTTTTTAGGAAAAATTGAAAGTTTTGGATTTCATAGAAAAGTTGTTCCGAAGAAACGCCTAGTTATTAATAGAATTCCTTGTCGGCTCTCTGTGAAATATTCGTTTGGCCAAAGGCTTCCAAACACATCATAAGCTAAACCGGTGCAGACGAATAACCAACCCACAATAAATAGGGAAGTCATAGTAATACTTTGAATAACCTAACAGAACCTTACCAGGCTTGACATGTCGTGAATTCTCTAGAAAGAGAGGGGTGCCTTCAGGAACGCGGACACAAATGGTGCATGACTGTCGTCAGCGTTTTATGGTTTCTAAAACCTTGATGACTTGCCAGATGAGCTGTGGAAGAGTACTAAAATCATTGAAGGTGGTTGATGCAGAAAACATTGCATTTAGGCTGTAAGGAAATAGAACCAAAGTAGAGCGTTAGACTGTCCGGGCTCAACTCGTTGGTTTATAGTATGTGTTTGGGAATGCGGCGACCTCAAAGCAAATCTTGGCCCGTCTGATTGTATAAAAACCTAGTTTGAGCTTAAGCTCAAGGTGTAACTCTTGTTTAAACTTGTGTTCAAGATCAAGTTGGGCATATTTAAGCCTAATGAGTTGGATAAAGTATTGCTCAAGCATGACTTGTTCATTAAATGAGCTCTAAAATTGTTTAATAAATGAACCAATCTGAACTAGTTTTTCTCTGAGCTAATCTCGAGCTATTCACGAACAACTCAATTTCATTGGTTGTCCTAACTGCAATTAATCAATTATACCACACTTAGAACATAATGCGCAAGAGAATAAAAAGATAGATAATATGAATTTTGGCAAAAGTTGAAAGGACCCAACCACCGAGAAATTTAGTAGAAAAAAAAATGAGACAAGAATAAGAATAAGAAGTGCTTTGAAACACTAACTATAAAATATATCCATCCAACAAGCCCATTACAATGAAGATGCGATAGGTGACACCTGACCAAAAATAGAGCTATATAATATCTCATCTGAGTCTAGTACTCATATGTGAATAATTTTTCTCTTTTAGGAAGTCAAATATTAGTACAAAAATGGAACCAACCATAGGAAAAACTCTATGCCCAGGGTGGAGTTGGGAATCTCTTCTAGGGCGGCATTCTCTAACTATAAGATTTAATTTTTTTCTCCAATAAATAAAAATAATGTGATATATTTATATTTTAGCATGATAATGGTTAGATAAAAATTTATTAAACACACAAAGGCCAAAATCCGATATAAATAGAATAGTCTATGCAAACAATTAATAAAAAAAAAGGGGCAAATTAAAACCCTTTATTAAAAAAGAGCTAATTACAACTATACAAATAGCAGCAATTATCTTATTAATAACACAATATGCACATAGAACTGAAACTTCTACCAGTAACAAATTTCAAACCTAGTGTGGTGTGTTGCCTGTTTGTCGCCGGGAGGAGAGGGAGAGGGAGAGAGAGAGAGAGAGAGAGATAGAGAGAGAGAAAAGGAATGTGAGTTATGGACACTTGCACCGTACACAAGAACTATGTGGTTTAGTGGGCCCAGCTCTTTTTTTTTGAGTGGGCCTAGCCTTTTTGTTTTATTTTGGGTGGATCAAGTCTTTTTATTTTTGGTTTTTGGGTGGATAAGGCTTAGACATTGCATGCAAAAAAATCTGTACATCAAAATATAACATAAAAATGACTTTTATTTTTTACGGTTGAAATAATTTTAAATTTTATTTTAAAGTTAATCCAATTGCTAATATTGACTCCCCAAATTTAATAAAAAAAATAGACCACATAAAAGTGTGTTTTGAGTGACTTTTTAAATTTCTAAGACTTATGATTTCTCATAAGTATTTTTTAAAAAATAAGTAGTGTTTGAAATAATTTATTTTAATTACTTCCATTTAAGTTAGAAATAGTTTTACAACTTAAATAAGTAAGTAAAAGTAAAAAAATAACTTATACTTATCTATAAAACATTTCACCACCACCATTGTTGCTGCCACCCAATCACACCACCATCATTACCACCGTCGTCATCCATCACCGATTGCTACCTCCATCGCCCACCGTCATCACCCACGACCATCGTCATCTTATTCTTATATTATTATTTCTATCACCACTGTTGCCCACCACCCACCACCACCCGTCGTCACCCACCGTTGCCACCACCTATTGTTACCCACCTCCACCACATCTACCACCATCATTTCCCCCTGTCCTCGCCCACCTCCACCACACCTACCATCACTATCACAACCACCACCACCATCGTCGCCCACAAGCACCTATTTGTCGCCCACCACCCCTTACACTCACCACCACCATTGTCATCGACCACTATCATAACCCATTACTGTCACCTTCATTGTTGTCACCCCACTACCACCACTGTCAACCACCATCACTGTCGTCCACCACCACCCCCACCATCTACCACCACCGCTATCACTCATGACTGCCATTACCACCATGTCACCTAAAACCCACCACCATCATCACCATCACCGTTGCCACCCACGGTTGTCACCACCATCACAGTCATTGCCACCCACTACAATCATCACCGTCTTCCACCAACACCACTACCGCTCAACTCCTACAACTGGTGCTTAAATTTCTTTCTCTATCATCTATGTCTCTAATTTAATTTTAAGTGTGAATATAAATATGTTTATGGTTGACAATTTTTTTTTATTACTGTGCCTTTAAGCATTAATAATAACAAAAAATAAAGGTGGGCAAGTGCCCCCGTGCCCCTTGAACAGGTCCGCCCACGTCTGTGCCAGACCAAGAATAAAAAAAAAAATTTTAGTGCACGAGTCCAATCATTGCCACCTTTGGGAGGATCAGATCAAAATTATCAGATGCACTAGGTTTATCCCGGGTAAAAAAAGACTATTTCTTGATTCGTACCCTTCTGACCAAAGTTCCAAATGATCATAGATGGAGCTTTGACCCAGTATTACCAGGAAAGTCTCTCTAATACAGTTTGTAGATTACCACTGAAATAAATCTATTCCAAAAACTGAAGGAACATAACTCTGGCAAGACAAAACACAAACATTGATTCCATCCACATAGACTATGCTCTTGTGATAATAGACCAAGCTCAAGATGTTCTCTTAGTTATTGGTGGATTGAAAATTTGATTTGGGTTCCATTTGTTTTACGAAATGTACATGCCATGCTTTTGTGTTTGATTGTTAGTTGTCTGGTTATCGTCCAATCATATATTATTCCGTATGTTGTGTTTTGAGGATAAGTGTGGAGACGTTGAGAGACTATGAGATGGAATTCATTTTTTGGCGTCTATTTGGACTTCAACAACTAAGGAGTTTGAAGGTATTCCTCTCTTTTGTATTAGAACAAGTTGGAGAGTTTCATGTGGCTTGTAGTCATTGTGTGGATTCCTTGTCCACCATTGATTTGTTTCTTCTAAATTTTTTCTTATGATTATAAATAAAATATTGTGTCTTATCGAAAAAAAATGTTATTCCATATGTTGTGTTTAATCTAGTTAGTGGACCCCTAATCTCACCCCCATTTACCCCTCTTGGATGGTGGGGGATTTCGCAGTGGAAATTTTTAGAGGACCCGATTGAGTGAAAACTTAAAATTGCCAATGAGTTTTTCTTATTGACATAATTTTTATATTTGGCGACAAGTGTATTTTTAATTTTGAGAGATTTATCAATTATTGAGGATTTTAGTATTTTGTAGTTTTTTAGATTGATGTGTTGGCGAAGCAACATGGCGGCCAGTAAAAAAAGGACCACCCTCAAGTTTCTCCAAAAAAATTATACCTATGATTTATTTTATTTGGACTTGAAATAAAAATTATACATATGGTTAATATATTTATATATACTACAATTTGTAAATATATTTCATTATATTCACCCTATCATTTTTGTATAGACCCAAAATACAACAGATTATTGGCACACCACACACATATTTACATACATTTTAAAGTATTTTTAAAATAATACCATTGATGAGTAATGTAAGTAGAAAAAAGTATTTTATAATTTATAATTTTTTTTATCATATAAGATGTTGCAAAGTTAAATAATTTTTAATTAACATGAATACATCACATACCAAAAATGTCATAACACGAAAAATGACACAACACGACTGATATCCCTAACTGATATGTCGCGTTCATAACTCTTTTCTAGGAATGACGTGATCTCGCCATGTCAATATGTGATTTGTTTCACAGAATGTTACCTGTCCGTTGGTGATAGATCCATGTGTCTAGATTTGATGAGTTATCGCAGCATGAACTCGATTATATATAATTTGTTATAACGATTCCATCTACCAAACAAAATGTTGAGTATTTACACTTGATCACATGAACGCTGGGAGGTGGTCTTCAAATAAGGATACATTTTGTGCTTGTTGCCTTATCCACCTTGTGCTTTGTTCAACAATGCAGAGAAAATATTCAGTGAAACTTAAAAAGTCATCAGGCATCCATCTACCTTTATTTTCGCAATTTTCTTTCATTCAACAACGACAGTGGAAAAATGACTCTTTTTTTTTTTTTGGGGGAAAAATTACACCTAGACCTCTTAAAATTTGTCACTTAATCACTTAGACACTAATATTTAGAATATTACACACAGGCCTTCTTAACACTTACGACCCTTACTGTCAATATCGTATAATCATTAATAAATTATACCTAAATCTCCTGAAGTTTGTAAGCATATAACACTTAGACCATTCAAATTTAAAATATTACATTTAGATCAAAAATATTTTAATTAAAGATAGAATATCAAATATTTTAAATTTTATAACTAAAATTCATGTTATGTTATGTCATTTATTGAAATAAAATAAAAATTAAAAATCTTATTTTTCTAAAAAAAATTATAATTAGTATTGTTGATATCAAAATTTAGACGAACTCCACATCAGTTTGTTAGGTTTTGGTCATCTAAAAAAGAAGTTGGAGACCGAAGGGGAGCTCCAGATAAGTGACTCAAAGATATAAACTGAGTGTGGTAATTAGTATAAATACATCAAAGAATTCAATTAAAATCAAATAAGGGATCAAACTGTAATATATATAATATTTTCTATCTTTAATTAAGATAATTTAGCTGTTTAATAGATTTTATTAGTTGCGTAACTAATAAGAGGTCTGAGTAAAATATTTTAAACCTGAGGGGTCTAAGTGTTACATGCTTATAAACTTCAAGCGATTTAAGTGTAATTTATTAACAGATATACTAACGAACATTGACGACAAGTGCTGGAGTGTTATACACGTAAAAACCTTAGGGGATCTGTGTGTAATATTTTAAATATCATAGGGTGTAAATGATTAAGTGATAAATTTTTGAGGCTCTGAGTATAATTTTTCCTTTTTTTTGGGCCTCTGATAATGATAAAGGTAGAGTTATCTAGGTGATAAAGAGGGTTAAAAATACGATATGTTGGAATCAATATTTGATGGAACAAACAAAAATGAGAGCAATAGGTTAAGAGAGCCAAGCATAATTTGAACAACGAAATAAATGATTAGGTCTATCAAATGGGTGGGTTTCATCCAAGTTCAATGTAAAAAATTTGATGCAACAATAAGATGTATTTTATTTTCACAGTCCATGTTCAATACTTTTCGAATAAAATATTTGATTAAATCCCAATAACTCAATTCAATTTAGTTTTAGGAAATTGTATTTGCATATCGACTAAGTTTTATGAAACAATCGCTAAATTTCATTATATATTTCTATGAGAAACGTTAGCGAGGAATTTATCGATCATGTCTATACAGTTTAGTGTCCTCACGAATTCATTCATTTAAAACTGATAATGAGTTTGAGGGAGGAGAAAATATCAAGTCACAGCTCTGAAAAACCATTGAATATTCCAACATGGACTTTGATCTGAATCTGATTTAATAACTTCGTTTTGAATCCAATCCGATAATATGATGAATTTTATTTTCATAGTTTATGACCGATCCTTTAAAACTTAAAATTTTGATTCAATCCGAATAACTCAATTTGAACAAATTCTTATTGAATTTCAACATAATTTTATAAGGTCATCATTAAAATTTACTCATTATATTCAATAAAAATTGTGCGGGATGATTTTAGCACAATAGATGAGATGACAGATCTCTCCCCTGGTGAGCTCGAGTTTGCGAGAAAAGTTGTTTCAATGGATGGCCTTCAGGAAGAAATGCGATGAGCAGTGGATGAAAACTCTCTACAAATGAGGTAAGTTCTCGAACGGAGACCTGTCACTCAAGAAAGAAGGGTTAGAAGGGCGCTGGAGTGTTTTTCGATGTGACCCCTCCGATTCTGAAGTTAGTTTTCGAGAAAGGGTTTGGAAACACTGTTCTATTGCTTGGGCAATGGGTTGCATACCTGACCTTTGATCTTGAGGGTACTATTTATACCTTCCAAGAATGGATCAAGGTAGACAGCTAGATTCCCTTGGAGGGAAAACACCTAGTTGACTCCTACAGAGGACAACATCTGATGCGCAGACTTTGATCAGAGTGCCTAATTCTCCTTGTACTAGAAGCTTTTGCAGTCCTTCACTTGGGTCCATAAGTATTTAATGTACTTTTTGGCTCTATAGAGCAATGAATACACCCCACGCCCTGCATAATCATTTAATGTGCCTTGGGCATGGTTGTGCACGCGTAGAGGTATTTTGGTCAATCCCCACTTCAAGGGTTCAGGAATTAATTATCTCGTAAGTCATATGTCTTTATCATTGGTTATTCAATTGCCTTTTCTGAACATTCTGATTGCCTTAGGGAAGGGAGCTAATGACTGATAGTTTATTCGCTCCCAAATCATGATCTTTAGAACCTACTTTTTCCCGATCATAGGTATACTTGCCTCAATTGGGCCTTTCCTAGTTTTCTTGAGATCTCAACTCATCTCTTGGCTGAGACTGGCATTGGGCTGACTGCTCACCAAGTGTCAACATGCTACATGTATGTCGAGGTAACGTGGATAGCAAACAGAGGGATGGCAAATCACACTAAGGTATCTCCTTCTAACAGAGGTCACAACAACCCTCTAGGACAATATGTTGAGGTGGACTAATAGTGTCGAGGACATGTGTCGCTTGCCCATTCGATTGCAAAAAATGTCCCATTAACTACCCCCCAGCCCTTAATCTTTGTACGGGCTGGATTATGTGTCGAATGAAGATGAAATGACTTGTACTTGCTATCTTTTTCATGAAGGACGTGTAGCCATTTTTTAACTTTTGGGGTTCGTACCATATTTAATGTGGCTCATCGCATATCGTGCGTAATTATGGCCTTCTGCTTTATTTAAGTTGCCCCTTCCCTTCTTTTCATCACTTTGCTTACTGAGAGTTCTGTCGGGTGGCTTGCCAGAGTTTCTACAAAGAGGCTATTGTCCATCAAAGGCCACCCATATTTTTTGAGTTTTCCATAGAAAAGCGCAGAGCATCACCCCACCCTCTTTTAAAGGTTTGTTCATGCCTGCGAAGGCATGGTGAGCCCTACTCTTAGCTTGGTTCTGAGACTCAGTTGAACCCGTTGGTGAGTAACCGCCTTATCTCTTCCTTTTTTGGTGATCACCGCCTCCTCGTCTCCCTCTTTGTGTGGATCTTCCCTTAGGATCCTATTCCTGAGTCCCCTTTTGTCTTTCCATGATGAGAGATCGTCGGAATACTGGTATTGATACGGATGAGCCTGGTTCCTCTAGACAGAGGAAGTACACGGTCAAAGGTCGCCAGTAAATCGTGAACTTCAAGGCCCATCATTCTATCCTCCTTGGAGTGACTGTTAATAGTTTGTACCCAAACTTCATCGTGCCAACGTCGACACCGAGGCAGTCATGCCCTTCTTTAACAAGGCCATAATACAAGGAGGTATAAGATTCCCTCTTCACCCTATCCTTCTTCATTTTTTGTTCTGATTTTGTCTCTTCCCAAGGCAGTTTTACCTAAACACTTTTAGGATCATCATAGGAGTGATGGCCTTGAATAAACATCTTCAAGTCAATCTTAGCTTGGAGGACATTCTCTTCTACTACACTTTGGTGAGGGTGATGCCTGAGCAAAGGTTCTATCTTAAGGCCTGAGACCCAGCTATGTACCTCGTGACACATCTGCTGGACTTCGACAAGGGGCACAAGGATGATTTGCTTATTTTGGGCGGCCAATGGAAGAGAGGAGTCGGCCCGAATTACATCGATTTATGGTGCCCCAAGAAATGGTGGACTGCAAGTACGTCTGCCCCCTCTTTCTCTCTCTCTCACTTCGGCTTCCTATATGTCGACATATTTGTACTTTGTTTCTAATCGCTTCTTTTTTTGCAAGATTCACTAATGCCATGTCTTCACCTCCTCCTTGGAACCTTGTCAAACTTTCCAATCTCTTCATCATCTGGGGATACGTGGGAAACGGTCCTGGCCGAGCTACTCACGTGCTGCTTGATTACACACTAGGATACATGAATTTTTCCTAGACCCCCCAAGACTTTGACCTAGCAAGGTGGAGGGAGCTATCCAGTGAGAATTTTGAGGAGGACCCCAATCAAGTTGTTGACGCCAAGGTAGAAATGGCACAAGGTGACTCCGAGGCAGAAAAAACACAAGCCATCACCACTGACACCGAGGCAAGCACTTTAGGAAGGGACAGTTGGCCTAACTTCAAAGTTCTTCAATACTTTGGGGAAGACAATGCCTTAGAGCTCGCCATGTCCTACCAATCCTAACTAACCCTTGATATGATCAAAGCTAGAGTTGCCTTCATCGCAAGACGGGGATGCAACTCAGCACTTCCTCAAACCAAGGAGGGACTCATCCATCTAGGGTTTTGATCCTCAGGGTCATTCCACCGAGTGGTCCACCTCCCGTCGATGCTCAAGTTGTGCCGACACCTAGTTGTGGCCTTGTTCACAACATAGATCCTCAAATTGAGGAGAGAAGAATTAAGTAAAGACATGATGGTGCCGACCATGGCAAGGATGCTCCTTCTCCTACGCCGACACTTATCGATGGTCAAACTGGACCAAATGAACCCATTGGCTCCAGAATGGTGTTCTCGGGCCCACAATCACAACAATAAGCTGATCTGGGTATCCTATGTCGTGAGTGAAGCTTTTCAGTTTCACGCCGACATGGATGTTTAGAGGGCATGTGGAAACAACCAACTATTTTGATCCTTCATTCAAAACTTTCTAGTGGTAAGCTTAAAACACTTGTGAATTCTTATGTTTATGAACTTAAACTTTGTGTCTGACCTCCCTGCTTTCGTCTTCTAAGAGGCACAACAAGTTACTATCATCGTGGAGTGCTTCTACGCACATCATGCTAAGGTTCAAGAATGTGACAAGCTTCACGCCGACCTTGGAAAAGCCTGAGGGGACCTTGCTATAGCTAAGGAATAAGTTACAACTTGAGACAAGACATTGGAGACTCTAGGAACGCATATTGTTGAGCTCTTCAAGGAGAGTCAGATCTCCAAGATTGATGCTGACAAGAACATGACCCTTACTTGCTGATTTCGAGAAGAGGATAACCGAGGCTAAGAAGCTGGCTTCTACGGCTGAGGCAAAGGTGTTCAAGTTGGAGTAGACTTGTGCCTCCCTTACTCAAGAGTTGGACAAATTAGAGTATGAGTCAGAGGCTAGGGGTTTGTCGGAGTAGGAGATAGTCAATCGTTGTGCCGATGACATCGTGATGGCGTTTAAGGAGGCTAAAAAAGAGTTCTTCAAGAAAAGATGAGACGAAGAACTTTGGACTGCTGGGGTCTTGTCGAGTCCCAACTCTTCTTTAAAGAACATGAATACATTCCTTCTGCCGAAATGAAGCAAGCAGCAGTTGAAGTTCAGGCCAAAGATGCCGGGGTCTCTCTGATTCCTTGGCTAAGAACACTGCTCCTATCGACACTATTCCTACCCTCAGACCGATGTCTCCACCGCTACTAATGACACTATTCTTGTCCCTCATAGCATCGACTCCCTATTTGTTAGCATTGATGAACACTCTAGCGATATTAAAGGAGGCATCAAGGGCGACGTCAACGGTCTGACTTAGACTTATTTTTGTGATTACTTCTCCCTTTTTGTAGCTTAAGGGACACAAATCCCTCTTTGTCTTGAGTACATGAACCAAATTTTCCTTTTTAAAGTATTTGTTTGATTTCGTCTTCCCTTGGGCTTATGTCTCCTCCGGGAGCCGATGTCCATGCCTTTCCAAACTCGGGAAAGGTCCGGGCATCCTCCCTTTTTCTTTGCTTGAGTCAAGATGCATTTTGCAATAGCATTGCCACCAAGGTGTCATCTTTTATATCGGGGCGTCAGTGCACTCAGTAGTCCTTAACCCAGGGGTCGAACCCCTCTATGAGGCTTTGTTCCCTCGGTCTTTTTGGGGGCAAGAGTGTTCTAGAAGTCTTTTCCCTAGGGCGTGCCCCCTCGGGAAGTTTCATTTCCTTATATCTTTTGGCGGTGAGGCCGGCATGCGCGCCTTACCTCTGGGGCCATGCCCCTTCCTAGACAATGTACTTAACAAGTTCTTTCTTTCAAAAGAAGTCATTTTTCAAATTCATTATATTCCAAGGCCTGAGTATATCGTTTCCTTCCATGTCCTCAAGTTTGAATGATCTAGAACCTCCTACCGATATGACTCTGTAAGGTTCCTCCCAATTAGACCGCATCTTTCCATCGGTTGGGTCACAGGTTTTCCCAACCACCTTTCTAAGCACCAGGTCATCCACCGAATTCCCGGGGATTAACTCGCTTGTTGTAGAGTTAAGGTACCCCGCTTGGTATTTTGCTAATCGCAAGGCAGCCATATATCTCCTTTCTTCTATGAGATCCAATTCTAGGGTGAGTTATTGATCATTTCTTCCTGTGTCAAAAGCTTGCGTTCTTATAGTGGGGTGACTGACTTCCAACAAGATGACTGCTTCTACCCCATAAGCAAGGGCATAAGGTGTCTCGCTCATTGAAGTACGCAAACTCATCCTGTCGATCCAGAGGATGTTCAAGAGCTCCTTAACCCACTTTCCCTTAGCTTTCTCCAACCATTTCTTAATTCTGTTGACAATAGTCTTGTTGGAGGATTCTACCTGCCCGTTGGCCTAGGTGTAGGAAGACGCGGAGTAGTAGTTCCAAATTCCTAGATGCTCACAAAAAGACTTGAAAGATCCGCTGTTAAATTGAGTCTCATTGTTTAACATAAGTGCACGGGGGATCCCAAACCTCATCACTATATTCTTCCACACGAACCTTTTGGTGTTTGTATCCCTGATGTGTGAAGTAGTCAGTCCCAATTATTTGGAACTTATTTCTGGGGGCTTTCGAGTGGGGTCCCACCAAGTCGAGCCCCCATTGGGCGAACGACCAAGGACTAGTTAGTAGATGCAAGTCTTCTGCTGGTTGAATAAGTGCCTCATATTCAGCTTCGTTATTGGATGCCTTGAATCCTAGCCGCACAACCTCCTCCGTGAATATCTATCGGGGGAGACCAACAACACCCCAATTCTAGAACCCTTGCTTTTTAAGGATCCGTCCACTTATAGTTTCTAGGAGCCAACCTAGTTCCCCTCTGTGGGTGTTTCCTTAAGCGGGAGGGATTTCACTTGTGTGAATTCAGCAATGAAGTCTGTCAAAACTTGACCCTTTATTGTCATGCGGGATTTATAATGGGTGTTATGTTCCCCTAACTCCACCGCCCATTTTGCTATTCTTCAGAAAAGGTCAAATTTCCTCAAGATGGCCCTCAAAGATTGATCCATTAAGACTGTGATAGGATGTGTTTGGAAGTAGTGCCTTAACTTCTGGGCAGCAGTGCTTAGCGCCAACATGATCTTTTCTAGGGGAAGGTATCTCGTTTCTAGATCTAGAAAGGCTTTACTCACGTAGTATACTGGTTTCTAGAAGGGCTTTAGTCACGTAGTATACTGTATTCTGTTCCTGCTTACATTCATGAACTAGTACACCACTGATGACAAACTCGAAAATAGCTAAATAGAGAAATAACATATCCCTTGCTTTAGGACTGATCAGGTCGATTGGATTCTAAGGTATCCCTTTATTTCTTTGAGCACTTTTTTGCACTCCTCATTCCAAGTATCTTTCTCAAACCTCTTGATCGTGCTAAAAAGAGTCTGCATTTATCTGAGGAATGAGATATGAAACGATTCAAGGTAGCCAGCATTCTTGTGAGTTTTTGGATGTCGCGGACAGTCCGGGGACTATACAAATCCATGATATATTGTATCTACTCGAGTAGGCCTTGATGCCTTGCCAACTCACCAAATATCTCAGGAACTTTTCAGAGCCAACTACAAAAGGAGCACTTAGTGGAATTCAGCTTCAGCTAGTATTTATAGAGTGTATCAAAGGCATCCTCTCAGTCCGCTAGGTTATCACCTCGATGCCTACTTTTAACCAGCATATCTTCGATGTAAACTTCCACAATATTCTCCATTTGTCGCTTAAACATCTGGTTCATCAACCTCTAATAGGTAGCATCGGCATTCTTCAATCCAAATGGCATGACCTTATAGCAATAGGCCCCCCTTGGAGTGATGAACGTAGTATTTTCTTGATTTGGTGGTAATTGGTTTGCATGTCTATGAAGGTCATGCATTCGTGCCCCGTAGTGACATCGACTAGTTGATTGACCTAGGGAGGGGGTAGTCATCCTTTGGATATGCCTTGTTTAAATTCTTGAAGTCAACACAAATACGCCACTTTTCATTCTTCTTTTTTGCTCAGGCAGTGTTTGATAACCATTCAGGAAATTGCAACTTTCAGATGACATCGGCTTCCAGGTGCCGTTTTACCTCTTCATATACCGCCTAGGCATGATGAGGTGCTGAAAGCTGAGACTTTTGTTTGACAGGCTTATGATTAGGGTCGACATGGAGCTTGTGGGTTATGACATCAGAACTTATGCCTTTCATTTTTGCAATGTTCCATGCAAACACATCTATATTTTTTCACTAGAAGTTTGTCATCTCCTTATGCTCCACTGTAGACATTGGCGAGCTGATTAGGAAGTATCTCTCTTCATCTCCTTCCTTTAAGAGTACCTTTTGGAGGTTCTCCACTAAGTGGTCGGCTGGGTTAACCCGTGGCTCGTCCTTGCCCAACCTCCCCGACTGTAGTTGTTATTTGTTTACTTCCTCCGGGGTACGTACATTTTGCTTGGACAGAATCTCGACTTTTATGGAAAGCATAAAAATAACTCTTTGATGAGGCTTGGTCTCCACAGATTTCCATTATCCTCTCCGAAGTGGGGAACTTCAACTTATGATGATAGGTGGAGTGCACTACTCCGAGTGAGTGCAACCAAATCTGCCCCATGATTATGTTGTATGGTCAATTGGAGTCGATAACCATAAAATCTGTACTGATTATGACAGGTTTGACAATGACAGGTAGAGTAATCTTTCCTGGGGGCAGGGTGTACAACCTATTGAATCCGACGAGGGATGTCTTGACGGGTGTCAGGTCTTTGGAACCAAGGCCCATCCGCTTGAGTACATCAAGGTACATTACCTATGAGGAACTCCCTAATTCGACCAAGACCCTTTTGACTTCGATGTTTGAAATGCACAAAATTATGATCAGGGTGTCGTCATGGGGAAGGACCACGCTAACCAGGCCGACATTTGAGTAGGTAATGTCATTTTGATCCACCTGTGGATTCTTACTTTTTTGGCCTCCATTCTTTTCCTCCTCCACCCATTTGGCAAAGGCAATTCTCTTCAGATCGGACTTGAGAGTGTTGGTTGTTAGCCTTTCTATAGGAAAAATATGAATAATGTCAATTACATTGTTACAGATAGTGGTATGGACAATGGTGGCAATTATTTCTCTCGGCATTTCCTTCTCAATGTATTCTTGCCCTCTTGGACCAATTTTTCCAGAAATGACTTGTATATTCGGCAATCCTCTGTGAGGTGCTCCCACATCCTTGTGGTAAGAGCACCTGACATTTTGGTTCCTCGAGAAAGGATCACCCTGCATCTTGGGCGGCCACTTGAAAAATGGTTTGTTCTTGATCTTATGCAACAACTTATAAATAAGTTCCTTGATCACAGTGTAGACCCCCTAAAGGAATTTCCTGTTGCTAGAGTCAAAACTTTCGTATGAGGGATCTTGTCTTTCTCTTTGTTTTTTCTTTGGGGCCAGATTCTTTCCCCAACTCCTTGTCATCTAGTCTTACGCTTTTGAGTACTTGTTTATACGGGCCATCAACTCATTCATGTCCATCGGTGTCAGCTTTGTTATGGATCTATAAAGGTTCATATCTCGGGATAACCCAAGTTGAAAAGAAGTTGTTTCCATGACTTCGGAGCATTCCTCTACTTCATTAACCTTCTTTTAGTAGCGAGTAGCATATTGGCGGAGCGTCTCACATTCTCTCTGCCAGAGGGTTAATGGGGATCCCACATCTTTGGGGCATTTGCTCCTGGTGATGAACCGCGTGGAGAATTGTCTAGTTAGTTCTTTCCAAGACCCTACGTTGTTCGTGGGAGGATTTCGAACCAGTTCATGGATATGTCACACAGGCTCAACAAGAACACCTGACCCAACAACCTATGGTCTGACTGATACATCGACATCAGCTACTTATACTGTTCGATATGAGCCTCGGGGTCCATTGTAAACCTTGAACAATTATACGACGAACTTCTTTGTCACTTCCACATCTATAATGTTCTTAGTGAATGGTGATTGAATAGCTTTGATGCCGATATTGATGTCGCAGTCACTAGTGGACCTCTCTATCCTCTTTGAGTCTAGTTTGGACCTCAGGTCCTCTTCGTCTCTATGGTATTTTCTCTCACTAGGATCACGGTGTGCTACATGTCACTTGGCCTTCCGTCCTTCACAGAGAGGGTTGACCCCTCATCAAACTCCTCTTTGCCCCTCGTTTGGACAGTCTCTGGTGGAGGTCTTTCAGAGCCAAGGGGGTGATCCTTTTAGCTGAGTCCTACGAGTTCTGTCCATTGGATCTTGAGTATTTCAGAGCCTTGGATCCTCATGCTCCATTGCTAAGATGGTTTCTCAAGTCATTGGGCCCACCTATTTGACGGAGGGCTTTTTGGATGGTCATATGCTCCGAGAAATCCCGTTGAAAAGAGCAAACTCGTCGAGTCTGTTGAGGACGCTCACATTGTTCTCCTAGATTTGCTTGAAATAGCTTCCTAGGTGCTCCTCAATAAGGTCGATGAGTTGGCGGGCTAGGGGTCTTTCTTTCTCACCCCAAATACTTGGTTCAGTTTGGTGGGTTCTTTCTCTGTAGTGGTTTGGATGTTCCTTGTTGACACTTTCAACTTGATCCTCCGTTCACGACATGGATAGAGTTGGTATGTTTGTATTTTTTTGCTGAGGTCTCTTTCCCATCAAACGAGTGCTCACCATGGTCACTGTCACTAGAAAACTTGGTCATTTGTCATAGACAGTGCCAAATTGTGCGGGATGATTTTAGCACAATAGACAATAAATCTCTCCCTCGGTGAGCTCGAGTTCGTCGAGAAATTTGTTTCAATGGAAAGCCTTAAGGAAGAAAGATGATGCGCAGTTGATGAAAACTCTCTACAAATGAGGCAAGTTTTCGAACAGAGTCCTGTCACTCAAGAAAGAAGTGTTAGAAGGGCACCAGATTGTTTTTCGGCGTGACCCCTTCAATGCTCAAGTCAATATTCGAGAAAGAGTTGAAAACACTATTCTATTGCTTGGGCAATGGGTTGCATACCAGATCTTCAAGCTTGAGGGTGCTATTTATACCTTCCAAGCATTGATCAAGGCAGATAGCTAGGTCCCCTTCGAGGGAAAACAACTGGTTGGCTCATACAGAGGACAGTATCTGGTGCATAGACTTTGATTAGAATGCCTGCTTTTCCCTATTCTAGAAGCTTCTGAAGTCTTTCACTTGAGTTTCTAAGTATTTGATGCATGCTTCTCGGCTCCGCTGAGCAATGAATACACCCCACACCCTTGCACAATCATTTAATATGCCTTGGGCATGGTTATGCTTACGTATAGGTATTTTCGTCAATTTCACCTTCAAGGGGGTCAGGAATTAATTGTCTTATACGTCATAAGCCTTTATCATTGGTCATTTAACTACCTTTCTGAACATTCTGGTTGCCTTGGGGAAGGGAGCCAATAACTGATAGTCTATTTTGCTACCAAATCATGATCCTCAGAAGCTACTTTTCCTCGATCATGGGTATACTTGCCTCAGTTAGTCCTTTCCTATTTTTCTCGAGATCTCAGCTCATCTCTTTGTTGGGATTGGCGTCAGAGTGATTGTTCACCAAGTGCTAACGTGCTACATGTATGCTGAGGTGACGTGGACAACAAACAGAGGGAAGACAAAGCACACCGAGGTACCTCCTTTTCCCGAGGTCACAACAACCCTTCGGGACAATATGTCGAGGTGGACCAATGGTGCCGAGGACACATGTCACTTACCCATTCAATTGCGGAAACGTCCCATCAAAATTATATGCAACTCGGATTGGGTGTTAGATCGGATATTGTTATATCTATATCCACATCCTAACATATGAATTATATGTGAAAAATAGTGATTTTAATTTATAATGTTAATATTTTTCTACAAAATTACTACTTTCTAATAATTATTTGCGAGCTAAACAAAAGGTAATCGCCAAAAATTTCTTCTATTTCTATAAATACTAAAATTATTCACAAGTGAGGTTGTAATTTGATCTGACTAACGATAATTTTACTTGAAAAATTCAATATTCAAGTTTAACCTAAAATTAAACTTAAAATCATCCCCGATTTAACCTTTGGGGTTAACCTGTTATAGACATACTATGTACCATGAATTTTCAGATCAACAACTTCACATTGTTCTGTTCCTAGAAAAAAAAAGTTTCACATTGGCATAGACAATTCATTACAACATAAATCTAAGTAGCTCAAATGGTAACAATGTCGAGTTGTAAATTCAGAAGTTTTGAGTTCGAACGTCATGAGTTCGAATTTTGGCTAACTCTTTGGGTTCAGGCTATGACAGATTTATCCCTTATGAATTTTCTAATTTCGATGTGCATGATTTTTACTGGATCGGAGACGAGATTAGTCGAAGTGCGCATAAATTGGTCCGGACATCCGTGACAATTGAACCAAAAAAAAAATTCATTACAACATTCAACCTTTTTACCTATTTAACAACAATAATGTTATATGGACTAATTTAGGAACGTAATTAGAGACCTAATTCAATGCATTCATTGAATTTGTTAGTTATGCATTTTAATTTTCGATGAAATTCACTTTCAATTAAATAAATGCGTTGAATTACGTCACAATAATATTGTCTGCTTAAGAGCAACTCCAACCCAGTTCAACAAAATGTTTAGTCAAAATATATTTAAATATTATTTTCTTTACTTTAGCTAGTCATTTTTTTAAGTTTATTGCAACCACGCTTTTTATTTTAGTTAATTACTTTAATTAATTTAAACTAACTTTCAATTATAATAATTCAAAATGCCACGTGGCCTAATACGTAAATGCCATAATAATAATGGGGCATGATGACATGTCATGTCACGTAATGCCTAGAATTCAACCAAAATCATACATTATTAATGTAATTCAACCAAAAGTATACTATAATTCTAATCAAAATTTAAATAATACAACCTATTATCAATTTAACACCCATTCACTCAAATAGCAAAATCCAATTGATCATACCAATTTAACCACGTATTTAACCAACAATCAATAACAATTTAATCACGTATTTAACCAAAAATCAATACCAATTTAACCACCTATTTAACCAAAAATTAATATCAATCAATAACAAAAATCAATAGAGATGGAGGTTTTGACATTGGGGTGGGGAGGTGGGGGTGGGTTTCGTCATGGGGAGAGGGAGGAGGTTTCAAAATGAGGGAGGGGGAGGAGGAGGAGGAGGGGGTTTCGGCATTAAGGGTGAGGAGGAGATAGGGTGGGTTTCGCCATAGGGAGGGGGATGTGGGTTTCAGTAGCAAAACAAACGGGAAGGGAATGTGGGTTTCGGTAGAAAAACAGAGGGGTGGGGGTGTGGCAGGGGAGATGAATACCTAGTTGTTCAATTGGAGAAGTTTAGCAGCAAGAAGTGAGGAGCATGAAGGCCTCCTAGGTTTTGGCGAGGATAATAGCTAACTGAGTTGAAATGGGGTTGAGTCAACCTCGCCAAAATAACTAAAAATTGGAGAATAGTTAGTTGAGTTGGAGATGCTCTGACTCAAAAGAATTCCTTTATTTTATTCTGTACTTATTCTCCTTTTTTTCCTTATGGGTTAAATTACACTTTCAATCCTTAACTAAGATTTTTTTCACTTAATTCTTTCTACTATCATATTTTTAATATTATATTCTTAACTATGTGATTAATTTCACATTATTCTAATTATTAATATCTGTTATATATTTACCATAAATTTATTTTATTTTGCCTCTAAACTATGTAATTAAAATCACTTTTTCCCTACACATAACAATTTTTGTAAAAAAAAATAATAGATATTTATAATTGGGAAAATATGAAATAATGAAAGTAGTTGAGGGAGTGGTATTAAAAAAGTTAACAATTTAAAGAATAAAGTAAAATCCAATCCCCTCCATCAACTTATGTTCTCTTTTTTCTGATGCTTCCCTCTGTTCACTCTCTTCCCTTCTTCTTATGTCCTTTTTGTGCCTGCCTCTTCTCTTCTCAGTTCTCACACATCAGCCTTTTTATTGTGTTCCCTCTCCTCTCCCCCTTTAAATATATTGTTTCCCATCTCTTCTCTTTCTCAGCACCGGTGGGAGACCTAAGTAAATATAACAATATTTTGTCCACCGGAAGGTTTGGCTGCTCCCCTTCTTCTCCTTTTCTCTTCTTTCCCTCTGATTTTTTTGCTTGATTTCGGTTAATTTATGCTCGATTCGTATCTATCCTTGAGTGAGTGAGATAAATGGGTGGGAAATGGTGTTGTAATTGATAGCTTTATTCACAGCCAATGGCATCCAGATTTTGGGCATAGACTCCAATTTGACCTCTTAGACTCTATTGTCAGAAAATAAAAAGATTTAAGTATCGTAGTAGTTCATGGTTAGCAAGTGTAATTGCTCCTCTGTACTTCAACTTAAGGGTTAAGTATGTAAATAATTTTTATTGCTCATACTTGGATAGGATATCAATATATTTAAATTTGAATCCGTGAATTAAATAAGGGTTAAGAACACGTTTGGTTCCTAATATATATAGTTTTTGTCAATTTAGTTTTTATTGTGTCAATTTTATTAATGTGGTTCTTAAAATATCCAATCCGTCAAGTTTTTTGATGGAGTGATCACGTGCCATTTTTTAGACCGTATCACATGCTTAACACATGATCATTCTGTCAAAAATTTAACGGTCCGTCTATGTAGGGATCAAAATGACACGAATTACATATTTTAAGGACCAAATTGACAAAATTAATATAATAAATATTAAACTAACAATAAATGCATTCTTTGGGGACCAATTAAATTTGAATTCAGAGTGAATTTAAATCAAGCTTGGTTATTTAAATGAATGCAATTAGAATTTTAGGCATCTAAAAATTCATATAAACTAATTTTTAACCAAACTAAAATTGGTTACCTAAAATAAAAGGTAAAAATGTAATCCATGGTACCATAGACGGATAGAACTAGAAGAAAACATGTTATTAATTGAGTTTAGGCCTTAATGAGAAATACAAACATAATTCGTGTTGGGTCTAAGTTTCTCCAAATAAAGTTTGATCCCTAAGTTAAAATCCTTGTTCCGCACCTGCATTGTGTTCTTTAACCCTTTGAACTTTGGCGATTGAACTTGAAAGGATCTTAAAAACTTGCTGGTGTAACCATCAAATGCCTAATTGTTAATGCAATACCCAATGTAAGTGCAAAATCACACATCAAAAACCTACTTTCACCTAATAGACAAACCTAATCAGCTAATCTAGTCATCTGTAGTCATTGAATGAACAATAGACCTATTCAATATTGGATTCATTGCTAATCCACTGGTAACAACAGATTAGGGTAAAAAATAAAGGCAGATTATTAGGTCCAAGTAATATTACTCATTTACACCAAATAAAATGAATTGTTTAGGTTCTGTTTTGTAATGGTTTGATTTTCAATTTTTCCGTTTTTGTTTTCAATTTTTTAGAAAACTTGAAACTTAACCTCGTTTGATAACCATTTTAGTTTTTTTTAAAAGTAAAATCGTTTTCACACTTGCCTCAAATTTTGGAAACGACAAAAAGTCATTTCCAATAAAAAAAAGAAAGGGGAAACGGGCGGAATTCAATTTAATGAGATGACAACATTGACTCTTGTTAGGAACAAATAAAGTCTTCTACCATAAAACCCTCAAACAAAATTATTTAAACCCTCATCTCATCATCTCTCTAGTCTCATCATCACTCTCATCTCATCTGAAGCTCTCTCTCTCGTCTCATCGTCACCAGGCATCCAGCAGTTTGTCTTCTCATCTGAAGCTCTCTCACCAAGGTTGTTCACAACAACTTCATCTCTTTCACCAAGATAAGTCCTTAGACCTAAGGTTTTTAGAATTTTTTTAGTTTGATCGAAATTTTTTTGTTTGATCGAAAATTTTCTCTTATGTCGATCTCTGATTTCTTTTAGTGGGTTATCTCTATTTCTTAGCTCCGATTTTTGGGTTTTGGACTTAATACCAGAAACCCATTTGATTACTCTGTTGAGAACTCCAAAGTAGCAAAAAATTCTTCCCTAAAAACATACCTTAATATGCAAAGATTCATCAATATAAGGTTTTTACAATTGATGGGTTTGTTGAAATTGGGTACTTGTATTTACTTTTTCTTCCCGGTGATATGATGCTTTAAAATATTATTTGAGCTTATGGATTTATGTAGCGTAAAATGTAAGAACCATGTTACTTATTCCTTCATAGGTGGATAACACTTTTCGTAATTGGTCTCCGGCTTGGTATATTAACATTCTATTATGTTTTAGAATTATATCGATGCTATAGATGAAACTCATGTTGACGCACGTGTACCAGTGAGTAAGCAAATCCCATACCGTGATAAGAAAGTTGAACCAACACAAAACGTCGTTTGACATGTGATTCACATTTGTTATGAGTGGTTGAGAAGGAACTACTAATGACTCGAGAGTATTTATTGAGTCCATTAACAATCTATAAAACAATTTCCCAATACCTGAAGGAGGTAATATTCTTTATTGTAACCTTTCTTTCCATTCATAGAATTTATAACTTATCACTTACGGTGCATGTATACCATTTGCCAGATAAGTATTATGTTGTTGATGCTGGATATACGAACATGCCTTGGTTTTTGTCCCCGTATCGTGGTGAGAGATATCATTTACGTGACAATAGAGGTAGTGGCTGACATCCAAAGAGTAAGATAGAGTTATTCAATTATCGTCACTCATTATTTTGGAATGTCATTGAGCGTTGCTTTGGAGTGCTAAAGGCTCGGTTTCCCATTCTCAAACAAATGTCCACTTACCCTATAAGAACACAAAAATACATTCCAAGAGCTTATTGTATAGTTTACAATTTCATTAGAATGCACGCTGCTAAAGATCAATTATTTGATGAGTTCAATAATGAAGAAAGAGTGGATGATAATGTAGGATCGATTTCATAGAACCCGATTAAAGTAGATATCAGTCAAGCTCAGATTCGTCAAATGGCTCGTGTGTGAGATTGCATTGCCAATGAGTTATGGGTAAGTGTTGGACATTGAAACATATGGTTTTTGGTGTATATGGATTGTTATCTTGGATGTTTGTAAATTATGGGATATATTTGTAGTATGGATGTTTACGAATTATGTATGCCTTAATATGTTATCCTTATATTCTGTTATTTTTACAGTTAAGCTAACATGAAAGTGTATGGTGTAAATAAGTTGTTCATAAAATAATTTAAAAATGTTTATCAAACAAGTTTTCTGTTTCTGTTTTCATTTTTTTTATAACAGAAAATATAACCAAACAGGTTTTCGGTTTTCATTTTTCATAAACTGAAAATTGAAAACCAATTCAGTTTTTATTTTTTTAAAAAACCTGAAATCCGAAAATGTTACCGAACAGAACCTTAGTGTAAAGGTTCCCACGAGAACAAATTTGCCAATATGTAGTACTCAAAAAGGACCTCAGGAGGTAGATCTCAGAATATTTCCACTAGTTGTTTTGTAGTTTGTAATCAGAAAGTTTAAGGAACTCCATTTGTAGCTAATGCTTGTGACACTATTTTCCTAATATTCGGTACTCTAACTTGAGTAAATTGCAAAAGATCCTTGTTAAAAAAACCTCGACATTCTTACCATAGCAATGACTATATCCTTCCATAAATTCTTATTTTATACCATAATGTTGTTGTGGACAAAATTAAACATCAAGGATTTTATTTTACTTTTTCATAAATTTATGAAAAAAAATTCTTATGTGCATATTTGTTTGTTGTTTTATAGTTGTCATTGGAATTTGCAGGTATGAGTCAAAGTTCATTCAGGAAATTGTTAGAGAAATAAGGAGTAACCTAAATAGCAGTTTGTCTTCTCATCTGAAGCTCTCTCACCATGGTTGTTCACAACAACTTCATCTCTTTCACCAAGATAAGTCCTTAGATCTAAGGTTTTCAGAATATTTTTAGTTTGATCGAAATTTTTTTGTTTGATCAAAAATTTTCTCTTATGTCGATCTCTGATTTCTTTTAGTGGGTTATCTCTATTTCTTAGCTCCGATTTTTGGGTTTTGGACTTAATACCAGAAACCCATTTGATTACTCTGTTGAGATCTCCAAAGTAGCAAAAAATTCTTCCCTAAAAACATACCTTAATATGTAAAGATTCATCAATATAAGGTTTTTACAATTGATGGGTTTGTTGAAATTGGGTACTTGTATTTACTTTTTCTTCCCGGTGATATGATGCTTTAAAATATTATTTGACCTTATGGATTTATGTAGCGTAAAATGTAAGAACCATGTTCCTCATTCCTTCATAGGTGGATAACACTTTTCGTAATTGGTCTTCGGCTTGGTATATTAACATTCTATTATGTTTTAGAATTATATCGATGCTATAGATGAAACTCATGTTGACGCACGTGTACCAGTGAGTAAGCAAATCCCATACCGTGATAAGAAAGTTGAACCAACACAAAATGTCATGTGTGCATGTTCGTTTGACATGTGATTCACATTTGTTATGAGTGGTTGAGAAGGAACTACTAATGACTCGAGAGTATTTATTGAGTCCATTAACAATCTATAAAACAATTTCCCAATACCTGAAGGAGGTAATATTCTTCATTGTAACCTTTCTTTCCATTCATAGAATTTATAACTTATCACTTACGGTGCATGTATACCATTTTCCAGATAAGTATTACGTTGTTGATGTTGGATATACGAACATGCCTGAGTTTTTGTCCCCGTATCGTAGTGAGAGATATCATTTACGTGACTATAGAGGTAGTGACTGACATCCAAAGAGTAAGATAGAGTTATTCAATTATCGTCACTCATTATTTTGGAATGTCATTGAGCGTTGCTTTGGAGTGCTAAAGACTCGGTTTTCCATTCTCAAACAAATGTCCACTTACCCTATAAGAACACAAAAATACATTCTAAGAGCTTATTGTATAGTTTACAATTTCATTAGAATGCACGCTGCTCAAGATCAATTATTTGATGAGTTAAGTAATGAAGAAATAGTGGATGATAATGCAGGATCGATTTCACAGAACCCGATTAAAGTAGATATTAGTCAAGCTCAGATTCGTCAAATGACTCGTGTGTGAGATTGCATTGCCAATGAGTTATGGGCAAGTGTTGGACATTGAAACATATGGTTTTTGGTTTGGATGTTTGTAAATTATGGGATATATTTGTAGTATGGATGTTTACGAATTATGTATGCCTTAATATGTTATCCTTATATTATGTTATTTTTACAGTTAAGCTAACATGAAAGTGTATGGTGTAAATAAGTTGTTCATAAAATAATTTAAAAATGTTTATCAAACAAGTTTTCTGTTTCTGTTTTCATTTTTTTTATAACAGAAAATATAACCAAACAGGTTTTCGGTTTTCATTTTTCATAAACTGAAAATTGAAAACCAATTCAGTTTTTATTTTTTAAAAAACCTGAAATCCGAAAATGTTACCGAACATAACCTTAGTGTAAAGGTTCCCACGAGAACAAATTTGCGAATATGTAGTACTCAAAAAGGACCTCAGGAGGTAGATCTCAGAATGTTTCCACTAGTTGTTTTGTAGTTTGTAATCAGAAAGTTTAAGGAACTCCATTTGTAGCTAATGCTTATGACACTATTTTCCTAATATTCGGTACTCTAACTTGAGTAAATTGCAAAAGATCCTTGTTAAAAAAACCTCGACATTCTTACCATAGCAATGACTATATCCTTCCATAAATTCTTATTTTATACCATAATGTTGTTGTGGACAAAATTAAACATCAAGGATTTTATTTTACTTTTTCATAAATTTATGAAAAAAAATTCTTATGTGCATATTTGTTTGTTGTTTTATAGTTGTCATTGGAATTTGCAGGTATGAGTCAAAGTTCATTCATGAAATTGTTAGAGAAATAAGGAGTAACCTAAATAGCTTGGTCTTGAATGTCACCTGCTATCTAATTTGAATAGATTCTCAAGCACTGGGTGTTAATTCATGGTTGAGGGATGGTTCAGATGATGTTGTCATAGGGGTGATATGTGGAATGGATGGGATTAGGAAGACAACCATTGCAAAAAATGTTTCTAACTCAAACTATGACAGATTTGAAGGCAGTAGTTTCCTTTGCAAATATCAGACAACCATTGCGTTCCTTGTCTGTTTACTTTATGTTCAAGTGGTGCCGATCCTTGTAGGATCTATGCTTACCATTTGCAATTACTATATCCGTCATATTTAGAACTTTTTCCATTGGAGTATAGGAGAAAAGGGCCTGTGAGGTGGTGAGATGAATATTGTCGCAGATTGTTTTCCCACGATCATGTCATTTACATAAGTGCGTTTGATGGAAGTATAAGTTGAAGGTGAAGCTTCTTATCTCGCATGGTTTTAGATTTCTCTAAAAGAAGCTTATTTCTATATGGCTGTGTTCATTTATTCCTTCATATCATTTCAAAGTTAACAAGTTCAACATTAAAATCAGAGAAGATTTTGTATTTTTTGTTAACAATGAGTATAATTTTTCAGTTATGTCTGTTGACTACTCTATATTAGGAATCTATGAAGGGTTCATGTTACATATTGTACAAAATTACTTGCTTGAGTTAAAATTGTTCAGCTCTTATCAGCACAGTTAATATAGAGTTACTAGTTATTGCCTATGTCTAAAGGCACAGAGCAATAAAAAATGGTAAATTAAATCACAAACATAGAGAAGAGATAAATGAATTTAAACATCAGTTTGTAGTGAAGGTGAGAGATGGTGGGTGGCAGTGGTGGTAGTAGGAGACGGTGATGGTTGTGGTGGATGACAATGACCGTTTTGGCGGTGACGAGGGAGGCGGTGATGGTGATGGTAGTGGCGGCGGGGCGGTGGTGACAGTGGTGGCGGTTGTGGTAGTGGTGGTGACGGCGACGATAGCAGTGGTGATGGTGGCGACGACGACGACAATAATGCTGGCGGCAGTGGTGGTGACGACGACGACGGTGGTGGTGGCGACAGCGGCAATGACAGCTACGGTGGAGGTGACGAAGGCGGTGGCAGTGGCTGTGGGGGTGGCAGTGGTGGTGGTGGTGGTGTTTATGGTGGCGGCGACGACAATGGTTGTGGTGGTGGTGGTAGAGGTAGTGGTGGTGCAGTCTCAAACACAATTTTATTTTTAAAGTATTTATGAAAAATAATTTCTAGAAGTACTTTTAAAAAAGTCACTCCAAACAAATTGTTAGGGACCTATTTTTCCTATTAAATTTAGAGTTTTAAGATTAGCCGTTAGATTAACTTTAAAGTAAAATTTAAAGCGATCTTAACCGCGAATAGCAAAAATCATTTTGTTTATCTTTTGAGATTTGAATTGTAAATTACTTTATTATATAGACTAATTATTGCTTGTGTCTGAAGGCACAGAATAATTAAAAACGGTAAACAATAAACATATTTGTATTCAAATCCAAAATCAAATCACAAACATAGAGAAAAGATAAAAAAATTTAAGCATGGATTTGTAGTGGAGGTGAGAGGTGGTGGGCGGTAGTAGTGGTGGTGGTAGGAGACGGTGATGGTTGTGGTGGGTGGCAATGACTGTGGTGGCGGTGACGATTGTGGCCGTGATGGCGGCGGTGGTGGTGGTGGAGGTGGCAGTGGCGGTGGTGGTGACGGTGGCGATGGAGGAGGCGGTGCTGGGGGTGACCGTGGCGATGATGGCTGTGATGGTGGCGTGGTGGCGGCAGTAGTGATGGTGGCGATGGTGGTGGTGGTGGTGGTGCTGTTTGTGACAGTGATAATGGTGGTGGTGGTGGTGGTTGTGGCAGTGGTGGCGGACATGTGGTGGTTGTCGTGGTGGCGGTGGTGGGGTCCTTCGAAATCAATTTTTGTTTCCTAAAATTTTTATCGGAGGCAATGACATGTCAAGCTCTCTCAATTGCTTTCCATTTTCGTATTTATCTATGTTCATACACAAAAGATGGTTTCTTTGATGACTGAACTTCTAATTATTTTGTTTTGAGAGCACCTGCATTACTATGAATACTAACAACACTCAGAACAATTATTGTTCTTGAGTTGTAATTCAGTAGAATTAATTTTGGCAGGAGATGAACAAAAATGTGGCTTACAATCAAACTCGACTCGATCCAAAGGAGCTTGTCGAATTCTATAAAAAAAAAAAAATCTTGGTATGTGTTTCTTTCCCTCTTGATGGTTCCTGAATTGTCTTTAGACCATCTTCATTTCCATCCAAACACAGCTAATTTCTTCACCCAATTTTCTTCTGTGCAGTCCTGAATCTGAACTAAGCCAATTCATTTGCAGATCATGGAAAATTAAAAGTTGGCTCCATATATTCCTGCTCATTATTTTCTATGTCTGCATGTGGGAAAGTGCTGATGGATCGTCTTCCAAATTGTGAATGATGAACTGAAATAAGTATTACTTGTGTTGGTGTGTAATTTTTCGTGGAGGTGAAGATTTGATCTCTTTAACGAGATTTTGTGAATCATGAAATTTGGTGATTTTGTGAATCATGAAATTTGTGGTTGTTTGAGATTGTGATTTGTAATACGATTGTTATTTGGTTTAATTGTGTTATTTCAGATTGTATTTATAATTTGTAATATGGTTATTGGTGGAATTTGGTTATTTTGGATTGTAGTTTATATTTTGTAATATAGTAAGGTATCTCTAAATATTATATTTATTTGTGTTAATTTGTTAGTTTTATAAAGTTATATAGCATTTTTAAATAAACAGGTAAATGAGTTAAACGAGTAATTTACCGTGTTAAACCGACCTTACCCAACTCGACACATTTAAAATTAGATGTGTTAAATGAGTCGTGTCGTGTTATCCGTTTATTAAACAGTTCGTGTTTGTGTTTAGATTTTTTATCCGTTTATTAAACGTGTCGTGTACGAGTTTACATTATTACATGTTTTTCACCTTTCACCCGTTTAACCCGACACTTTTAACACCCTTAGGAGTGGTGGTGGTGGCGGCGACGACGACGGCAGTGGCGGTGGCGGTGGCGGTGGCGGCGGTGGTGGTAGAGGTAGTAGTGGGACGGTTTCAAACACTACTTTTTTTTAAGTATTTATGAGAAATAATTTCTAGAAGTATTTTTAAAAAGTCACTCCAAACACACCCTTTAGAGTCTTATTTTCTTATTAATTTAGAGTGTTAATATTAACCGTTAGATTAACTTTAAAGTAAAATTTAAAAAAATGTCAATCACGAATAGTAAAAGTCATTTTATTTAACTTTTTAAAATCTTTTATAAAGAAGTAGATAAACTGATGCATACAAATTAAAGATGGCGAATTGCATACGAGTTTGTGCCTTTATTTAGTTGGAATCTTTGATTTGTAGACTCGTGAATATTGTGGTTTGATTGACTGTCTGTTTGTATTACTACTTGTGCGGGCTTGATCCTGCAGGATATATAAAATATTGGGAACAGATCTCTCCCCTGGTGAACTTTGGGTGAGCCGGTCGAGTGGCCAAACACACTGCTCGGAACAGCCTACAAGGAACGGTGGCAACCTGGAACGGCAAAGGAAGATCCTGGGAAAGGAAGAACGATCCTGTACGTACGAAAGGTATTTCCTGGAACAAAGGAGAAGAAGTTAGAAGGGCGCCGGAGTGTTTTCCGGCGTATCCCCTCCGACGGTCTAGTCAGTCTTTGAATGAGAGAGAGGAAGGAGAAAACACTGATGAGGATAATTTGTAGTAGTGAGTTTGTGATTGCATACCATCTTTGCCTTTTGGGAGGAGTATTTATACCTCAGAAGCTCATGATTGCTGTCAGTGTGGTCAGTAGGTGATCATCAGGCACTGGTAGCGTGTGTATTGATTTGACGAGGAATGTCTTCTCTAATTGACTGCTCGGGGTCCCGAGCAATCAATGTTGAGTCGTCGGGACGCCGACGGTACAATATGCTCCTTTCGGGAAGGATGTAATAAATGCTCCGTAATAGGAGCATTTATTGCCTTTCATATCCGAACCTTACCGCATTGAATGCGGTCTCGTCAACAGAAGGGTGCAATTAATTGTTTGCTTCCCAAAGCGCATGTCAGCAATAGCGTGCGGTTTGCCTGTTTTTGATGTGATATCATATGCCACGCGTCCGTCACATATTGGCTATGACTTCTGTATTCCAGCATGTTCTGACATTACTTGTGTAAGACGAGGTCATGATGAATAGTCTAGACTGGCATAGGCTGATGTCCCGTACGTCAGTAACTTTATCCGTGAGTAGAGGAAGCGTCCAGGATGGAGTGACCCTCGGGGGAGAGGACGCTTTTGCCGATGGTGCTTGAACCCGAGCAACATTGTTCTAGAAACCCCCCGAGGACACGTGTCTTCATCATAGGCTTTTCAGAAGAGTCCCATCAACTGCCCCCCAGCCTTCGATCTTCTGACGCCGAGGACACGCGTTGTCAGGAGACGAAGGGTTTTCCAACTGCCATCCGTCCTTCATTATGGCCTCGAGCAGCTTTCCCCGTCTTGGGATGTCGTGCGCATTAAATGCGCCGTTTTGGTTCTCCCGCCCAATGATGACAGTTTCCCCCCTATATAAAGGGGGTTCTTCTCCGGTTTCCAGTGTTTTGCCATTCCGATCTCTGACCCAGAATACGCCTTTTCTGATCTGCTCGCCGGAGTTTTTGTTTCCTCAGCCATCATCGACAGCATCTTCTCTTAAAATCAGTCAGTAAACCCATTGTTGACTCCTGGTCCTTCCGGTGCGAGTCATTTTCAAAGTTTTTCCTGAAAAACTCCGTTTCCGACGTCTTCTGGTGAGTTTCACAACCTTCTTCTTTATCGTCCTCCTAGCCTTCTTGTTTTCCGATTTGAACGGTGGTGTCATCCGGTCGGTACGTCTTGATTTAAACCCTCGGGGAACTTCCTCAGGTTTTCAAGAGAGAACACCTTTTCCTTCCCTTTCTTTTAGAGATGCCTCGTCGTCGCCCTGTTCCCGAGAATCCATCGGCTGGTCCCTCGGGGTCAGGGAAATACAAGGTGACAGGCGAGGCGCAGATCGATAGGTTCAGGGCGAAGTATGGCATCCCCCCGAGCGTGGACGTAGTGGGCTTTAACCCTTGTTGAACTCTCCTACCTTCGGGGCCGCGGATGCCATGCCTTTCTATACCAAGGCCATCATAGAGGGTGGTATTAGGTTTCCTTTACCCCCCCTGCTTCTTCAGTTCCTGTCTCGCTTCCGTCTCTTCCCCGGGCAATGCTGCCTCAACGTCTTTCGGATAATTATGGGGGTCCTAGAGCTCAATAGGCGCCTCGGGGTGAATATTGGGCTCAATGATCTCCTTTTCTGTTACTCCCTCCTAAGAGTCATGCCCCACCAACATTTCTACCTCAAAGCCAGGGACCCCTCCATGTACCTTGTAACCCATCTTCCTGACTCGGACAAGGGGTACAAGGACGACATCTTGATCTTCAAGGGATGTTGGGAGAGGGGTGTCGGTCCCGAGTACAATGACTTATTTTGCCCTCGGGAATGGAGAACGACAAGTACGTCGGTTCCTTTGGGTCTTTTTATTTGTTTCTTGGGACTTCTCATGTTTATGACAATCTTTTTTGTTGTGCAGATATTCCTTCTCGGGAAACAGCTCCACCCCCTCGGTCGCTGGTCAACTTTGCCGACCTAATAACGGTTTGGAGTTTCACGGGCGCCGACGGATTTGGCCGAGCTGCCCACATTCTGCTGCACTATACCCCCGGGTATAAGAAGTTTTCACAGCTCCCTCAACCTTTCGAGCCTTCGCAGTGGTCAGAGCTCTTTGATCAGGCGGCGAGGTTAGAGGTCGAGCAGAACTTGGAGGAAGACCCGGATCGGGCTTCAGAGGGAGAGGTAGAAGGAGTTGCTGAGGTCGGGGTCAGAGAGGACGTTGCTCCTTCGGACGCCGAGGTGGGGACTTCGGGAGGCGACCTGTGGCCGGATTTTCAAATTCTCCAATCTTTGGACGCCGAAGACGCTCTCGAGGAAGCGATGTCCAACGCCCCTCGCATCAATTTGGGGTTTCTTAGGCAGAGGCAATCCCTCGCAGCCGGGAGAGGCCGAGGGACGACCGGCGGTACTCCGGCAGGAACCAGTTCCGCCAATTCTTCGAGGGCTCCCGGTCAGGGTCAGGTGCGAGACCGGGATCCTCAGGTGGAAGAAGAGAGGAGGGTAAAGCATCGGCATGACGGCCTCAGCCGGGGACCCAGGGCATCTCCCGCTCAACCTCAAAGCGGGAGGGATCGTGGGTTACCGCCTGCTCCCCCACAACAGCAACAACAACAGCAGCCCCGACAACAGCAACAGCTGCAGCAGCAACAACAGCAACAGCAACAGCAGACCCCTCCTCCCGTTCCGCCTCGGGGGGAGGCCGCAGAGTGGAATCCTCGAGCCACTGATCACATGAACAGAGTGATCAGGGTCGATGATTCTATTCTGTCGGATCCTCATGTCGCTAATGCAGTGAGTGAGACACTGCATTTCGAGGCCGACATGGAGGCTCATGATCCAGAATTCCCTGGTGGTGAGTTTATTCCTGTTTTGATCTCTTCACTCTCGTTTTCTATTTTTGTGTTTTTAACACTCTTTCCTTCCTTTACAGGCTACCCAGCAGATTTCTATCATTGCTGGCCGGTACTACGCGTCCAGGATGGATCTTCAGAGGGCCAAGGATCAGAAGGCAGAAGCGGAAGCTGCCCTTGCTCGGGCAACGGAAGATGTTGCTGCCAGGGATTCCACCCTGGTGGGGCAGGCTGCCCAGATAGAGCAACTCCTCAAGGACGCTGAATCGGCCAAGTCGGGCGCTGAGAAGCTAAGTGCCGCACTTGCCGATGCTGAGAGGAGGATTACTGAGCAAACGCAGCGGCTCTCTGCGGCGGAGGAGAGGGCAGTGGGCTCCGAGGAAAGCTGCCTGGCCCTTACCCAGGAGCTAGATAGGATCAGAGCCGAGGAGCTGAACCGGAAGTCGGAGCAACAACTTCTGGAGGAGTTTGCCGATGACGTGCTCCCCGCTCTTGAAGAAAATAGCAAAGAGTTCTTCAAGAAAGGGTGGGACGAGGCGCTCCAGGCTGCTGGAGTCCCGTCAGACTCCCCTCTCTTCCAAGTGCACAAGTATGTGCCCTCGGCAGAGATGGAGCAGGCAGAAGCACAGGTTGCTGCCGAGGATGAAGCCCCTACACCGATGCAAACCTCGGCTGATGCTCCCGAGACGGTGATAGTGGACTTGTCCGAGGACGCTCCGTCCGACCTTGCCCTAGAACCTCAAGCTGCTCAAACTGTCCAGCTGTTCCTGCTGCCGAAGTTCTTCTCCTGCCCGCTCCAGAAGCTTCCCAACCTTTTATCGCTGATTCGCCCTCGGCCGAAGTTCTGGAGGTGCCTGGAGCCCGATGAAGCTGCTTTTCCCTTCCCCTTTTTGTACCCCTTTTGCTTTCCTTTGTAGCTTTCGGGGACGCAAAGCCCCTATTTCTTTTGGAAATAAATAACTAGTCTTTTCATTCTTTTGTCTTCCTCTGTATACAGTAGTGTTTTGCTTTTCTTTACTTCTGTGTAGAATAAATCATAAGTGTCTTTGAACTGTCTTCGGGGCGTGCTGGCCCGTTCTGGAGGCGAGATCTTGTATCTACTCTGGGGACTTGGGGTGCTTGTGTTTTGTCCTCAGGACCATTTCTTTATGAATGCTTGTTTCCAGTTTTTTGCCTCGGGGACAGTAGTCCTTGCACTCTGTCCCCAGGGCCATACCGTTGCAGGAGGCTTGCTCCTGTATGTACTTCGGGGACGAGAGTCCTTGAACTCTGTCCCCAGGGCCATACCCTTGCAGGAGGCTTGCTCCTGTATGTACTTCGGGGACGAGAGTCCTTGAACTCTGTCCCCAGGGCCATACCCTTGCAGGAGGCTTGCTCCTGTATGTACTTCGGGGACGAGAGTCCTTGAACTCTGTCCCCAGGGCCATACCCTTGCAGGAGGCTTGCTCCTGTATGTACTTCGGGGACGAGAGTCCTTGAACTCTGTCCCCAGGGCCATACCCTTGCAGGAGGCTTGCTCCTGTATGTACTTCGGGGACGAGAGTCCTTGAACTCTGTCCCCAGGGCCATACCCTTGCAGGAGGCTTGCTCCTGTATGTACTTCGGGGACGAGGTCCTTGAACTCTGTCCCCAGGGCCATACCCTTTGTCTTTTGTTTGGCGAGTTCTTGAGAGAGAGTACTTTAAAAGTAATACTTCTTCAAATTCATAACATTCCATGGTCGTATTACAGGTCTTCCACTCATATCTTCTAGTCCATACGACCCGGCGCCCCCGATTGATGTTACTTTGTAAGGCCCTTCCCAGTTAGGTCCCATCTTTCCCTCTGTTGGATCCCGGGTATTGGCCGTTACCCTTCTGAGGACCAGGTCGCCTATCCGGAATTCTCGAGTCTTGACCCTCCTGTTGTATAGCTGGGAGATCTTCTCTTGATACTTGGTTATCTTCAAGGCGGTTTCCTCCCTTCTTTCTTCCAGTAGGTCCAGATCCAATCCCAGTTGATGATCATTCCCCCTTCATCGAAAGCTTGGGTCCTTATGGTCGGAAGCCCTACTTCGAGGGGTATGATTGCCTCCATCCCGTATGCCAGGGAGTAGGGGGTTTCGCCCGTCGATGACCGAGGGGTTGTCCTGTACACCCATAAAATGTTTAACAGCTCTGTCGCCCACTTTCCCTTGGCTTTCTCCAACCTCTTCTTGATTCCATTGATAATTGTCTTGTTGGTGGCCTCCGCCTGCCCATTGGCTTGAGGGTATGCAGGGGTGGAGTAGAAGTTACGGATCCCGAGATGCTCACAGAAAGACTTAAAGCGCCCGCCAGTGAACTGGGTCCCGTTATCCGATACCAGTGCGCGAGGAATCCCAAATCTGACGACTATGTTCTCCCAGACGAACTTTTTGGCGTCTATGTCTCGGATGTGACTCAACGGCTCCGCCTCCACCCACTTGGTGAAGTAATCTGTGGCCACGATGAGGAACTTTTTATTTCCCGGAGCTTTAGGCAGAGGTCCAACCAAATCAAGCCCCCATTGGCGAATGGCCAAGGGCTGGTGAGGGGGTGTAAGTCCCCCGCAGGTTGCCTGATCGCAGGGGAGAACCTCTGGCACTGGTCGCATTTTTGGACATATGCCCTCGCGTCCCTTTGCATTCGCGGCCACCAATACCCCTGAGACATAATGCGGTGCGCCATTGATCGTCCTCCAGAGTGCCCCCCACATATTCCTTCATGCACTTCGTACAGGAGGTCTTGCACTTGATCTTCTCGGACGCATAGCAAGTAAGGTCCTGAGAAAGACCTCCGGTAAAGCTTCTGATCCGAAGAGACCCAAAATCTTGGAGCTTTCAGCCTTATCTTTCTAGCTTCCCTTGGACACTCCGGGAGATCTCCCGTTGTTAGGAATTTGACAAAGGGATCAATCCAACTGAGCTGCTGGGGCGCGTCCTGGATGACCATCGCCTCGAGAGTATGATCAATGCAGGATGTGGGAAGATACTCAATGGTGATCCTGCGCGACTGGGAGGAGTCCACTGCCGAGGCTAGACAAGCCAGGGCGTCGGCATGTGTGTTCTTGTCGCGGGACACCTGCTTGATTTCAAATCGGTCGAACCTTTGGATAACGGTCGTTGCCTGGTGATGGTACGCCTTCATCCTAGGGTCCCTCGTTTCGAATTCCCCATTGACTTGATTGACCACCAGCATGGAATCGCAATGCACGATCAAATTGGTAACTCCAGTCGCCTCAGCTAACCGAAGTCCTGAGATGAGTGCCTCATATTCCGCTTCATTGTTCGATGCTTTGAACCCCAGCCGGATGGCCTGCTCTGCAATAATCCCTTCTGGAGAGGTCAGCAAGACACCGATTCCGGACCCCTTACTGTTCGATGAACCATCCACACATAAAAGCCATGGCGATCCTTCAACATTTGTTGGAGATGCTAAGTTGGGAGGAGGCGATCCTTCTAGAACAGGATTCTCCCCCGAAAACTCGGCTATGAAGTCCGCCAGTATTTGTCCCTTTATTGCAGTTCGGGGTTTGAAATGAATGTCGTGCTCCCCCAACTCTACAGCCCATTTGGAGATCCTTCCGGAGAGTTCAGCTTTCCTCAAAATTGCCTTCAAGGGCTGATCAGTTAGGACAGTGATGGGTGCGCCTGGAAGTAATGGCGCAGTTTCCTTGCAGTGGTGACCAAGGACAGGGCCAGTTTTCTAGGGGCAGATATCTTGTCTCTGCATCCAGGAGCGCCTTGCTGATGTAGTAAATCGGCTTCTGTCGGTGCTCATGCTCACGGATAAGTACTCCGCTTACTGCAAATTCTGAAACTGCCAGGTATAGGAACAGCATCTCCCCCTGGATGGGGACGGATAGGGTCGGAAGAGTCCTCAGGTATTCTTTGATCCCAGCCAGGGCGTCCTCGCACCCTGGCTCCACATACTCTTCCCAGCACATTTGATTGCTCCAAAGAAGGGTTTGCATTTATCCGAGGAGCGTGAGACGAATCGGTTAAGTGCAGCCAGCATCCCTGTGAGTTTCTGGACTTCTCGGACAGTGCGAGGGCTTCGGATATCCAGGATTGCTTTAATCTGATCTGGGTTGGCTTCGATTCCCCGCTGACTAACCAGATACCCGAGGAATTTTCCCGACTCCACTCCGAAGACGCACTTCGCTGCATTCAGCTTCAACCCATACTCCCTGAGAGTGGAGAAGGTATCCGCCAAGTCTGTAAGATGATCACCACTCCGTTTGCTTTTTACCAGCATGTCGTCTATGTAGACCTCCATGGTGTTGCCGATCTGCCTCTTGAACATCCGATTCATCAATCTTTGGTATGTTGCCCCGGCGTTCTTCAATCCAAATGGCATCACTTTATAACAATAAACTCCCTTCGGAGTGATAAACGCCGTTTTTCTTGGTCCGGGGCATAAAGAGGGATCTGATGATATCCTGCTCGAGCATCCAGGAAGTCCATTCGTTCATATCCGGCTGTGGCATCTACCAGCTGGTCCACCTTCGGCAGGGGGTAGTCGTCCTTGGGACATGCCTTGTTTAGATCTGTGAAATCCACGCAGACACGCCATTTCCCCCTTTCTTTTTTGCACATACTGTATTGGACAGCCATTCTGGGAACTGTATCTCTCGAATGGCGTCGGCTCTTAGGAGTTTGTCTATTTCCTCATTGACCGCGTTGGTGTGATGCGGGGCCATACGTCGTGGCCTCTGCTTTACTGGCTTGTGAGATGGGTCAACATGCAGCCTGTGAGTAATTATCTCGGGGTCTACTCCTGTCATTTCCATTTCGTTCCAGGCGAACACGTCTGTATTCCCTCTTAAGAACCTGATCATCTCCTCCTGTTCGGCTGCGGGCATCGAGGTCCCAACTAGGAAATACTTCTCTTCTTCTCCTTCAACCAGGGCACCTTCCGGAGGTCTTCAACCGATCGTTCAGCTGGGTCCACCCGGGGGTCATCCATCCCCGGACGCCCGGACTGTAATTGCTATTTTTCTATGATCTCTTCCGGTGCTCGCCCTTCTCCTGGCTGGACGCCCGGCTCGGACGGCCGAATAAAAACAGTTTTCGCAGACGCTTGATCCCCCGAATCTCCATGACGCCCTCTGGCGTGGCGAACTTCAACTCTGGTGGAGAGTGGAGTGTACCGCTCCCAACGCGTGTAGCCATGTTCGCCCCATAATCACGTTGTAAGGGGAAGTCCGTGTCGATCACCACAAACTCTGTGTCGATGACGAAGGGGACCAGTGGCGACAGGTAATGTAATTTTCCCCACGGGCAAGGCGAAAGAGCCGTTGAACCCGATGAGGGGTGTCCTGATTTTGGTTAAGTCTTTGGGGCCAAACCAATCCGCTTCAAAGTCTCGAAGTACATCACCTCGAGGAACTCCATGAATCTATCAAGATTCTTTGACATCGAATTTCCTATCTTTAGGGTTAAGACA
>CAUOFW020001582.1:0-81989 GCA_963454935.2 Ilex paraguariensis
CGAAATTCGTGCAGAATTTCCTTTGTACCAGAGAGCAACTGTCCAATAAGTAAATTTTTCACATAATTAACAATATGACCATAAAAGGTCCAAACCAATGGTTAGGACTTGTTATCCCCCATACAATATCCCAAGAGGATTGTTCAAGAAGTGAAAAAGTCCACCTTGTTTTATATTTTAATAATTTAACTTCTAGGAAAAGGTACTGGTACCTTTGATACGTGTACCAGTACTTGGGTCATTTGTTTGCCAGATACCGGTACTTTCATTCCACTGTTTTCTAAGTACCGGTATCTATGTGTCTTGGTACCGGTATCTAAAGCCTTAGTACCGATACCTAAGCCCACTGAAATATAAATACTGGTACTCGTGAGTCTAGGCACTGGTACTTGGGCTATCCGACAGTGTGGTATTAGTACTTAATCACTTATGTACCGGTACTTGAGCCTAAATTTTCTTCAAATTTTTTCATTTTCGACTCTTACCCATCCAAACTCATATCATAATCATCTATTCATTTTTTTACATGAAAAACATTATCCCAAGAGTTCATTACATGTCCCATTTATACATACTTGATTACAAAAATGGGACATGTAATGAACTCTTGGGATATTGTTTTTCATGTAAAAAAATGAATAGATGATTATGATATGAGTTTGGATGGGTAAGAGTCAAAAATGAAAAAATTTGAAGAAAATCTAGGCTCAGGTACCAGTACATAAGTGATTAAGTACTAATACCACACTGTCGGATACAAAAATGGGACATGTAAGTTCAAAACAAAATACATACTTGATTACAAAAATGTAATTTAGGAGCCACATTCCAGCTCCTTCATCAACAAGGGCTCAAGTGAGGGCCGTCCACCAGCACTTGTCCAACACCTGAAATATATTCCCGTAAAGGGTGAGCTGGTATCTCCTAAGGAAGTTACTCCTGAGCCCAGATGCGTATGAAATGTTTACATGCAATTCATTAATCAATCATCCATTTAAGAATATACAATTCATAAATAAATGCCACTATATCGTGTCATGTTATGAGATGAAACTTACGCATGCAATGTAACCCGAGCCCTCAACTGGCTCCCATAACACATGCAATACCATGCGTATGCATCCGGGTGTTCCAAGCACCCGCCATTGATGTTGAACATCTAATGACCATTTTACAAAATCTTATATCTTTCTTGGGTGGGTATTTTATGGACATTCCACCAGGAGACTAGCAACCCACATGGAATTTCGAGGACAGCTCATACCAAGCTCCGTTTATGCCTATACACTTTTCCAAAGCTCACCACAAGGCAAGTACGTGAACCAAGTAACTAGGCATTGCACTCAAGGGATGATATATCCCTTCTTGCTACAACCGACCCTTGTTTTCAATGCAACCTGTGCGACTTAGTCAACCCTAAGTCCAACTTTTTTGAGCCCATGTCTCAACTCACCAAATATGATGTTTGATCAAAACATGCACACACACTCACGTCTAATGTCCACGAATGTGATGTTATCCGTACAAATGAAAATGTAATGTACAATTGCAATTATCATATCATGAGCATATTATGAACATATGCAATGTTTATAAGCATTCCCCAATTCCCCAATTGTCAATTATATCATAAATCATATTATCACAATTCACAACACTACCAAGCATGTTATAGCATATTCTATACACATAACACACTTAATCAAACATAGGCATTTTATCAAACACTTACAAGACACCTAGATTATGCAAACACATGGCATGCCCAAATCAACACAATTCCTCATGAAAATTTCAAAGTAAGCAATTTCATCAACACCCAATTATGCAAGATTTGGTTTTATACCCATTTCTATCTTCTAATACCCTAGGCATGTGTTATACATGAGATTTAATCTCTAACACCCTACCCATTTCATATTTCAACCCCAGGTTAGAAATAAATCTAATTAGGAAATGAATCCTACCTTTTATAGCGTAATACTACATATAAAAAGTCTCAAAGATCCCAAATCAAGCTGCAAAGCTGTGATCCCAAGAATCTCGTCTTCGAGTTTTTGGAAAAACTCCCGATCTTTGGTACGTATGCATAGCTCTCGTTGCTTAGAACAACTTTTATTCTTGGCCCGAAAAGATCCGACGGTCGGATTGTTGTAGATCAAAAGGAGAAGTTTATAGAACTTGAAATCTCTCTGTTCTCTCTATTTTTCTGGCTATGTTTGGCTAAAGAATGGGGGATAAAATTTTGATTTTTCTCCCCTTTTATACCTCTTTAATGCTTGGCCTATAACGTGTCACATGTCCTGTCTTTTTTGATCCGATTTCATCTCGAATCAATTAAATCTTGTCCCCGTTCAAGTTTAGTATATTTTGATTGAACTAAATTTAAATTATTTCTCAAGTTTTGTGACTAAATTCTGATTATGTTTATTTTAATTGCGTAATGCCTGATTGCCTTGTAAAACGAAAATTTGACTATCTCAAAATTCGACCTAAATTGACTAGGTAGCTAGAATTCATGAGATTAATCTAACGGTGAAGTCTGTTTCATCATCCGAGTTCTAAAAAAATTCAATTTTTTAACCCACATCGTAACGACTAATTATCGTTTTTCCCGTTTTAATAAAATTATAAATTTCCTAGATTTTAGACAAACAGTGTGGAGACTGCTTGAGCCGCCTATAGACTGCTCGAGTAGCCAACCGGCGTTGTCATTGTCCACTTACTCAATTTTTTCCTAAATGTTCAAAGATCGCTCGAGTTGTAGGTCAATTAGCCTCCAACGATCTTCTACTAGTTTTATGTCTAAAATCAAATAAAAACTTATCCTATTAGGTATCAAAGGGCATTGCTGAGCAAGGGTCAATTCCACAAGTCAGTTTGTGTGAGACCCCATCATGCATTGCATGCATATGAACATAATTTTGTGGGTTAAATTGTAATTATGTAAATTGTTAAAGGGTTAATTAAATTAAATTTTTCATAGCCATGATGTGTGTGAGCATGCATTGGGTATGTTAACCCTGTTAGTGATGTATTAGCAAGACACGTTCTAGTGGGTCGATTTCAGAATCACTTAAAAACTTGGGAGGAACAGGCGTAATTATCCAATTAACTTTACATATGTTTACATACGAAGTTGCTGAGTCAATTGTATGTTGGGTGGGGTTGGGCTGTGTATGTCGTGTGTGTGTGTGTAAGTGTAGAGTTTGTGTGTGTGTGTGTGCACTTTAAAGTTTAAAGGTGCGTGTGTGTGTTTAATATACATAACATCGTGTGTGTGTGTGTGTGTGTGTGTCTGGTTCTTCATTGAACCATGAGTGAGGGAGGGTGAGCAAGAGAGAAATAAGGAAAATAAGTGTGTATGTCCATCTGAACCGTGAGCAAGGAAGGTACGAGAGACTCAATTTACGCATGAGTTGTGATTTATTTTAGTATAGATGTTGTTGTACATATGTGGGCTGTTTTAACATGTTTTAAATTAGTGGATATTTTAATTTAATTTATGGACTGTTTTGCTTAATTTTAATGGATTGTTTTAGTGTAATTTCAAAACCTATTTTTGTGAGTTTAAATTAAGTGTATTAAATATAATTAGTGGGTTGTTTTGTGTTAAAAGAATGGGTTGTATTATTTTAAGTTCAAAACAGATTTTATTAAGGGTGTAAACAAAATTTTGGGGCTGTTAAGAATGAGTATTAAATGGGTACTCAACCGAGGGTATGAAAAAGTGTGGAAATGAGCATTTGAGATATTCAGGAAGCATTTAGTGGTATAGGTTGAAAACAAAAATAATGGGAATGAAATGAGTGGTTTAAAGACTCAATTAGGGGCTATTTTACATTGATTAAATGTGTATGTGAATTTAAGTGTAGCAGTTTTAAAAAAAAAAAAGAGCGATAGAGGTTGGGAAAGGATGCTGGTAACGTCGAAACCCTAATTTCTAAATGTTATTATCACATGTGTGAATTTTAATCCAAATGACCTGAAATTTTGCATGAAGCATTCTTAAATGATGCTTGATGTGGTAATGTGACTTTCGAATGCAAATGAGTATCATATCCAGTGTGAAATGTATGAAATGCTAGAAGTGCAGTTTTTAAAATTCGGGGTCGAAATGTGTAAAAATGGACCCTCAGTCAATGTGTTTGACCTATTTGATCCTAATTGTGATTAATGTGAGTAATTTTAAAAATTTGGAGAGAAAATGTGATCCCTATAACAAAAGTGCTAGTGTGTGAGTGGATAGTGCGGTAACCGAAGTTGCTGGGGCACTTTGGGGTGCATTATTTGTATGCATTAATGCATGATTAACTATTAAATGTGACAAAAATATTGATATTATAATTACAAATGTGTTAGATGGAACGAGTGAACAGTCGGTGTTGGAACAGATACGGAGACACCGAAAGAATCGACCATAGGACCGAAGAGCCGTAGATTTGCACATCTAAGGTGGGTGTATGTTTTTATATATTTTGAAAATACTATTATAAGATGATAGTAAATGATTGAATTTAATATCAATTCTCTAAGATTCTGTGCTGTGTTTATGTGATTGAATGACGTTTTATATTGTGTATTGAGTATTGTGAAATGTGGCGCACTGTTTGAGACAGAGACGTCGATGTCTGATCACTGGGTGTGCAATGATATGCTAGCATTGTGGTGTTCTTAAAAGGTTCGGGAGACACGGATCCATATGGAATCAATTACCTGATGAAGGGTAGTATAGATGTGATGTGTCTTATGAATTCATTAAAATTGGTTTGATGTTGTTGTTTGATACATGTATCTACATAGTATCTACCTACTTCAGCGTATTACTATCATTTCATTACATATACATCATGTATAATCATTGAGCGTGTGGTTTAGCTCACTCCCCTACAGCTTATTCTTTTCAAGTACTATAGAGGAGGATGCAGACCGGTCCACTGTCTAGTCGATTGAGTCTTGTACAACGTTAGTGTGATATCAATCAGGTTGAGTGTTGATATGACTAATTACTGGGTTGCATATTATATTTGTGAGAGATTATTATGACAGGTTAATATTATATATTTATAAATAAACTCAACAAGAATACTTTGTGATGTATGCTATGTGGGTATGAGATTTTGCATATGTCTATAACCTGGGTAACAAACAATTGGTATATGTGTTTTATATATGAAACAGGTTATGAGACAGGTTTTACCATCATGCTTACTAACTAAGGTGATTGGTGGTGTTGTTGTAGTTGTGAGATTATTTAATGTTTGATTAATCCAGTTTATACATATATGTGAATAGGTATATCAAAAATCTAGTCTCGTCCCATCCTTGGGAGACCAAGATGGGGCATGACAAATTAGTTGGTATCAGAGCTAGAGTTTATAATTTTGTAGTCGAGTTGAGTCTAGCGTAACAGTGGACTTAGAGATTGGTCTGTTTAGGTGGGGTGTTAGAGGTCTGTGTGAGTATGTAGAATATATATTGCATGTTATCATTACTCATATGCGATATTCACATGTTTTACAGTGATACATGGAGGGAGAAGGGTCGTCTACTCGGGCTGGAGATAGGGGAAAAAGACCCCAGATGGAGGAGGAACCAGGAGATTTAGGGGCTAGGCAATTATGGGAGGCAACAGTTAAGTACTTTGAGCAACATACAATTCGAGTGGAAACAATAAAGCCCTGAGGTACGTTGTGCAAATAGTTTAAAAAGCTTGATCCACCAATATTTACGAGAACTACAAGTCCATTAGAGGTAGAGAATTGGTTACGACGCATCAAGAAGCTATTTAGGGTAATGGGAGTTGGCGAGGAGGATAAATTATTGTTGGCCACTTTTATGCTAGCAGAGGAGGCCCAGTATTAGTGGGAGACTATGGAGAGAGCATTGCTGCTAGTGTGCACTGAGGGGGAAGCCAGTTTAGATTCTAGAGTTCCCACATAGCAGCAGTTTATAGATGCCTTTGACAAGAAGTATTTTTCCTCGAGTTATCGATATCAGAAACATAATGAATTTTTACATCTGCAGCAGGGGAATCAGTTAGTGCTAGAATACGAGGGCAAATTTAGTACTTTATCCAGATTTATGCCTTCTGTTGTCGCAAATAAGGGAGAAAGATGCAGAAGATTCCAGATGGGTCTAAATTACAATATTAGATCTCGTATTTCGATATTGGAGTTAACTACATTTTCAGAATTATACAACAAAATCTGATTGTGGAAGCTGATCTGAAAGAAATGGAAAGTGCAAGTGAGTAGAAAAAGGGGATGATATGAGCCAAGTAGACAGGGTTCCAAGGGAAGTTTCTTTAGTAAAGCCTGGAGAGGAATGTTTCTGAAGGGTGCAAGGAAGAAGAAATTAGGAGTCCCATTCCAGGGTTGAAGATAGGGAGTGAGTGTATTATCTTCATTTGCACTGGGTCGAGAGATGAGACAGTTTTGGGGGAGTATAGTTACTTGTTACTGTTGTAGGCAGATTTGGCACATTGTACGAAATTGTCCTATGTGAGGACCAGGAGTTACTATGTCATGACGTTGCTTTTTATGTGGTTAGGAGGGACATATGCAGAGAGATTGTTCGCAGTATTCTACCCCGAGTTCATCGATGAGTAATGCATTTACAGTGTCTCGAGGAACAGCGAGTGGCAGAGGTCGAGGTCGAGGACGAGGTGGCAGTGGACCAAGCGAACCTAAGGCTGGAGGTCGTGTTTTTGTACTTACCAAGTGAGATGCTCAGGTGACCTCGAATGTGGTCACAATATGATGTCTATTTTTGATCAACAAGCACGAATACTTATAGATTCAGGTGTCACACGTTCATTTATATCACTATCATTCTCCATGCATGTTAATAGACCACCTACTCCGTTAGACTGTGAACTGGCTATAACTACTCCCAAGGGTGATTGTGTGATAACCAGAGTAGTTTATAGGGAGTGCCTAGTTCAGGTGGGTAATAGAGAATTACTTGTAGATCTGTTACCTTTTGACTTCTAGGATTTTGATGTGATTTTAGGAATGGATTGGTTGTCTACATATTATGCTACTATTGAATGTTTTCGTAAAGAATTAGTATTTAGAATTTCATATATTCCTTTGTTTCGATTCTTTGGAAAGCGATCCCCTGAGCCGAGGAATTTGATATCAGCAATTAAAGCCAAAAATTACTCAGGAAAGGATGCTGTGGGTACTTGGCTTATGTGAAAAATACTCAGAAGGGTACTCTTGAATTGTAGAATATTCCTGTGGTTACTGAATTTGCTGATGTTTCCTGAAGAGTTACCAGTGGAACGGGAGGTGAAATTTACTATTGAGCTTATGCCAAGAACTAGTCCCATATCCATTACTCCATATAGGATGGCTCCAGTTGAATTGAAGGAACTTAAAGTGTAGTTGCAAGATTTGTTAGATCGGAGATTTATACGACGTAGTGAATCTCCTTGGGGTGCACCAGTACTATTTGTGAAAAACGATGGCACTATGAGGTTATGCATTGATTACAGATAGCTGAATAAGGTGACTATCCAGAACAAGTATCTATTGCCGCATATCGATGATTTGCTGGACCAATTATAAGGTGCCCGGGTGTTTTCCAAGATTGATCTTCGGTTAGGATATCATCAATTGAAAGTAAGGGATAATGATATATCGAAGACTATTTTTCGGACTAAGTATGGACACTATGAGTTTCTGGTGATGCCATTTGGTGTGACTAATGCTCCTATTGTATTTATGGATCCGATGAATCGAATATTCCAGTCATATCTTGATTCATTTTTTATAGTGATTATTGATGATATATTGATAAACTCCCGTAGTAAGGAGAAACATATGCATCATTTGAGGGTGGTATTGCAGACTTTGAGGGATAGGCAATTATTTCCAAATTCAACAAATGTGAATTTTGGTTGGACAGGGTTATGTTTTTGGGGTATGTAGTTTCTAGTGATGGTGTATGTGTTGATCCAGCTAAGATTGATACTGTAATTAATTGGGAGAGACTGAGTACACTGACAAAAATTCAGAGTTTTTTGGGACTAACAGGTTACTATCGGAGGTTTGTACAGAATTTCTCCATTATAGCTATGCCTTTGACCCGATTGACTCAGAAGGGTGTGAAGTTTGAGTAGTCTGATAGATGTGAGCAGAGTTTCTAGGAGCTAAAGACCAAATTGACGACCGCATTAGTATTAACCATTCCGTCAAATAGTGATGGGTATGTGGCTTATAGTGATGCCTCACATCAAGGTTTGAGTTGTGTGTTGATGCAACACGGTAGGGTGGTAGCTTATGTCTCTAGACAACTGAAACCACATGAGTGCAATTATCCTACCCACGATTTGGAGCTTGCAGCTATTATATTTACAGTGAGGTTGTGGAGACATTTTCTATAGGGGATTACATGTGAGATTTACACAGATCACCAGAGTCTGAAATATTTGTTTACCCAGATAGAGTTGAACCTGAGGTAGAGGCGCTGGATTGAGGATTATGACTACAGTATTTATTACCAGCCAGGGAAAGCAAATGTTGTGGCAAATGCTTTGAGTCAGAAATCATCAGATAGATTGGCTAGTTTGCGAGTGATTCAGAGAGGTTTATTTATGGATTTGAAATCTTTGAGAATGTAGTTAGGGATAAGAGAAACCAAAGCTCTACTTGCTACACTGACTTTAAGACCAATGCCGGTGGACAGGATCAGAGAGGCACAACAGTTTAATCTCCAGATTGAGAAATTGAAGAAAGAGGTGAAGACTGATTTTATTATTGATAGTGTTGATGTTTTGTTATTTGGTTCTCGGTTATGTGTACCTAATGATGCAAGGTTAAAAAGAGAGATTTTGGAGGAAGCACACAGTTCAGCATATGCTATGCATGCAGATAGTACAAAGTTGTATCGTGATATGAGAGAGCATTATTGGTGGCCTATAATTAAATGAGAGATAGCTGAGTTTGCGGCTCGATGTTTGGTATGTCAGCATGTAAACCAGCCAAGTTATTACAGTTTCTACTAATTCTAGAATGGAAGTGGGAGCATATTACTATGAATTTTGTGAGTAATTTGCCCTGTACGCAGAAAGGACATGAGGCCATATGGGTAATAGTTGGTAGGTTGACAAAGTCTGCTCATTTTTTAGCTATTAAAATGGCATATGCTCTTGACAGGCTAGCAAGATTGTACATTGATGAGATTGTGAGATTTCATGGTGTACCGGTATCTATTGTCTCTGACAGGGATCCACGCTTTAATTCGAGGTTTTAGCCTAGCTTACAGATTGCGTTGGGCATTACTTTGAAGTTTAGTATAACATTCCACCCACAAATAGATGGACAGACATAGCGTACTATCCATACATTGGAGAACATGCTGAGAGCTTGTGTTATGGACTTTTGAGGTAACTGTGATAATTATTTGTCTTTGATTGAATTTGCTTATAATAATAGCTACCAGAGTTCAATTGAGATGACACCATATGAAGCTTTGTATGGGAGAAAGTGTAGGACCCCAATGTGTTGGAGTGAAGTGGGTGAGAGGAAGTTATTGGGTCCAGAGATTGTGCAGATGGCTGCTGATCAGATTAAAGTTATACAGGAGAGATTACAGAGTGCATAGAGCAGGCAGAAAAGTTATGCTAACAATCGCCGATGTGAGTTGGAATTCGAGGTGGGTGATTGAGTGTTTTTACGGGTATCACCTTGGAAAGGGGTCATTCGTTTTGGCAAAAAAGGGAAGTTGGCTCCCAGGTATATTGGTCCATACAACATTGTGCAGCGGATTGACGTTGTTGCATACCGGTTGAAGTTACCAGTAGAATTGTCCAGGTTGCATGATGTACTCCATGTTTCTATACTACGGAAGTACTTGCCTGACCCATCACATGTGTTGACTTCAGAACCGATGGAATTAACTGAGGATTTGACTTATGTAGAGCTGCCAGTTCAGATTTTGGGTAGGGAGGAGAAAATATTACGCATGAAGACGATACCGTTGGTAAAGATTTTGTGGCGTAGTCACTCAGCAGAGGAAGCAACCTGGGAGACTGAGGAGAGTATACAAGCTCAATATCCTCATTTGTTTAGTGCAGGTAAGTAATTTTGATGACAAAATTTTTATTAGTAAGGGAAAGTTGTGAGACTCAATCATTCATTGCATGCATATGAACATAACTTTGTGGGTTAAATTATAATTATGTAAATTGTTAAAGGGTTAACTAAATTAAATTTTTCATAGCCATGATGTGTGTGAGCATGCATTGGATATGTGGACCCTGTAAGTGATATATTAGTGAGACACATTCATAAAATTTCATGTGTGAAAATAATAGTGGGTCAATTTCAGAATTACTTAAAAACTTGGGGGGCAGGCGTAATTATCCAATTAACTTTACATATGTTTACACACAAAGTTGTTGAGTCAATTATATGTTGGGTGGGGGTGGGCTGTGTATTTCGTGTGTGTGTGTGTGTCTCTGGTTCTTCATTGAATTGTGAGTGAGGGAGGGTGAGTAAGAGAGAAATAAGGAAAATAAGTGTGTGTCCATCTAAATCGTGAGCAAGGAAGGTACGTGAGACTCAATTTACGCATGAGTTATGATTAATTTTAGTAAAGATGTTGTTGTACATATATGGATTGTTTTAACATGTTTTAAATTAGTGACTATTTTAATTTATTTTATGGACTATTTTGGTTAATTTTAATGGACTGCTATAGTGTAATTTCAAAACCTATTTTTGTGAGTTTAAATTAAGTGTATTAAATATAATTAGTGGGTTGTTTTGTGTTAAAAGAATGGGCTGTATTATTTTAAGTTCAAAACAGATTTTATTAAGGGTGTTAAACAAAATTTAGGGGTTGTTAAGAATAGGTATTAAATGGGTACTCAACTGAGTGTACGAAAAGTGTGAAAATGACCATTTGATATATTCGGGAAGTATTTAGTGGGCTTGGTTGAAAGCGAAAATAATGGAAATAAAATGGGTGATTTAAAGGCTCAATCAGGAGTTGTTTTGCATTGATTAAATGTGTATGTGAAGTTAAGTGTAGCGGTTTGAAAAGAAAATAGCGATAGAGGTTGGAAAAGGGTATTGGTAACGTCGAAACCTTGATTTCTAAATGTTATTATCACATGTGTGAATTTTAATCCGAATGACCTGAAATTTTGCATACAATATTTTTAAATGATGCTTGATGTGGTAATGTGACTTTCAATGCAAATGAGTATAATATCCAGTGCGAAATGTATGAAATGTCGGAAGTGTAGTTTTGAGGATTCGGAGTCGAAATGTGTAAAAATTGACCCTTGGTCAATGTGTTTGACCTACTTGATCCTAATTGTGATTAATGTGAGTAATTTTAAAATTTTGGAGAGAAAATGTGATCCCTAGAACAAAAGTGCTAGTGTGTGAGTGGATAATGTAGTAACTGGAGTTACTAGGGCACTTTGGGGTGCATCATTTGCACGCATTAGTGCATGATTAACTATTAAATGTGATAAACATATTAGTATTATAATTACATATGTGTTAGGTGGAACGAGTGAATAGTCGGTATTGGAACAGATACGATGACACCGAAAGAATCCACCATAGGACCGAAGGGCCGTAGATTTGTACTTCTAAGGTGGGTGTATATTTATATATGTTTTGAAAATGCTATTATAAGATGATATAATTTAATAGCAATTCTCCAATATTATGTGTTACGTGCTTATGTGATTGAATGATGTTTTGTACTGTGTATTATGTATCATGAAATGTGGTGCACTGTTTAAGACAGAGGTGTCGATGCCTGATCACTGGGCGTGCAGTGGTGTGCTAGCACTGTGGTGTTCCTAGGAGGTTCGGGAGATACGGATCCATATAGGATCAATTATCCGATGAGGGGTAGTATAGGTGTGATGTGTCTTGTGAATTCGTTGAATTGGTTTGATGTTGTTATTTGATATGTGTATCTACATAGTATCTATCTACTTCAGTATATTACTATCATTTTCATTGCATATACATCAGGTATACTCACTGAGCGTGTGGTTTAGCTCACTCCCCTACGACTTATTCTTTTAAGGTACTGTAGAGGAGGATACAAACCGGTTCACTGTCCAGTTGTTTAAGTCTTGTACAACGTTAGTATGATATCACTCAGGTTGAGTGTCGGTATGACTAATTACTGGGTTGTATATTATATTTGTGAGAGATTATTATAATAGATTAATAGTATATATTTGTAAACAGACTCAACAAGCATACTTTGTGATTATGCTATATGGGTATGAAATTTTGTATATGTCTATATCGTGGGTAACATACAATTGATACATGTGTTTTATATATGAAACAGGTTATGAGATAGGTTTTATCATCATGATTAATAACTAAGGTGATCAGTGGTGTTGTTGCACCTATAGGATTACTTAATGTTTGATTAATCCAGTTTATACATATATATGAATAGATATATCAAAAAACTAGTCGCGTCTCATCCTTAAAAGACTGGGATGGGCATGACAATTTGTGTTTTCAAAACAATATTTAAGAGTTATGTATAGAAGACATCCAAAATCCAATTATCAATAGCCTAAGTAGCTTAAGTAAAAGTACCAAATGTAGTTAAGGTTTCTAGCTCATATACCTTTACTAAGTTTTGAAGGATTTCGGAAGCCTTCAAGCATGACTTTGTAGTTTGGATTTCATCTTTCTTCTTGGCTTTTGGTTATCGTTTCGGTAATTTGATGACCATAATTTTAGTTAGATTTACCTTGTAGTCTCATAGAATTAGCCAATTACAATAATCAAATTTTATAATAAAAATAAATCTCTTTAATATATATATATAGATATATATATATCCAAGTTAAATATAATTCACATTTGTCAAGTTGATATTTATATCATCAACACTATACTATGTGACTAAAAGGAATATAGTCAAGATTTTATTTACTTTTCTAATTGTTTGGCATAGGATGATTTTTTTATGAATTGATGAAATATTAATGTTCCGTTTGGTACGATGAAAAAGTGAGAGGATGAAAAGTTGGAGGGATAAAAAAAATATCATGTTTGGTAAGGAATGTAAGTAAGAATGATGAAAAAGTTGATGAATTAACTTTCCTTCCAACTCACCAAAACCAATTCCTCCAAAATCGGAAGGAAAATGAATAGTAAGTTGATTATTTGTGTTGAAATGTATCTTATTTGTTTATATATCTTATGTATACATTAAATTCATATAAAAATACAATAGTAAAATATGTATATATATTTTAAAAAATTTTAAAAATAAATTTTTTAAAAAATAAAGAATAAAAAATAAATTTTAAAAAATTAAAAATTAAAAATTAAAAAAATTTTAAATTAAAAAAAATATATTTTTTTCATCCTAAGGGTGAAAATTTTAAATTCAACACGATGATACGACTCGAACTCGATACGAAAATAAACAGGTCAACTCGCAATTCGACACGACACAATTAGTTAAATGAGTTAAGTTAGGTTTGACTAATATTCAACACAAACTCGTAATGACTTAACACAAATCTGACACGACACGACTCGACTCGATTATCACCCTTAATCTTAGCTAACATAAAAAAAAATAAAAAAAAATAGTTATTTTTATTTTCCATTCATCCATCCAACCAAGCACAAAGGAAGGAAAATATATACTTCCTACTTTTCATCCTTGAAGGATAGAAAGTGCATCCCTTCTATTTTTCATCCTTCCTACTTTACATCCTCCCTACCAAACGGAGCATAAATAAATAATTATAGTTTACAACGAATTTTCTTATTTTTTATGACGGGAGGTATTCGTGAAATTTTAGATAATACGAGAGATATCTTTGAAATTATAATAATCTATAAAAAGAGTAGAGATGATTTTCCTTAATATTTATGAAATTATTGCAATGAGTGCACAAAAAAAATGTAATATTTTATGTATTTTTTATCTTTTTATTAGTGACTACAAATGAATTAAATTAATATTTAAAACAATAAATTATTTTTGACAAAATACCAAAATTTAATTTTTTTGATACAATTCCATTCTATCAAATTTAGTAAGCTGGTACACTTGAGAGATAATTTCGATTACATCCAACAAGAAAATGAATTAGAAGAAATAGAAAAAAAGATGGATAAGATTTAAACAGAAATGCTCCAAAATCCCTCAGCCGTCTGAATTAACGTACGACTCAAACGTTATTTACTACAAATTGTCTTCTAGCTATTATTTGCTAAAACTCGAAATCACAGACAAATGATGGGTCCCTAGGACCTTCTACTAAGGATTTTGGCTTGACCTGTATTAATCCACGCGGGCGATTCCTCAATAATCTTTACGTTTCAGTGCCCGCAGGAGTTTCGTCCCACATCGACTAAGAGTCGTCTATCCCCTCCCATATAAGCCCTTGCACTCAAAGGAGGAGGTACCCACTAGCCACTGGGCTAATGGGTACCTCCTCCTTTGAGTACAAGAGCTTATATACGAGGGGAGAAGACGACTCCTACCCAATGTGGGATAGAGGTAAAGGTTACTGGTGGTCACTTTGGCACACGTCAAGTCAGTCGAAATCCTTTCGGAGGGAGGCAATCCTGTCCAACAAAAGGCGCCTTTCTGTAAGGTGTAGAACCCTCTATTAAGGATTTCGGCTTGACCTGGGTTAACCAACGCGGGAGACCCCCCAGTAGCCTTTACCTCTCAGTGTCCGCAAGAGTTTCGTCCCACATCAAGTGAGAGTTGTCTTCCCCCCTCGCATATAAGTCTTTGCACTCAAAAGAGGAGGTACCCACTAGCGACCTGATTAGGTGTCTACGACTCTCAGTCGATGTGGAACAAAACTAAAGGTTACTGGGAGGTCATCCGCGTGGATTAACCCAGGTCAAGCCGAAATCCTTAGTATAGGATTTTACTTTTTACAGGTCCTATCCTAAAAATCAGCCACGCTCTATGTAACATGTTACATGTGCATGCAAGTGGTAACGATTTTTATTTTTTGGTCAAAAAAATTTAATAAATTTTCTCAAAAAAAAATGATAAAAATTAGTCAAAAAAATGATTTTAAAAAGTGATAAATTTCGGCAGCCTAATCAAAACCCGTTTGTAACGTCTCCACTGCATCGGTCAATCAGATTTAAGTAATCGTCCGATGCGTTGTAGCAGATTGTGAGAATCTGGCACGTCATGGATCATGGGATTAAGGTAATCCGGGGAGGGTAAAGTCGTAAAAGTGGAGTGAGAAAATAACAGAGCTCTGATAGGTGTAGGCATGCATGTATCCAGTTACACACGTTACGGACTGACGGTGGAAAGCGTCCCTTTTCTTCATTCTTCAGTGCCCACCGCTGTTTCGTAACAGGCTACGCTCATCGGTTATGTTTGACCACAAGACAATCTCTCTCTCGCTCTCTCGCTCTCTCGCTCTCTCTCACACACACACACACACACAGACGTTGCTCTTGGCAATAGTAAGAGTAATGGTAGCTGATCCAAATTTGTGGGACATACTTATTTAATGGTTCTTGTTTATTTAAAATATAAATTTGAAATACAAATTTGAGTTATATAATATTTTTTTAATATTAAATATATCTAACAAAATTGATATTAAATTAATAATTTTTTTTTCAAAAGTCAAAATTGTTCGGACTAGATTACGTGCATCTCGATTAATTCTAAGAGTGTCAATCATGTCGTGTTACTTTCGGTATGTGTCGGGTTCATGTCAATATTTGTGTTAATAAAAAATTATTTAATTCGACAACAACTCATATAATATTAAATAATTATGAAAAATTATAAAACTCTTTTTTTTTTTATAAATACTCGTTAAATACATATTTTCTATCTACAATACCTATTAATCGTGTTATTCGCCTCGAATATTAATTTGACCAATTTATTATTTTTATCAACTAATCGTATTATTTTTGATAAAATTGACATCCCTAATTAATTCTCTCTCTAATCCGGTTAAAGACATACCCTCCATAAAAAAATTAGAGTATTTATGAGGAATAAATTTTTCGTGACCTGACTCTTAAAGGATTGTAAATATTCGAATTCAAGACATTTGAATGTATAACTCATCACTATTATTCCTTGAACTATTCCCAAGTTTAAATAAATGAATCTTAACGTAACCAAATGAGTTCAAATAATAAATGGATAAAGCCACAAAATTGTCAATTATATAGCTTGACTAGTAACATTCTGTGTCAAAAAATACGATGAAACATAAGATTCAAGCATTCAAAAAATTGATTTTATTATACTAAATAACAAATTTTTATTTTTTCGTTCATTTGATTACATTATTTAAAATTAATTTATACTTATTATTTTCGTAAAAATAACGTCAAGTTTTTTAACATGTGTATGTTATAGTGTATGAATAACAAATAAAATATAAATTGTGTGAAACTACAAATTATTCAAATATTAAATAATTAAACATGTGCCAAAATTTGGTGATATGATATTTTTGAGAGAAAAAATATATAAGGAATAAAATTTAATTTTTTTTATATATTTTATTATATAGATATGAGCTCGAATACATGCAAGTCGAATTCAGCTCAAGACAACAAAAGTGAATCGAATACGAATTAAACTTCAATTACACATGATTATAAAATGGACTCGATACGAATTGAATAGATTCTAAAATGATAAGACCAAATCCGGCGTGTCTCAACCTGATCCACATTCAATTTTAAATCCGATTAAACCGATTACCAGCCTTAAATCTAATCAAACAGACTCTGCTGATAGGTGTAAGACTGCATGGACGCCCAACCCCAATGTAATCCCACATGTTAAGTTCCTCAAACAAGTGCCCACAATACACTTCCAAGTGTTGATACTCTTCTTCCTTTCTTACATCATGTTGCCCACTTTCCATAAGCCAACCCACCACCTTAAATACCCCCCAAACCCCACCATTCAGCCAACCCTCCACACCCCTTTGATCAAAATCTCACTTGCTCCTGTTACAGTAAACCTCATGATGATTCGAACCTTGAGTCCTTACACCGGCACACCAAAAACAGCTGAGATCATGGCTAGGTACAGACCCATAGCTCCAAAGCCAGAGGTTCCAGTGAACACATTAGTCAACCAGAACATCAGGCAATCTGATTACCTGAGAAACGTTTGGCCTCATTTGCTACAAAGACCCACCAGAACCAGAAAGAGAGGGAGGCCTGCAATTTCACCACCTAATGTGAAGAGACAAAGGACTTGTCTCCAAGCCCTCTATCTTCCTTACCAGGTAACAACAACTCCGCCATCCACAACCTTCTGCTTTAATGCTTTTCCTCATGCCCCAACTGGGCTTCTTCAGCTAGCTCCGCTGGCTCTCCCAATGCCAAACCTCGCAGCCGCCGTAGCCGGCAGCTTCACAAACCCATGCACAATGCTGGCAAATTTACTAACAGTCTCTCTCCTCTCATGTCCTCCATCGCTTCCGATCACCACCCAACAAGCAACAAAAGCACCTGAACACGATGGCATGCAGGTTAATGGTGGTGAGTCTGGTGATAAGGATATAGACTTGAACATAGCAGCTGAAGCTCCTGAGGAACATGATTTTCTGCTGCAGCTTCAAAATAAAGGGCCAATCAGCCCCAACATTATCGCACCACAGCCGGTCCGACCCATTGGTTCCTGCATATATGTAACGTGCATTAGTGAAGACCCAGGGGGCCAAAAAACAGCCATGCATGATCTCAAAAAACCAGAGGATGTGGAGAGAGAGGTGGAGTCCGAGGCCTTACCGGCGATTGTATCGGATTCGAATAACAGAGTCCGGCTGGTGAATTCGGCTTACAAGGAGATGGTGGGTCAACCCGAATGTTCTTGGCTTGACACAGCCGGTGATGGACGGCGCGGAGGCGGTGCATGCAAGAGGATTGGTGGGGAGGTGATGCTTCAATTCTTGGATTCGATTTTGCCAGTTTCATCAATTGGGTTTTCATGCTGGGTGAAGATAGAGTGGAGAAGCAAGGGAACGAAGAACTCGGTCAATGCTTTTTGCGACGCCATTAGGTTACCTTGTGAGTCCAAGGACTACCTTTTTGCATGGAGGTTCCACACAAGAGATGCTTCTCAATCCGCTTCCAGTTTTTGAAATCATGTTGTACAAACATGTAAGCAATCATAAATACATAAAAACATATATATATACATACATATATAGAGAGAATGACTATTTCCATTCTGTTTGTCTTTTTAAATATACCCCTCTTTTCTTTTCTTTTCTTTTTTTGCGGGTGTTCTGAAGCTGCTGCCAGATTTTCATGATCTGCACAAGAATAATGATATTGGAATTTAAAAACTTTGATATTAAACAAAATTGTTGTAATTATAATTGTTCGACTTTGCACTTGTCATACTATTACGTCAGGGTATTATTTCCGATTTTTGTTAAAAAAATTATTCAAACTAAAATATAATACATACTATACAGTCTACACGTAGGAATTATAGATGTACAGAGACAAATGTATAGTTGTGATGTTTACTGTCTAGAGAATGTCTTACAACTATTGTAGAGAGAGGGCTTGTAGAGACAGGCATAAACCTTTGAAGTCATTGAACCTACATTCCCTCACAAGCACCAAAAGGTGAAGAGTTTTTTTTGTTTCAAGAGTGAGTGTGGTGGGGTCAACTTATATGTAATTTGATTATTTTTTTTTTCAGTCTGATCTAAAGTAGATCATCTATATTGGGATTAGAAATTCACGAGGAATAAGTTCTTCATAACTTAACTCCAACAAATTGTCAAAATTTGTCTCAAGAATGTTTGAATTTATAACTTATCCTTCTTATCTTTTGGGTAACCTCGAAATTAGGAAAGAATTGAAATGCTAATGCTCTGTTTGGTACGATGAAAAAGTAGGAGAATGGAAAATTAGAAGGATGAAAAGTTTGAAAAATAAATAAAATATCATGTTTGGTAAGGAAGGAAAGTAGGAAGGATGAAAAAGTTGATGGATTAATTTTCCTTCTAACTCACCAAAATCAATCTCTCCAAAATCAGAAGAAAAGTTGATGAAAGTTAATTATTTGTATTGAGATGTATCTTATTTATCTATATATCTTTTTATATATACATATATTATGTATACATTAATTTCATATAAAAATACAATGGTAAAATATGTATATATATATATGATGATACATGAATAAGAATTTTTAACTAAGTATGAGCTCGGGAAGCGAGGTCAGACAGGGAGCTCGGACCTCTAAAGCCCAAGTCCTGAGTCCCTCTCGGATGAAATATTAGAGAAGTTAAGAAGAGAACAGCTGGCCAATAAGAGGAGCCCATAGAATAACAAAAGAGCATGGAGCAAGGCGTGAGACTCTCAATCACCCAAGATCCCTCTTAAAATCAAGGAAAATCCCGTGGAAGAAGAACAAGGATCTTGCCGCAGATCCTTTAGGGATAGAAATTATACTATATATACTGTACAATGCCTCCAAGATGGGGCAAGAAAAACCCTAGTTACATGAGAAGGCACACTGAAATTTCCATTAAAACAAGAGGAGCAGGAGCCTCGTTTAACAAGTTGACTAACAAAGTTCCCGAGCTGGTGAACCACTATATTCTCATTGTGTAAGTGATCCCAACCCCCTATCAATCAATGTTATCAGAATCGGACCGGACATAGAATCGACAGAGGGACTGGGTCAATGGTTCACTGGTTCAACCGTTAGATTAATTGGTCGGACCAGTCATATAATAAAAAAAAAAAAAATTATAATTTAATAATTTAATTAAAATTTAGTCACAATAAAAATAAAAATATTATATTGTGTGTCTTAACTGATTGTTGAATGTGTCGTGTGTGTTCTTAGTAAAAAAAAACTGTATATTAACTATTTAACTTATAAAGAAAACCCAACATGTGTATTTTTGCTTAACTGTGTATTTTTGCGCGTGTAGAGAGAAGACCAAGAAGCCAGCATGTGAGAGAGAAAGAAAGAAAACCTAGCATATCAGAGGGAGAGAGAGAGAGAAAGAAAACCCAACATGTGAGAGAGAGAACAAGAAGACCCAACAACCTTTCCTTCATTTTTGTGGGTGTGTGTTAGTGTGTCTGTCTGGAGAGAGAGAAAGGAGAAGAAGAAGAAGGCTTACACAACTTAAGAGGAGATCTAGATATGCGGTGTTCTTGATTTGTGGTGTTCTAGATTTGTGTTGTTTGAGATCTATGTTTGCCGTTGTTCAGGATAGAGAAGACGAAGGGACCAGACGAAGAAGACGAAGTGCTGCCTGCCGACTGGATTTAAGCTTTGAACCGTCCGATTTTAAGAATATCTGGTTCATCAGTTTTGGCCAAAATCAGCCGATTTTCCAGTTCTCTAACGGTTCTATTCCTTAAGCGCTCTAACTAAAGAACTGGACCGTTTTAGGTCCCGGTTCACAGTTGAACCGGTCCGGCCGGTCGGTCTGGTCCGGTTCTGATAACACTGCTATCAATATTTCTCACAATCCTCACGAGCCTAGTAACTCAGATTCAAGCTGTCAAGCATAATTTTGACCTTCTGCTCATTCAAATCAATTTACACCATCAGTTTGACGTCGTCTGTGAGAACGACTGTTCGTGTTACAAAAACACTGATCTTTTAGTGACTGATGGTCTCAACTCGCAACATGAGCAGAAGCCAAACAAATCTACCACGAATGCAGGACCACAAGAAGCTACCAGCGACAGACAACCCGATAATGTCACGGAGACTAATTCTCCCATGGGGAATCCCCCCACAAATAACGAGTTGGAGGCCTTTCGTTTAGTTAACGTATGCTACAGCAGAATGAGGAGCTTTTGAAGCTCTTGCAACACCCTCAAGAGGCACAACTGGCCCAAGAAGGCCAGAATAACCCCCCTCACAGAGAACAACAACACCTCGATCCTATCAAAGAAGTCAACGAAGGAGGAGAAAACAGCCAGACCTTGGAGCAGGTTCCTCATCTACCCTCTAGGAATGGACACAATGAAGAAGTGCAAAGTCAAAACAATGGGGGCGAGAGGAATGATTTTTTCCCTTATCAGCAGGAGAGGAGAGAACAGTACTAGGAGTAGCACTTCAAAGATATCCAACAAGAGCTCAGCCACATGAAGGAAGTTGTGAGGAACAAAGCTCCAGTTACAATGGATGCCCTGGTGCAACAGACTGAGTCCCCATTCACCACTGGCGTGCTGCATATTCCCCTCCATCCAAAATTCAGAATGCCGCAGATAAAGGCTTTTGATGGAACGAAAGACCCCGTGGACCACCTCAATACCTACAAGAATCAGATGGAGCTGCATGGATACCAAGACCCTGTGCGTTGCAGAGTCTTTGCCATCACGTTGAAGGGCTCAACCCTGGTGTGGTTTAATAGGCTCCCCCCAACCTCAATCTCCTCATTTAAGGAGTTTTCCATGTCCTTTGTATCTCACTTCATAGGAGCACGGATATACAGAAATCGAGGTAACACCTATTGAATGTGAAACAGGGACCCCAAGAGAACCTCAGGTCCTATGTCTAGAAGTTCAATTCGGAGTCACTGAAAGTGGATGTCCCAAACGAGAAGTTCACCTTTACTGCATTCATAGTTAGTTTAGGCGTGCAATCTAAAGACCTGATGTTCTCTATTTTGAAGAACCATCAGGCAAGCATGGCTGAGGTGCTGGCCAAGATAGAGAAATACATAAACGGCGAGGAAACTCTTCTCTCAAAGGTAGGGAGCCCATCCACAAAAAAAAGATAAATGAAAAGAAGAGAAAAAGAGGAACCGAAGTCCCATAAGAGAAAGAGGACGAGATAGGTTTTCCAAGAGGAGACAGAGATCGTTCCCCTAAAAGAAGGGAAGACATTAGAGATCGCTTAGGTCCAGCGCAGCCAAAGTTGCAGCCGAGGTACGTACCTCGAAAACTCCCTCCTCTAACCGAAACAATATCGCAGATCTTGTATGAAGTGCAAAATGAGAATTTATAAGGTAGCCACCCTGGATGAAGGTAGACCCATCAAAAAGAGATCCGACGAAGTACTGTGAGTACCACAGGGACCATGGTCACCACACTGATGATTGTATCCAATCAAAGAAGAGATTGAGTTCCTAATCCAACGAGGGCAGTTTCATCGCTACGTAGCCCAAGATAATTAGAACGGAGCTCCACCACCTCCACCACCTCAGCAGCAAGCTCCTATGCAGCACTAGCAACCCCTAGGGGAAATCAGAGTAATATCAGGAGGATTCGCAGGAGGTGGAGAGTACAGTTCATCTAGAAAGGCCCACCTGCGCAGAATTAGAGCTAGAGAAGCCCTGGAGGTGCATGCTGTGTCCAAGGCACCACGGCTGAGCACAACCATCACCTTCTCAGACTTTGAAGGTTGCCAACACCCTCATGACGACCCGTTGGTGGTAAGGGCTGTCGTAGCTAACATAATAGTTTATCGAGTTCTAATTGACAACGGGAACTCAGCATATATCATTTTTGCTTCTACTTTTGACAAAATGAGCATAGGCAGGGAAAGGCTTGAGCTAGTAAGTGTTCACCTGTTGGGGTTCTTAGGGGAGAGGGAGTTACCCTTGGAGTCAATCCAACTTGTACTTACCATAGGAGATCCTCCCTGTCATGCTACAACAACTGTGAGATTTCTAGTAGTCAAGGCCCTTTTTTGCATACAATATATTGCTCGGAAGACCTTCCTTCAATGCAATGAAGGCTATCCCCTTTGTCTATCATCTGATCATGAAATTTCTTACAGAAAATGGGGTTGGAGTGGTCCGAGGAGACAAGCGGATAGCACGGGAATGTTACATGGCCTTAATGAAGCAAAAAAGAGGTTGAAAATATCTAGTTAGACAAGCTCGACATGAGAGACAAACTGGACACTAAACCAATGCCATCGAAAGAGCTAGAGCCGGTCCAGCTTAACGAGGAGCCAAAGCACCTTGTTTACGTCGGCTCTAGATTGAGCAGGAAAATTAAGGACCTTCTCATCCAATTCTTGAAAGGAGAACATGAGAGTGTTTGCCTGGAAGCAAGAAGACATGGAAGGTATCGACCCCTCGGTTATCACATAATCTAAGTTTGAATCCCACCTGTAAGCCTGTTAAACAGAAGCGGAGAAGTTTTACCCTAGGACGACAGAAGGCAATCAATGAGGAGGTCAGCAAACTCCTCCATGCCAAAGCCATCAGGGAAGTAGATTACCCTACCTAGTTAGCAAATGTGGTTTGTGTCAAGAACACCAATGGCAAATGACGACTTTGCATTGACTTCATTGATCTCAATCGTGCATGCCCCAAGGACAGCTTTCCCTTACCTCGGATTGACTTAATAGTGGATGCCACCGCTGAACACGAGCTCCTCAACTTCATGGACGCCTTCTCAAGCAATAATCAGATCAGGATGTACCCAACTGACCAGGAGAAGACTTCCTTTGTGACTGAATAGGGAACGTACTACTATAAGGTCATGCCTTTTGGATTGAAGAACGTTGGAGCCACCTACTAGTGCCTGGTGAATCGAATTTTCCAAAATCAATTTGGGACATCCATAGAGGTTTATATCGACGATATGTTGGTAAAATCACTGAAGGCAGAGCTCCATATTGCGCATCTAGCATAATCGTTCCAGGTCCTGAAGGAATACAAGATGAAACTCAATCCTACAAAATGTGCCTTCGGAGTATCTACAGAAAAATTTCTAGGCTTCATAGTCAACAGTAGAGGAATTAAAGCTAACCCAGAAAAGGTTAAGGTAGTCCTAGATATGCAACCGCCATCTAATATAAGGGAGATCCAACACTTGATAAGAAGAATAGCTACCTTGAGTCGTTTCATGTCCAGATCGAGCAATAAGTGTCAACCCTTCTTTCAAATCTTAAAGAAGGCATTTCAATGGAATACCTGGTGTGTGGAAGCATTCAAAGCTCTGAAGGATTACCTGAGCACCCCTCCTGTTCTGATAAGCCCCTTGGAAGGGGAAGTACTTATTCTATGCCTAGTTGTCTCAGATTTCTCAACCAGCACAGCATTTGTAAGGGAGTGAGACAGAGCTCATCAACCAGTCTACTACTGCAGTAGAGCTCTGAGGGGGGCAGAGGAGAGATACTCAAAAATAGAAAATCTTGTTTTAGCTTTGGTGGCTGCGGCTAGGAGACTTAGACCATAAGGTTCCAACGAAATAGGCGATGAAGCAAGTATTGCATAAACCAGAGTCTTCAGGGAGGCTAGTTAAGTGGGCTATAGAGCTCAGCAAGTTTGAAATCAGGTACAAATCAATGACTGCAATTAAAGGGTAAATTCTGGCGGATTACATCACAAAATTCACGACAGCAGCACCAATGGAAGCAACGCAGCTAGTGCCTGACCTCTCCACAGGGAAACTTTCGATAGATGGAGCTGCCAACGCTCAAGGAAGCGGTGCAGGCTTAACACTGACCTCCCTAGATGGAATAGACGTCGAATATGCCCTTAGGTTTGGGTCTAAGGCTTCAAACGAGGCAGAATATGAAACTGTCATCGCTGGACTCAACCTTGCTCACTTAATGGAGGCAGAGCAGTTGGAGATCTGCAGTGATTCTCAGCTAGTAGTAAAATAGATAAAGGAATCTTATGAAACTATGGGCGAGAAAATGGTCCTTTACCTCAGAAAGGTACAAGAAATGATCAAGAAGTTTATGCAAGTCAAGATTAGACATGTCCCAAGAGCTAAAAACTCACGAGCTGATGCCTTGGCAAGGTTGGCGACAGCTTTGCAGGAAAATTTGGACAGATTAATTCCAGTGGAGCACCTAATAGAACCGTCTGAGTGCATTGAGGATGGAGAAGTGCTGTCTGTGCAAGCCCCGCCAAACTGGATGGACCTCATCATAGGGTATCTTCATAATGGAATTTTGCTTGAAGATCCCAAAGAAGCCGCAAAGTTAAGAACCAGGTCAGCCAGATTTTTTATTTTTGCAGGAAAACCTATACAAACGAGTTTTTTCAACACCTCTTTTTAAATGCTTGAGAGATGAAGACGCCAATAACATACTCATAGAAATCCATGAGGGAGTATGCGGCAACCACTGGTCCATAATGCTAGAGGATGCTACAGATCTGATCAAAAGATGCAAGGTCTGCCAAGTGCACGCCAATGTCCCCTATTGCCCACCAGAGCTCTTAACCTCGGTGGTAAGCCCTTGGCCATTCCAGCAATAGGGTTTGGACATACTTGGACTCCTTTCCACCAGTGTGGGACAATGCAAGTTTGCCATTATAGGGGTGGATTATTTCACCAAATGGGAAGAGGTAGAACTTTTGGCAACCATCACTAAACAGAAAGTACAAAACTTTACATGGAAATTGATAATTTGTCGATTTAGGGTCCCTAGAGCTATTGTGTTTGATAATGGTAAGCAATTTGACAACCCCAAATTCAAGAAATTTTGTGCCGAACTGGGAATAAAGAACTATTTCTCAGCTTCAGCTCATCCACAATCCAATGGACAAGTAGAGGTCACCATTAGGATCGTAAAAGCAGCCTTAAAGACCAACCTGGAAGAGCAGAAAGGTAAATGGGTGGAACACATTCAAGAAGTATTATGGGCCTACAGAACCACTGTTAGGTCAGCAATTCAAGAAACACCATTTGCCTTGGCCTACGGGATCGAAGCGGTGGCACCTGTCGAGGTTGGGTTCCCATTCCCTAGGACTGAATTCGCAAGTGATGAGCACAATGAGGAATCCCTTCTACTGAACTTGGACCTCCTGGAAGAAAAAAAGAAGAGAGCTTTACACCGTATTAGGAGCTACCAGACAAAGAAAGGGAGGTTCTATGTCAGGAAAGTCAGACACAGGAGTTTCAAGGTGGGAGATCTGGTACTTAGAAAACTTTTGCTTGCAAGGAAGGATCCCACTCATGGGAAACTGGGGCCTAATTGGGAATGCCTGTTTATCGTCTCAAGGATGATTAAACTTGGAAATTATGAATTACAAACAGAGGAAGGGAAAATCTTACCTCATTCTTGGAATGCAGAGCATCTTAAAAGGTTTTTTCAGTAATTCTTTTGTAATATGGTTACCCTCAATAAAATAGCAGGTCTTTGATTCATCCTTATGAGGTTGCTTGAAATAGCTAAGAAAGCTCACGATGAACTTCTCAGTTCATAAAACGAGCTCAAAAGCTCACGATGAACTTCTCAGTTCATAAAACGAGCTCAACAGCTCACGATGAACTTCTCAATTCATAAAATGAGCTCAATATCTCACGATAAACTTCTTAGTTCATAAAACGAGCTCAATAACTCACGATGAACTCTTCAGTTCATAATACAAGATGAAATTTCCAGTTCATTAAATAAGATGAACTCCTCAGCGAGTATTGTGAGCTCCTCAGTTCATTACAAAACATGAGATAAACTTGTTGAAATCTACAGTTCATAAGTACAGGCAAACAATCAAGAGGAGGGGCTGGGGAGAATTCTAGACCTCTTGCTTTCAGTTGGTTCAACAGAGAAAACCTCCCCAGTAGCCTTAACATTTTCCTGATACTCCTCACCTATCTCAAGCATTTTTCAGCACTCGATAAGCTAGAAGAACGCTAAGGAGACTGTCTGAGCTCTTAAGGAGGCTTCTCAGGTTTCTCAAGAATGAGGCCAGCTCGTATGGCTACATAGGTTTTCTAGAACATCTCCTTAAGATCAACTGCCTCAAGACTCTTCTCGATGTGACAACGAATATGGGGCAGTCATTTTCTCCAAATTCAGTCATTTTACTTTAAGGAGAACTCAGTACTTCTCAAAGCAAGGGGGCAAGGGAGAACAAAATAGAGCAAGGTAGTAAGGGAAGGTAAAGCAAAACAGCAAGCAAGGGAATTTTTAAATCTACTTCATCTACTTCATATGTTGAACATTGGCATCAATATAGCATTTAAAAGCAGAAGTCCTAGAATAAAAAAAAAAGTTCAATGTTTGTACAGAAGATAAAGAAATGTTAAGACTCAGTGGGAGTAGGAGAGCTTGTTCACTCAGTAGTTGACTCTTCTGGTAGAACAACAAACGAAGTCCCTGGCAGACCAACAGCAGAAATCATAGGAGAACCAGAAGCAGGAACCTCAATTCCCGTTCCTGGCGAACTTTGGGCGAGGGCCCTGGTCACGAGGTCTGCAGAGAAAGGAATAACATAAGAGATAATGGAAAAGCTAATGGGGAGCTCGGGAGCTACATGAACAGGAGTAATTTCTGAGGAAAAATCTGACGAAACAATCAAAGAAGGAGAAGCGCTTAGAGTTGGGAGGATCGAAACATCACCAGAGGAAGCTTTGGGACCCCATCCGGATCCTCTGTATTGGCCTCTTCCTCCTCCTCGTTTTGAGGAGGAACCTTAAAATCAAAGCTCAGGTCGGGATACGCCTCCTCAGCTCACTCTTGGAAGGCAAGCCATCCGGTGGCCCACTTGGTTGTAACATCATCCATCAGCTTGACAACAAGGGCATCTTTCTCCTTCACCACAGCCTTTTGCGCTTCAAGCTCATTTCGAAGAGTGTTGCTTACCTCAGCCAGGGCATCATACTCCTTTTTCATGTTCCTGTAAGAGCTTAAGGCCTCGAATGTTTCTTGACTAGCTTTGGCCCAAACATCTGTCTTAAGTTTAAGCTTTTCTTAAATCCTCTCTTCGTTAGCTTCTAAGCTCTTGATGGTTGAATCCTGTCTTTTCACTTGCGTTTGTAAGTCTTGGATTTGAGTTTGGAGGTCATGATTGGAGAAGGCCAGCTCGGCACATTTGAGCTCGAATGCCTTTGAAGCTTTGGCAGAGCTCTCCAAATCTCAAATCTAACTTGACAATCCCTTCGCATAGATGGCCAACTGGGAGCAGAGGCAACTGGGATTGAAAGTCAGCATAGAACGATCACCAAGAATGAAGTTAAGAAATGAAAGAAACGAGGTCTTACAGTAGTAGCTCTATGCAAAGCTGCGTTGATGGAGTTCTCAAGTGGCATGGCAACAGCCCTTTGAACGTCAAAAAGGGGAATGATGGAATCAAGAGCACCAGCAGCGAGCACGACGTCGTCCAGAAAAGAGCCATCACTTCTTTCTTCTTTGGTATACTTCCGTTTCTCAGCCTTGGGGCTAGTCCGGGATGGTAGTGGAGGCTTCTCAGGCAACCCATAAGAAGTAGAGCCAGGCAAAATTGGAGTCACCATCTCCAAAGCCCCCTCGATTTTGGCTGAAGTGGGGGAAGTTAGACCACGCTCAGAAATCTCTCTAGAAGTAGGTAAGAGTCTTTGGAGAGAAGAGACTTCTGCGAGTTGCAAAACACTTGGTGGTGGAATAAGCGCCACTTGAGTAAAGATAGGAGGAACGGAAGACACGCCCAGCTTGGACGCCTTAGCTGGAGGAAGGGTATTGCTACCAGAGCCGACCTCGGCCTTACACTTGGCTCCACCCCTGCTCTTCTTTAACAAAACAACCTTGGCCTTAAGCGTTTCTTAGGAAGGCTGCATTGTGGAAGAACCTGAAAGCACAGGATAAGTTAAAAAGAAAAGAAATAAGGGAAAAGTAAGAAGAAAAAGGGCCGAAAGGCGGGAAAAGAAAGACAAACTTGCCACCTCCTCAGCATTGACAACAGAAAGGGGAGTGGGGTTCTCAATCCTCACCTCACGAGGACTAAATCCAAGCTCTACAAGAACTTGAGGCTTGATAAGCTCTGAATATTTTTCTGAGTTGCAGTCTGTCAAATTCCTTAAAACTTGCTCATCTGCAACATTGAGTTTTGGTCTAATGCCTGAAAAACAAAACCAACGGAACAAGGTCAGTCAAGAAAGACACTAAAGTTTGTCTTAACTTGCTCAGGAAAATACTCACCCAAGTTGTTAGGGGCATACCAGCCCCAAGGAATTGGAAGAGTATCTGTCACATCGTCAGAATTGAACTCTCAGTCTCTTCCCCACACGAAAAAGAAAAGTTTCTTTCAACCTTTGTGGGAGCTCGGAAGATTGGAGATAAGAACTTTGGTTTTCACGCGTTTGGAGATATATAAAAACCGTCAGAAGGAGTGTATTTGACATTGAAAAATCTAATGAGCAAAGGTACAGCAAGAACCCAAAGATTGTGCTTTTTGAAGAAAACAAGGAGACTCACCAGCACACCCCAGAAATTAGGAGAGAGCTGGGCAGGACAGACATTGAAATGTTGCAAAACATTCTTGATGAAGGGATGCATGGAAAAGTGGAGGCCATTTTCAAAAGCGGCCATGAAGAAACAGATTTTCTTGGAGATTGAAGAATCATATCGGGTGAACATGTCTGAACTCCAAAACTGCATACCTCGAGGAAAGTCAAAATGAACGGCTAGAACCTTCAAATAAGAAGGAACGAGGTCATTAGGACCCACAAACTCAGCAGCCCTGGGAGCAGCACCTCCACCTTCGGCATTACCAGAGATCCCTACATCGCTCACTTTGGTTTTGCCCTTGCTAAGGGCTTTAGGAGCACGGGAGGATGGCAAAGGAGATTCCTCAGAACCTCCCCCAACGTTAGTAGAATCCACGCCAGGAAAGCTATCAATTTTCTGCCCCACATCTCCCAGATCGAAGTCCCCCTCAACGGACCTATCCCTTATTAGAGAGATGGACAACCCGTGGCTTCAAAGGAGGTGGGCATAACTGGGTAACAAAAAGGAAGCTTAAAAGACCTATAAAGCGGAAGAACCTTTGAGAAACACTCCCTGAGAGTCAGGGGCAAGACACCAACGACCAATAACAAAAATCCTAGTCGTAGAGTAGGGATCCAGAAAGAGGGGGATACGAGATAGGGAAAGGTTCTGATTCCTAAAATAGCATAATCGAAAAGTCCAAAAATGCAATAACCACCTCATATTTGAGGGATCTAGAACGAGGTACTGGGAAAAAGATGAAAGACATATCTAAACGAGAACCAACGAGGGATCAAATCTCGAGAACAAAATCCAAAACCAAGCCTCGTTAAGCCTTCAGATCAAATTAGAGGAAATCGTCTCTTTCAGAAACCCTAAGAACGACGGCAAATCTGGGAAGATAAAATTGCAGGAAAGAAAAAGAGAAAAACTAGAGAATTCAAATTGTGAGAAGGAGACCGTTGATCCAAGTGTATTTAAAGCTATCAGTTTCAAAGGGATTCAAAGTGGGCAACGTCCACAAGAAACGAGAAGATAAATGATTACAAGTAACCGTCGAAAATTTATCCGCACGAACACCGAGGTCACCAAATGAGGGCCTATTCTGCCCCAGTTTGAATTCAGCCCTTGTTCAAGCTTGCTTGAACCAAGAGCTGGGGGACAACTGATGATACATGAATAATAATTTTTAACTAAGTATGAGCTACGGAAGCGAGGTCAGACTAGGAGCTCGGACCTCTGAAGCCCAAGTCCTGAGTCCCTCTCGGATGAAATATCAAAGAAGTCAAGAAGAGAACAATTGGCCAATAAGAAGAGTCCACAGAATAGCAAAAGAGTAGGGATCAAGGCGTGAGACTCTCAATCACCCAAGATCCCCTCTTAAAATCAAGGAAAATCCCGTGGAAGAAGAACAACGATCTCACTGCAGATCCTTTAGGGATAAAAATTATATTATATATAATGTACAATGCCTCCAAGATGGGGCAAGAAAAACCCTAGTTACATGAGAAGGCACACTGAAAATTCCATTAAAACAAGAGGAGCAAGAGCCTCCGTTAAACAAGTGGACTAGCCAAGCTCTCGAGCCGGAAAACCACTATATTCTCATTGTGTAAGTCATCCCAAACCCCTAGCAATACTTCTCACAATCCTCACGAGCCTAGTAACTCAGATCCAAGCTACGAAGCATAATTCCGACCTTCTGCTCATTCAAATAAATTTACACCATCAATATATATTAAAAAATTAAAATTAAAATTTTAAATTAAAAAAATATTTTTTCTATCTTAACTAAGGGTAAAAATTTTCGATTCAACACAATGACACGACTTAAATTCGATACGAAAATAAACAGATCAACTTGCAATTCGGCACAACACAATTAATTAAATGAGTTAAGTTAGGTTTGACTAATATTCGACACAAACCCGTAATAACTCAACACGAATCTGACACGACACGACTCGATTATCACCCCTAATCTTAACCAGCACCAAAAAAAAATAATAGTCATTTTTATTTTTCATCGATCCAACCAAATACAAAGGAAGTAAAGTCTATATTTTTTACTTTCCACTCTTGAAGGATAGAAAGTGTATCTCTTTTACTTTTCATTCTTGCTACTTTCCATCCTCCCTACCAAACAGAGCATAAGGGTTAATCTTCCTCATTCTTTGGTGGGCCATTCCACTTAAAGTTGCATGCTTAGCCTGCAAGTATGTAGAAGAATTTAGAAATTAGGATTAATGTACAAAGTTGGATTCTTCATTCTCTCATGTCCTGTTTGGTAAGAGAGAAAAACATGTGGATGAAAAGGCGAGGATGAAAAATATGAGAGAATGAAGCATTTTCTACTGTTTGGTGAGGAAAAAAAAGTGGATGGAAAGAAAAAAGATAAGAAAAGAGTTTTTTTTGGGCCCACCATTTTTAATCCATTCAAATATGGGCAGAAAAAGGGAGAGGATTGTTGGCCGGAAAAGGTAATTGAGTTAATTTATATTTATACTCTTATTAATTGCATATTCTCTATAATTATCATGTTGAGTACCATTTGTATAACGGACACAATTTTAAAATATTGTTATCAGAAATACCCTTAAAGATATGCACGTAACGAGCATATGATGTTTTATGTTTATTTTTGTAACGGCGGTTAGTGTCAAGGATCAAATTGACTCAATGTTTGAATTTTGGGGACGAAATTAATGAAATTAGAATTTTAGGGATCAAAGTGTAATAAGTGGCAAAGACTATTGATGCAATTTACCCTTATTATTATTATGTTTATTAAATTAATTTTTAATTTATAAAAAAAGAATGAGCATAGATTCAATTAAGTGATAATAGAATCTTAAACTTAAACCTCAACTTTAAATTTTTTATTCAAAATTTATATGGGTGAACACGAAAATGAATACAAACTCAACATGAAAATAAACAAGTTAATCATCATCCAACGATGAGTTAAATAGGTTGAGTTAAAGTTAAGTAGTGTTCGACATGAATATGTAATGATATGATACGATTGTTACATCTACTTAATCATATAATTTGATTTATTATTACTGTTAAATTAATAATGATCATTGTTTTAACATTAAAATGCTCTATTAATCTAACAACAAAATTAGGAATCAGATAATTATGTTTAATTACCATTTTGTCATTTTTTTTTTCTATTTGTCACTTGAGCTTGGTGGGGTCACTTTCCTCAAGGGCTTGGTAACGTTTGGACATATGTAAAACCTCCGGCTACGATTTTAGGAATCTCCGCATCTATTCATTGTCTGCCTTCAGTTCCAAAATGCCATTTGTTCTTAGTTTACACCGAGACTCGGTCTCTTGGTTGTTCTTCTCGTCTTCTTCCTTTGCCACCTCTTTCGTACCCTTCCAAGCATAATACCCCTACAATCCCAATACCATATACAACTAAACTCTGCTCATCTCTCTCTCTCTCTCGATGGAGTCCAAAGAAGACGACCCAACGCTTGTCAAGCTCGAATCAGCATGTTCCGATCTCAAAAACATCCTTCAAACCTCAGTTAACATGGAGGAAAGTCTAGGAAAGATGGACAAAAAGTTTGATGATCTGCAAGAAACTCTAACAAGGACCTCAAGAAGAGTAGCTCCATTGCAGTCCTTGTCCATTGCAGCCAAAGCACTCGATACAAGAATCAACCGAGCTGTTTCTCCAGCTCTTGCCCTCCTCGATAGTTTCAAGCTCTCAGAGTCCCTCCAGCGTAAACTTCTCGATCTTTCTTCTAAATTATCCGACGAGAAGTCGCCGGAGAAGAGTCTCAAGAAGCTGATCAAGTATGTCGACTGCGTCGACAAACTCAACGACGCCGTTAATTCCATCAGTCAGGAGTGTGAGCCGGCGATTCAGAAGCTGCAAGAGGTGGTGGAGTTTTTGAGTAGGACTAAGGCGACGGATCAGTACAGGACTTATCGATTGAGAGAGACTTTGATGACTCTCAAAGCTCTTTATGAGACGGAGGTCGATGCCATGAGGTTTGATGGATTGCTTGATGAGGCTTTGCTGTATTTGCAATATGAGTATGAGATTTTATTGCAGCAGTTGAGGCATCGGAACATAGTGGAGGCGCAAGGTGGTGATGAGGCGGAGATGGTTGTTTCCGATTTAGGTAGTGAGCTGGAGGTAGAGGTTCTTAGGCGAATTTCAGAGACTCTTGCGGCCAATGATTGTCTCGACATATGTATCGACATTTTTGTCAAGGTGTGTGATCGGTGCCTCAAACTATCTTATTACTTATTTTCTAGTATCAATAAAAGCTTAGTTTGGATTTCATCTTATCAATTGGCACCATAGCTTGGTTCAAGGTCTTGGAAACACTCAATTATTCGGAGTATACTAAGATGCATTGGTCCTAGAGTAATTATAGAATGATCAATAGAAGACAAATTATACTTGACAAATATGTCAAATGCAATTTGACGAGGATGATGAGGTTGACTCAGTCAAGTTTCCTAGGCAATCCTAAGTCAAGTAACAAAAAGGCCGAATCACAAGACCCAATTTTAAAAGCGAAAAAATTTTTCATCGAGAATTTGAGGAATTCTCTTCACCTTTGTAGACCCGCTGTCTACAGTCTGTCGGTCGCCAAGATCTACCCCCAACATACCTGAAAGGTGAACAGGATAAGCATTACGATCTGAATAATGAAAAAGTTGAATGTAATTGATCCGATAAAGCAAGTTCTGAGTTCTGCTCGTGACTGAATTCTATTGCTTTAGATTCAGTCAAGTTGTGGGCGGGCTGGAACACTAGACCCTACCTAATGGTTAAATCATTTTGGAATGTACATAAAACTAAAGGGTACCAACTATTGCAAAAGCACAAACTGAAAGTTTGTTTGATGTTTGTGTATTAAAACAGGTAAGGTATAGAAGAGCTGCAAAAGCATTAATGAGATTAAACCCTGATTATCTCAGAACTTACAACCCTGAAGAAATTGATGAGATGGAGTGGGAGAGCTTAGAGACAGCAATAACTCTCTGGATTCAACACTTCGAGTTGGCAGTGAAAACAGTTTTTGTATCAGAGAAGAACCTTTGTAATCAAGTGTTGGGAAACCTCATGGATGGGGTGGTATGGCCAGAATGCTTTGTCAAGATTGCAGACAAGATCATGGCAGTATTTTTTCGATTTGGCGAAGGTGTTGCAAGAAGCAGTAAAGAACCCCAGAAGCTGTTCAAGCTTTTGGACATGTTTGATTCTTTAGAAAAACTCAAACCTGAGTTCAATGAGATATTTGAAGGTGAAGCTGGAGTTGATATCTGTTCCCGGGGCCGAGAACTCGAAAAGCTCCTTGTCCATGCTTCCACCAAAGTGTATTGGGAGTTTGGCCTCCAAATTGAAAGCAACCAAGAAGGTCTTCCTCCACCAGAAGACGGTTCAGTACCAAAGCTTGTTCGATATGCTACTAACTATCTCAAATACCTTGCAACTGATACTTATAGCGTACCAATGGCCAAAGTTTTGAGGACAGAACAAGTATGGAAATCAGGCATACTCTCAAAGCCAGAAACTGATGAGAATTTACTTAAAGACGCCATTTCTGATGTTATGGAAGCACTCCAGAGGGACATTGAGGCCAAAAAGACGCGCTACAAGAACAAAGTACTTGCCCATGTATTCACAATGAATACATATTGGTACATTTACATGAGGACTAAGAATTCAGAACTTGGGAAGCTCTTGGGAGAGCAATACATGAAAAAGAAGTACAAGGTTGTTGCTGAAGAATCGGCCTATTTGTATCAGAAACAAGCTTGGGGGCCTTTGGTGAAACTGCTTGATAATGAAGACTTGAAAAGAGCTAACAAAGAAGGAATTGGTGCTCTGGTTAGAGGCAAAATGGAGGCTTTCATGAAGGGTTTTGAAGAGATTTCACAGAAGCATAGAAGCTCTTATAGCATACCTGATGCTGATTTGAGAGAGCAGATAAGAGAGGCCACTGTTCAGTTTGTTGTGCCCGCTTATACTGAGTTCTTGAACACACACTCCTCTGTTTTACAGGTGAAGTCCTGTCCATCTCCTGAATCAATTCAAGGATTATTGAGTAAGATTTTTCAGAATGGTGATCGAGTAGGCAATGGGAAGACACTTAGGCGGCGTGATTCAAGAGATGGTACAGAAGTGAGGAGATCGGGATCAGTTGAGCAGTCTCGTGGCAGCAGAGATTTTCGACGGTCCCAATCAAATACCAGTGAGGTATGAATGCAGTCCACATGTTAGTTGTTGGCCTTCTAGCTAGTATTATAGTTTACAAACAAATCTTACTAATAGATACAAATTCACCCTCTGTGTCTATTAGTAGGGTATGTAGTGAAATTTGTGGAGTGTACAACTATATAAATCTTGTGAGTTTGTGTTTGTCAGTGTCTAGGAGTACTGTTGATCGGGTGGTGTACCATGTAGTATGCATTATTGCTGTTTTTTATAAATACAGCTCTTCGATTACTAAAAATTTGTGATCGATGTACCTTAAAACACACTGAATTGTAATTTGGCACGAGTTGTGACTTGATATAGTTAGATTGTTACTTTCAGTACAGTTTTTCGATAAATACAGCTCTTCTATAACTAGAAAATTTATTTTTTTGGATTGAAGACGTATCCAAGCAAATTTTGAGTTGTATTCGATCACTCAATCGTTCTCGCCCTCGAGCTGGCTCAAGTTGCCTTCTTTCTCCTTGATGAGTTTGGGTGTGGTGGTGTTTGCAGTAGAGGCGGCTACTGCCCGCCTCCATGGCCGCATTTGAAGCAGCTCTTGTGGTATTCAGTTCCATTCACTGAGACCTTTTAACATGTATATATATCAGGTTGTTACTCAACTATAGTTTTGACACCCTAGAATCCTTAGGATACACACATTACTACTTTCAAAAATCAAAAAGGAAAAAAAAAAATTTGTAAATCCAACAAACATAATGTGTCAAAAAAAAGGGTTACTAAAAAAAAAGTGATTTAAGCTGGTGGGAGCGACTTCCTCCTTGTACAAGAACGGAGCATAGTGAAGTAGAATCGGGGACGCGCTGGTAGAATGTACAACATAGTTTGTGCTGGCAAGCTTTTGAGTTCGTGAAATGCAGAACATAGAATTCAGTGGCCCATCCTTTTTTTTTTTTGTGTCACTGGTTTGTAACTATAACTGGCAGGGGGTTGGTGAACTTTGAATTTGCACTTAACGGTCCAACCACAGATTGATGAGCCATTAAGCCGCTGCCGATCTTCAGGAGCCCATTCTGAAAAGACCCAAAATGACAGATTTTGGGTGAACAATGTTCTGTAGCATTTGGGCTCAAATCCGTTTGGGTGAAAAGATAGGGTTAATCTCATTTTATACCCTAAAAGATTGTTCAAATCTCAATTTGTACCCCCAAAAATAAAAAATCTCAATTTACACCCTTAAAGATAAAAATTTGTATCAATGTGCATCCCCAAAGATAAAAAATCTCAATTTGCACCCTCAAAGATAAAAATTTGTATCAATGTGCACTTAAAATTAAATTGATAAATTATACCTAGATCCCCTCATGTTTGTAACTTAATCATTTGAACTCCTTCACATTTAGAATATTTCCCTTACATCTCATGACGTTTGTGTCTGTGTAACACATAACCACTTTTCGTTGATATCTGTTAATATAATAGTTAAAAAATATAATTTTATCATAATAAAAAATTATAATTTCATATTATCTTTTATTTTGTGGATTCGATATACTCTAAAGTTGCAAATCAAACTTATAATTTGAATATTTAATAAAATATAGATATTTATATAAAAGGTAATATGAAAAATATTATATAAATATTTACATTTTATTAGACATTCAAATGGTAAACTAGATTTTGAATTTTAGAATATATTGAACCCATAAAATAAATGGTAATATGAAATTATAATTTTTTATTAGGATAAAATTATATTTTTTAACGGTTATATTAATAGATATCAATGAAAATGGGTTACGTGTTATACGTGCACAAATGTCATAAGATGTAGGAGTAATATTCTAAATGTGAAGAGGTCTAAATGATTAAATGACAAGTATGAGGGGATTTAGGTATAATTTATCAATTTAATTTTAGGTGCACATTGATACAAATTTTTATCTTTGAGGGTGCAAATTGAGATTTTTTTATCTTTGGAGGTGCATATTGATACAAATTTCTATCTTTGAGGGTGTAAATTGAGATTTTTGATCTTTGAGGGTGCAAATTCAGATTCGAACAATCTTTTGGGGTGTAAAATGAGATTAACCCGAAAAGATAATATGTTGGAGCAAAGGGTTTGTTTAACAGAGTTACTTACTATGACTAAAAAAAGAAAAAGAATTACTTACTGCTGTGAAGCCCAAACCTAGAAGCACACAATTTATTGCTTGTTAAAAATATTTCAAGTCAAATAAGTGCAAAATGGGCATTTGGTCTAGTGGTATGATTCTCGCTTTGGGTGCGAGAGGTCCCGAGTTCGATTCTCGGAATGCCCCTCCATTTCAAACCAAACAAATGTGTTCTATTTTTCTTCTCATCCCACACTGAAATTTTTAGGGTCTTTTTTGAAATTTCAAAAATCTAAAGGTTTTTTAAACCTTGCCCCCACAAAAAGTTGTAAAAAAAAAATTGGGTTTAGTTTCATATTTTAAAAATCAAATGGGATTATTTCATAAATTTAAAATTTAGGTCTCTTAACATATTGAATTTTAACTTGAATTCAATTTGAGTCATAATTCGATTAGTTACATATAAATTGATAACTTTGATCAAGTATCCAAGTTCAAATTTATTATGTGCTATTTCATGAGATTAAATAATTTTTGATATACTAAACTTTAATTTTATTGTGATATAATTTGAATTATTACATTCATATATGTGGATATATGATGAAATTGACTATTACTTGATACAATTGAGTCAAACTAAAATATAATTTAATAAAATTCAAATTTAAATAACTCACATATTTGCTCAAATACGTAATATTTACTTTATTTGGGTATAGATTGTTAAAAAAAATTCGTTGAATATTCATATTAGATTAAAAAATATATTTAAATCGAATTCGAATCTCTTGGAATCGATTTGATTGTTATGTGAAAATTAATCTGAATTTGCATTAAAAAAAAAAAAGTTAGATGATTGTTATGTAATTGTTCTCCTCAAACTACTGATTCCCCCCACTATAGGATAACCCTAGATTCAACCCTGGTGTGTTCCGTCTAAAATTAAAATTGACAACTAATCTTATTATTGAATTTGATTAGGTTTTCAAATTTGGTCTTTACAACATTACTCTGTTCTTATTTGAATGCTACTTGGACTTAATTTCTTGATCTAATGACTATATGTCATTGGATTGACAGTGACCTTCACTATTGTTTGAAATCAGCTACTAATTCAATTACCATAATACATTAGATCAACAAATAAGGTAAACACGATAGATCCACATAACATTTTCCTTTTAATTTTGGTTTTAGATCTTAGTCACATAATTTTTTGAAACTCCTAAAGCTCTCGTGCCCTACACGTGAATTCGCACTCTGGGAGCAAATTCTCTGCGAATTTGCCCTCTCATATTATAAAATTTGAAAATTTTTAATTTGCAAATTCGATTAATTCGCACTCTTACTTATTTATATGTTTATTTTTTATTACTCAAAAAAAATTTTGGAAAATACTGACCGTGGCCTAAAGATATCAAACTAGAATAATACTTGTAAATTATAATTGTCATATTAGGATTTTATAATTAACATATATTTAAAAATTAAATAGTTTGTCTCATAGTTATAAATGAAATTTTAATTTTTTTTATTTTATTTATGTTAAATTATTATGAGTAAATGTATGTGTGTGTGTATGCATATAATGTGACACTTGAATATTAACATTTTTACGTTCTCGTTCTCGCCTCATTTCCGCTCTGTGCGACCTAGTTCTAAGTAACAGGTGTAAGGGCCACTTGCTTAATGTTCTTCCTAGCCTAGGTAAGAGGCCGCGTAAGACAAAGACAGGTCCCAAGCATAGAACAAAACGAAATGAACAAAGAGGGGGTTTGTCTGTTACTCGTTTTCAATGACTTGACTTACGACCTAGCAAGGTGGCGTGAATTTTCCTTTCATACATTAAATATTAAAAATGTATTTTGGAATCTTGTCCTATATTTCTATAATGAGTTTTTAGGATGATGATTGCAAAAAGTTACTGATTTGACCTAATTATTTTTTTCTGTGTATTATTTTTTTTTTTGGTTAGTAATTTTTTTTTTCTTTCCTGTATATTCAATAAGCTGCTATAGTTTGAAAATTTGTTGCCATATAATCCAAGTCTTAGGCTTTAAAAATGACTCTTATTTTCTCATCACATTTATCTTTTAGTTCTCCTAGTTCAGAGGTGAGGTCCGAATCCAAATCTATTCTAATACATTTTATCTTTAATTTTCTTATGGATAAATCATCTACCATTAATAAGAGAGAATCACACTTGTATATAATGGGTTTCATTTGAATACATGATAGACGATCTAGTAAAAAAATAATTGAAGAGAAAATGTATTAAAGGGATCTCACATAGAGTCAAATGAGTGAACCCATGATTGTAAAAAAAAAGAGAGGGGGGGGGTGTTAAAGCAGTAGTCTGTTACTACTAATACTTTTAAATCTTGACAAGCATACCAATTAAAATGTGTTTGAGGAGGAAATGTTTAGATTATGGTATGGTATAGTAAGTTTTATTTCTGAAATAATAGGACAGTGTCTAAAATAATAGGACAGTGTCTAAAAGTTGGATGGGAGGTGGTGGGCCCTTATTCGACAACGCCTCCGGACACAATTATGTTGACTGAACAGTGACTGTAAAATCAAGTGGTTTTCATGTGAAAACTGTCACGAACAATCGTCATTTTTTGATGGTTTTTCCACTTCTCACGGAAGCTCTTTCCACACCTCCGGATATCTGGTGCCAAATCATCGCCCAATTACAAGGGCTTCCTCGGCACGGAAAGCATCGGGGATATAGGACTTGCTACGAGTAGTTGCAATGGGCATGAAGTAGAACATCGAAATGAACTACTTAGTCTGGTTTACGCAAGGGATGAAGTCTAGGGCCAGAGAATCCGATACCCATAGGTAAAAATTTTGTTGAGTTGGCTAAAGTTTAGATTCGTAGCGATGTAATGAAAAAAATATAAGAAAAGAAAACGATGAGGAGAGAATGAGGATTGCAAGAAACATTTGAACTATCATTTTATGAAAAGCAACAATGTGAACAATCGTCCCTAGCTCTCAATTGTTGCAGTGCAAGTAAGTATTAACTTTGTCTACGCAGCCAACAACGTAATCAGTGTGAACTACGGCTCATGTTAGCAGGTTGTAGGCATATGACTTAGTCAGACTGCAAAATTCAGTGAAACACCGGTCAAGGGTGATGCGGGTTATTTTAAATCATGAATTTCGATAATTTGGGTTTGCTTCTATTTAAAAATTCTCGTGTTTAATCGATAATAATCAAATATATTCCAAGTTTACTTTGCATGATTAAGTTTACTTTGACCTTGTCTAACATAAGTTTGATGTCATGAAACAAAAATAATAATTTTGAGTAAACATATCGTCACTTAGTGACATTTTCCTTTGATTTTCTATCAATTTCTGGCCAATCGTGTTTCATTTTACCTACTTATGTATTGATTTGACCACATTATATCATCAAATTGTTGAACTTTGAATGAAAATAACTCGTATGAACTGTTTTTTAAAATGAAACGTGAATTAAGTGCGGATTTTAGCAGTTATATAAAGGCTATAAATTTGAATAAATGGTTGAATAATATGCTCAAATCAATAATCATCGGGGCAAAATAAAATTAGGCTCATCTTTGAAGAAGCAATTATCATCCCAAACAAAGAGAGTGTTGGAGAGGATTTTTAAAAAAAATGCTTTTAAGATTTATGATTTTTCATAAATAATTCAAAAATAATAGTATTTTGGAAAAAAAATATTTTAATTATTCCTAGTAAGTAAAAAAAAAATTTACCACTTAAATAAGTAAAAATTATACTTCTTAAAATCACTTCTACACAAAATATTTCTTATTCTTATATTTATTACCACTACCACCATTATCCCTTCTGTCACTGTCCATCGTTACCCACCACCACCACTCGATTTTTAATATATGTTTTGGAGAAATATTAAAAATTGAGAAACAGATAAATATTTTTTTAATTGATAATTCAAACACATTTTTTGATAAAAAAAAAAGTACTTTTTATTTGAGTATTTTTTTTGCTTGAACATCTTAATGATATTTATTTAATAAAAATATTTTTTTTATAATGTTTAAATCGTATAAGTGATCACAAGCTTAACCTAATAAGATGGTGATACAATTACAAGTATATATATGGAGGATCTCAGTGGCTGTTTTTTAGTGAATAAGAAACACATAAAAGAAGTTCAAGTTGGTGATTAATAATATTATGCAGTGATGTCTTTACTTTGCTTCCTAATCCACAATTTCAGTTTATAATTTCCCCAACAAATTCCCTTTTCTTTAACCTTTCGTAGCTCCCAAGCAATTGGTCTGAACGTTAGAGGAAAATGCCCTTTTGTCATCAAACCTAATCCATATATATTAAATTCGTAAACTCGGATTCTACTTCTGTTGACCAAATAGTATTACTCTATTTATAATTAGCTAGTGATTGCCAAGTATTCGGGGTTATTTTGTAAATATATGTCTAATATGTCCTTGTCTTAAAAAATTTTGTTATTGTATATATATAGTGGTTTTACGTATAATTACCCGTGTGTTCAATTTTAAAGTGAAATTAGATGAGAGAGATATGAGAATCATAAGGGATAAATTCCGAAGCACTATATATAACTTCGGATAGTTAATATGAGAAAATAATAGGGGTATTTCAAGTATTTTAAATAATAGCACCAAACCCTTATCCTCTTTTGCATGATATAGGGTTTTCCTAGGTAAGCACTAATCAATTGAGTAGAGTATTTTGGAAAAAAAATATTTATTACAACAGTGATATTACTTGAGCATAGTATTATCACGTGGTATCATCAATCACTTATATAAAGACAAATAAGAAAATAGGTCTCACACACAAATCAATAATTACTCATCTATATAATCAAATAATTACTTATTCTTCTTTTATGTAAGTTAATAACTATTTAAATGAAATTTATTTTGTTCATTTAATGTTTTAATATTAGTCGGTGACACTGTTGTGTTGAATATTCTGTCAGAATTTCGAAGGTAATACATTTATATTTTTCTGTTTGTATTTAACAACCCTAGATGTTGATTTCTGGTGATGTCAAACCCATAGAGGGAGAAAGAGAGAGCTAACCCAGCCCGTACGTCTCTCCATCCACCTAAGCTGAATGGACGGACCATCTAGAAGTAATCTGAAAGACACACACAACATTGCTCCTATTCAGACCCCTTCTCCAAGTCACTTGTCTTTACGATTGGATAAAATGTACTATGTGGTAAGAGAAATGTGATATCACCAGTTAATAATAATAAAACAAATAAATAGATGGATCTCAAAAAAATTAATAACTAATCTGTCATGTAAGAAAATAACTCTTTACTCTTCTGTCATGTAAGCTCGAATAAGATTCACTTTTTTCATTTGGAGTTTTATTATTAGTTGGTGGTACCATATCATCAATGATGACATAATGTCACTGTGACATTCAATATTTACTCTTATAATTGGTACTCCCTCCGTTCCTAAATATCTGTTGTTTTACACAATTTTTTTTGTTCATAATATCTGTCGTTTAATGAAACCAAAGCATAATTAATATTTTTTTCTTCTAAATTTACCCTTAATTTTCAATGCATTAGATTAGGTAGAGGTTAAGTGTCTTTCATATTTCTTTCATTCTCAATACGTATTGAATAAGAGTATTTTAGTCTTGTGTAATTATTTTTTACTCATGAGTTATTTAATAACTTTTTTAATTTCTGTGTAAAAGTTTTAGAAGATAAATATTTTAGAACGGATGGGGTACCGTTTACCTTGTTTTCATTTGGAAAGAATATTCAATGTGGATCAGCTGACGTGGCTATAACCCTCTCTCCGACAAGTCAAAACACTGAAATCCATATGGAAGCTTCCATATAATTTAACTTTTTTCAAGACTTCCATAGCTCCATATCAGTAATTTGACTATTCTTCCTTTGATCCAGTCTTCCAAACATACCCTTAATATTTAAGAGCTTTCTGTTTCTTTTCTTTTTTTTCCAACCAAAAATCGAAGTCCAAAGCAGTCCCAAACCAATTCAAAGCTCTCTCATCATCATACCCATTTCAAGATGTTCTGTTGTGGAAGTGGAAGCTTTCATCGCCAAGAAGATGAAGACATGGAACCCTCTAGCCTTTCTTCAGCACGCAAAGGATCAAGAAGAAAAAGTTCACGCAGAAGTAAAACTAGCAAGAACCCATATGCAGACCGAGGACTTGATAAATTCTCTGCACTTTTAGCTGAACTTGAAGACAAGAAGCAGAAGATTTACACAGAAATAGGCTCAGATGACATTTCTTTCGTTCGATTCGTTTACTCAAACTCCAATGACATCAAACCCATCGTGGTGAAGTTGAAAGACAAAAAGCAAGAGAACCCCATTGTTGATAATGTCCAAGATCAGCAAATGATAGATTCAGTAGCCTCGGATAAGCCTCAGATTGAGCTCTCAAAGTCTGTTAATGAAATCGGAAAACCGCCAAACGAATCGGAGCAGCAAAACGCTAAGAAGAAGAGCAGGTTTGCATGGAATATGAAGATGGGTAATTGGGGAAGGCCTTCTTATTACTTGCCGGCGGTTATAATCTTTATTTTATTGATCTTGACTGTGTCTGGGAGATCTTTTGCGATATTATGTACAACTTTTGTATGGTACATGGTTCCTACTATTAAAGGAAGGAGCTCAAATTTGAGACGATCAAAGAAGAAGAAAGATTATGGAAGAAGATTGAGTTCTCAGAAGATGATTGCAAGTGTTGGATTAGCATCTCCCGAGTCTTCTTCTCCTAGGACTACTGTTATAACCAGACCGGTGATCGAAAAGTCGGCTGGACAACAAGGCCATCGGAGAAGCTGGTGAAGATCATCCATCTTGATTCTTTATTGTGTATGTGTTTTTCATCTCCTTTTTTTGCCCTTTTGGGTGAAATTTTTTGATTTTGTCGATATAAAAGCCGATTTTTTGTTGAACTTGTTGGGTGGGATTGGAAATTCAATCTCTCTTAGACATGTTCATTAGTGTAAATTATTCTGTGTTGTTGAACTAGGTTAAAATGCAGCCCATTGTATTTGTAGCCTGGAACTATATTTTAGTTCTGTTCAAAGTTTAAATGTGAATGCTGATTTCATTTCATTGACTTCCAACAATTTTAAAATCTTCATGGAGTTCATCAATGCTAATTGAGTAATCTTAACATTGTGCCAAAGTTCGTCTTTAAATAATAGTCCAGGGAACAATTGATGTAGAATTAGGTGTTAGTAGAGTATTAGAATAGGTTAATCATCGTGTTTTCAAAGTATAATGAAGTATAAGTAATATAGGTCAGGCTCAGAATTCAATGAGACCAGTGATTTTGATCTGGATTGAGCCAGCAATCAATAGTCATCACTTTGCCATAAGCTATTTCAAATTGGGTTAAATTCCATCATTTAACCCTCAAAATCTCGTTTTAACCATGTTAAGAAAGATTTTGAAAATTAATAATAAATCATAAAAGATTTGAATTCAGCTCTATCAATTTTATTAAATTTCATATGACACGTGTTTTTATGTTAATTATAAAAATTACATATTTCTATTTTTTGTAATTTTCATAATTTTAAAGATTTTGCTTCAGTTATGGAAACAATTAGGGTTTTGATCGTTTCTACTTATATTACTCCTTTGTTCTACGGATTATTCATTTAATAATATTATATTTTAGAGTTTTTTTTCTCTATTTTTTCTGTGGATTCAAAAATTCTTTTTTGGTTCGATACATAAAGAATCGAAGTATTCTTTGTATTTTTTGTTCCGTTGTGATGCACTTAGCAGTTTGACGGTATACGGAAACACTGTTTCGCTCAAAAATCCTACATGCTGCGAAGAATAATTGACAAAAAAACAAAACGTGTATACTTTTATTCTAGGAGGCTGCTTGGATCAAGTCATTTTGTATAATTAGAGTCAGCGTTCATATAAGAACACTGATATTTCCTGGAAGGCGTCCTTCCGTGTGTTGGTAGATCCACAGAAATCAACAAGCGTGATCCTATGAATCTACAGACAAATTGAAAATATTATCACAATTGACAAAGTTTGAAATGAAAATGATCAAGATTGGGCTCAAGCTCTTCCTATATTTGGAAACATATGTAGGAGAGTTCCACAATGGGATATCCAGATCGTTAGAGCATCCTATCGTCCACAAAACGATCTTTTCTTCTAGTTCTATCTTTTTTTTTTTTTTGGATTCAACTGTCAGAAGTATTTAGGCTAGTTTATGCGAATTTCTATTTATTTCCTCTCCGGTCCAGTCAAAGGCAGATCATCTACGCCGAAATTAGGGAATTCATGAATAATATAAGTCTCATAGTCTAACCCCAAAGGTTTGGCAAGATTAAAACTCAAGACGTCTGAATTGACGATTTATCACTGTTATCACTTGAACTACCCCTTAAAGTTACAACAAGATCGTTTCTCTAAAAGAGAGGAGAGACCAAGCGAGTAAAGATATGAATGAGGCTGTGGGGGATTTTTTCATAGATTAGCGAACTTATTTTTGCTATAAAAAGTGCGGGAAGTGAGCTCCGCCATGTCATCTGGTTGATAATTTTGTCATTCTCAGCCAAAAACCTAGTGTGATCAATCGACTAATTACTTTAATGATCATGCCGGACCATTGCCAAATTTCATTGTGCCCGAGAGTAGGTAATAGTATAGAATTTTGGAAGATTTACAGACCGGTTAAAAAGCATTTTCCCGCGCGTCGAGAGCAATTTTACTTGCACATGATTACTGACCTAATTACTCATAACTATCAAATTTATTGTGAATCCAATAATTATAATAGATTAAGACAACAATTTATATTAACAAATTAAATCCAAATAGTATTATTGATATGCAAATGTATCGACTATTGGTCATGTCAACTTCAAATATTTTTCACAACGGGCTGCTGTACTGGCGGAAAATTTTGCCACTAATATAGGAGTTGATTTGTGCCCCACGTTTTGATTAGTAGACGGTAGTCGAATTGGCAACGAGTTGTGGTGTTGGTTCTTGTCGAGTTTGAAAGACAGGCACGATACGGCTCGTTCGATCAAGTTAAACACCTCAAAAGGACAGGAGTTAAACTCTTGCACACAGAGATACCAAAAGCAGCGGCAGCATATTAACCATCTTTGTCAATGACTAAGCAAAACTAGTTTCTTGAGGGAGCGAGATGATAGCATGCAGAAGAAGCAGTATATTAAAAGTTTTTCCCAGAGAGAGAGAGACTAGGGGCTTTCATTTTGCTGAATAGATGAGAGAATAACAACTATTGTTCAGAAAATAGAGTTACTTATACAACAATAGGTTTAACCCCTATCATTTCCTCAGCAGGAAGCCTGTATCATGCAGTCATCTTACAAAAGGGACCAAAAGGATCAATTAATTTCACCATAAATAACTTCCAGTCTCTGAGCTCGACCAGGCGATTGTTCTCCAGGTGCTCGTTTTATTCGCTATTCCTGCATTTAGATGGTGAATTTAGTGAATCATCTGTCTAATAATTACTTCTCCAATTGGATACAATGAGAAAATCCTGATACAGACAAGGGTGGGTGCAGAATACAAGACATAATTGCAAAAATGAGATTTAAGCTTGTCACCCATTATGGCAAAGGTTTAAAACTGGAAGAAATTTTTGGCCAAAGTAAAGCTCTAAGACAGTATTCCACATGCGGCCAGTTCCAAGCAGGAAAAGAACCAAGCAACCCCACTCCCCCCAGGTAACGATAGTCGATCAATCAAAAAGCATCTTTTAAAACTTCTTCCAAATATTTACTAATCTTTTTGGTTACCAACCTTGAACCTCTTTGGGCGTGCTCTGTCCGGACTAAAGCGTGAAACACGAGAGTGATGCCTAGGAGGTTCACGTCTGTAATTTCCCCCTGCCACCGAAGGCATCCATCTACTCTTTTCTTTTGTGCGGCTTATAGCATTTCGAAAAAAGCCATCCTTGTCCCAAGTCACCTCATAATCAGCCCTCAGACGTGATCCTTGCTGCATAATTGTTATCCAACAAGTTTCAGTCATACAATAATTAATGATACATAGAAAATACACAGTTGATCACTATCGTGGCATGCTTATAGACTTGATATGTGAGTTCCATATCAGTATACATATAGTCTTGAATAGAGTTTCTATATATGTAGAATTTGAATATTTACATGCATCTATACAGATCTGCATGCTTCCACACAGACACAAATGCACTAGATGCATGAATATGCATTTATGTACAAACGTAAATATGAATACTGTTTGGAGCCTTTGGGCATATGAATCCCAATTTCCCCTCCCCCTCCCCGCCCCCCCCCCCCAAAAAAAAAAAAAAAAAAAAAAAACAAAAGAATTAGTCAAACATGTTACAAGGAATTTAACATCTAAAATGCTGCGAACATTTTGGCATTTTTACGTCAAAACAAATTTTAAGTTTTTTAAGATTGAATTAAAGGATATTATCTCTTTTCTTTTTCTTTTTGCTTTTATTTTACAAGTGACTGCTCATTCCTATTAAACACCACTGTTTTGTCAAATTTCAGGCTTTTTTTGGGGACTGAAATCAGAAATCTGTATTAATAAAAATTGAAAAGTACTTCAAAAGAGGCTGGATAATAAATCCCAAGAAGTAGAAAATAACATAGAGAAGAAAGAGAAAAAAAACATCAAAAGCATATAAGTCACATAAAGCACTCCAACCCGCTAAAATAATAAAAAGCAAAATTCCTTGGCCACCAAAGCCCAAATTGCATATTTCTGGCATATTATAAGATCATCAGAATTGTTACCCTATTTTGTGACATAAAAAATTGTGGAACTGGACTTGATATGCTTGCCTGGCATGGTGTTAACAGTGTGGGCTTTTGATGTGCTTTGACAGTGGTGACATAAAGAGCGGCATATGGCATCTGCTGGTTGAATTAGGTGATGATTGTGGGTGGAGATTAATAAAACAATGATGGTATTGGTGGCAACTCAATGCCTGGGTCACTGTTAACTTCTCATAGTAAGGAGGATCCTCCAGTCCTAATTCTTAAATGATAGTTTTTTTCGAAGTGTGAGAGGACCTCCTACAAATCCAGTGTCCTTTACATCAGAAATAGAAAGAGAATGTGTTTCCATGACCTTGCATCGTCTGCAAGGTCAAGCTGTGGCACATCATCCAGTACTCCCACCTCAAGTCAATTTTTTTTTGGTCAGACCTCAAGTCGAATTAGTATGGTGTATAACTCCAACAAAACAGTTTAAAGAGGAAAAAGAGAAACCAGATATCCACCTTTTGCAACGAACGGCCACATAACACCTTCAAAGTATTATAGAAGTCCCTGTATTTCTCAAACCGAACCACAATCTTACACTGAAGACCTGAAACTATGTCCCCACTTTCTTCATCCGCATTTTTACCTATATCATCGTCCTCAGCAACATCAAGATTCCTATTGAGAGTGGGTTAAAGGAGCAATAAATGTTATTGAGCAAAAAAGATGATCAAGGGTAGAAACATGTACTGAGCTTCAGGAGATAACAACATTGTACCAAAGAAAACAATCCCACAGAAGTATGTTGTTATCAGTAACAGCTCTAGACAAGAATATATTACTTGTTATTGAGAAACATATCAAAGTAGACGTCATTTAGGAAATCAAGAAGTTCCAATGAAACTAACCCACAAATTGGGGTCTACGGAGTGTAAATGACGGCTCAACCATATCAACTTTTTTGCCATGATATATTAAGACAGCTTTCCACAAATTTGGGACATCAAGGTGACCAAACCCCACTCTTCTTTCTCTACCACACCATCTATTTTTCACCAACAATGCATGGAAAGAACACTTGTCTCCCACTCTCCTTGTCAGATCTAGGCATCCAGATCAAAAAATTTCAAGGAAAACTTAAGGTTTGAATTCCTGGGAATTTGAGGCAGGGTTTCCCATATAAAAAATTATGTCGTTCTTGGGAATTTGTGGCTGGGTTTAGCATACAAAAGTTATGTTTTTTCATGTCCTTCAAAACTATAAAATTGCAATTCAGCCAAAGTGTAACATGCTACCAGTAACACAGAAACAATACAACACAACAAGTGCAGTATGACTCATCAGCATATTGATTAAACAGTTGCAATAAAACTAAAACTAGTAAAACACACCTTAGCTTTCCAAATGCAGAAAAAATTGTATGAGTAACCAGCATGGAGGGTTTAGATGAAACTCGTGGCTCAGCAAACCACCGTGATGGAACACCTCTCAACACAATCGTATCAGGCAGCTGCTTCCCACCCCTAGATGTTCCTACACAATGTATGCACAAGTCTGTAACTTTACATACATATGTATGACCTCAATTGACCATAATAAGACATATAGATTGTTTAGCAATAGAAGAAGAGAAAAGAAATTATAAAGTTAGGTACAAAATCTAATTGAGAGCACCCATGTTTTTCAAGCAATACCAACAACAAAGATAGACCAGTTTCTGTTCTTCTTCAGGCTCGTGTAGGAGATTAAACTTCTCCATGATGCTTAAACATATAAATCACATCACATTACAAACAGATAATAATCAAAATTTAACACTTTGTACCAAATCAAAGACGGACCTCGACCGCCAAATGCATGAAGCCCCTCCCATTCCTTGCTCATTCCCTCAAAATCATCGGAAGTTGGAACCGCAACGGTCAATCTAAACCCAACTCCTTGAAGATTCAACTCAATCCCATCCATCTTCTCTACAATCGATTTCCTCCACTCCAAAAGCCTCTTCTCCACAACCTTCACATCTTCATCTTCATCATTGCCGATTCTATAAGTTGAGGGCTTATTGAGAAAACCCAAGTCACGAATGAAGAGAATGCCGTTAGCTACGGGATCTTCGCGCTTGCGCTTCTTGAGGTCCTTATATCTCTTGACTTCGAGGTCGTCTTCGGAGATTGTGATCGAGAAGGAGGTTTTGATGTAGTCGATGAGTGAGCGCTTGAATTGCCACTCGTCAATTGGTGAGATTGATTTGTCTGACCGGTGGATTGTGAGGAGGAGTTTGACTCGGGGGACGACTGAAAGGCCGCTCTCCAGTTCCAGGGTTTCTGTCGGTAGTAGAGTCTCTAAAGAACGAGTGCTCATCTCTCTCTCTTTCTCTCTCTCACTGAGCTTTGATCTTCGGTTTAGTCGGTGGCTTTTAGACTGAGGGTGAGCGCCGTCGCGGGCGGAGTGCGGCGGATTTAATAGGGGTGCTGGATGGCGGTGGTTAGATGAAGTGTTACGGACTTACGGTGAAGGCGTGATAGCGTTTTGAACGACGTCGCTCTAAAATGGATGAATTCCAGTGGCTACCCACAGTGTTTGCTAAATTCTACCGCTAACCCCTTTATTTATTATTTTTTTTTTTTGATTTGTGACTGGCCTTTACCCATTCTCCTACAGCAATTGCGCAATTTTAGAGAGGAGAAGGATGGATTTAAGGTTACAAAATTGATCATTAATTTTTTTTTATTATAAGGTATTCAAACTTATACCCACTACTTTCTCGAGTTTAGCGGTTAGTTTAGAGAAAGTCCTTGAGGAACAGAGATGATTGACCCTTAGAGAGTACAAAGGAACAGAAATGGTTGACCTTTAGAGAGTATGAAAAAGAATTAAATGTAAAATTTCTGAGTTATATTTTTTGAACAAAGTTTCTGAGTTATTCAAAACTAGACTTAGGTGATGTTTTATAAAATTGAAAACTGAAGTCTGAAAATTAAAAACTGAAATCTAAAAATTGAAAGCTGAAAGTTGAATACTTAATTTGTAGACTGTTTGGTATATACTGAAATTTAAGTACTGAATTAAACCAAATTTTTTAATAATTACACAGAACTGACGTTTGAAAATAAATTAATTTTCAATTTTACCCTTCCACTCTTTAATTTAAAAATATTTATAAAATATGTTTTTATCTAATAAAAAATGATAATATATCAAATCAATAATAAATTAAATAACACAATAATTGAATAATAACATCTGATAAAAAAAAACAATGACAAATAAATAATCGAATCACAATAAATGAACAATAACTAATTAAATTACACAATAAGTAAACAATAACATCTGATAAAAAACAATAACTAATAAATAATCATACAACAATAAATAAATAAATAATTAAATTAAAAAAAAGAATAAATTAAATCTCATTAATAATATGTGTGTGTGTGTGTGTGCAATTTGTACTTGTGTGTGGATAGTTTGGGTGGGCACACACACCCACCCACCCACCAAAGAGAGTGTGGGTGGGGGTGTGTGCAGTGAACGTGAGTGTGTTTCAATATGTTTATTTGCAACAAATGAGCGAAGAAAAAAAAAAGAAGAATAACACCTATTATCTGAAGAAGACGATTGACGAGGAAGATAGATAGGTTAGGAGTTTTGGAGATAATACTAATTAAAGTTTTAATATGATTGTAAAATATTTTGGGGTATAATTGTTATATTATAAATATTATTAAAGATAATTTTACTGAACGTTTTCAGCTTTTAGAATTAAGTAATGGATCTCCTACTTTATATTGTAACATATTTTAAATGAGCACTTAACATATTAAGAGAGTTAAAATTTTAATTATCAGACGAGTTTAATTAATAAGTGTCAAATATATTTAATTTAATTGTTGAATTTTGATTAACAAACACACTCTTAATCACTGAATTATCCTTAAGAGTTAATTGACCATGTAAACTATTAATTATATATGGTAAAATTGTATCAAATAATACACACATAATATTATATAATAAAATAAATTAAACATAATAAGAAATTTATGTCTTTATCAAATAATATCAGTTGATTAGAAGATGATAATTGGAAGCACTCGAATTGCCTTATTAGATATACACCACAAATCATCGACTAAGTCGGATATGATAAGATCGAGTGGTGTTGGTAACTTGGAATCGACCGATATTTGATTGCAACTGTGTTGCAAACGCTGTGAGCAGTGATGAGTCATGACCCTGTCAATCAGTGGTTTAGATAATTGATATAACTAGTGGCTCTTGGTAGCTATCCATAATTCAGTCAATCCGACAGTGAATTTGGTGATATTTCCAAGTATGTATAGAGTAAGGTTCAATGGTGTCCTATTGTATTAATTTTTGTTTAATTGATATCTTACTTATTTATAATCTTGAATTATTGAATTTGGTTCATGTGTTAGTCAAATATAACTCATATTTAATTGAGTTTTATCATAATTAATCGAGCTTATATTAAATCCTTATTTTCAAAACTGCATATTCTTTTTTTATTCCCAGAACTTTTTGTTCGTTCATGTGTTGAACTGATATAGCTTTTTCTTTGGAATGATGATGGCGTTTTCAGTTTAAACTTTGAAATCATTGTCTACATGAATTGACATTGTGTTATCATCAGGGGCGGAGCCAGAATGTTTTTACAGTGAGGATAACTTATTACTTATTCATAAGATAAATCGTAACCAAAACCAATCAACTGAAACAATTTATTCCAAAATATAATTTATTACTGTCAAATTTTAAATATTAAAATCTAATTTCTTTAAAAAGCAAAAAATACAAATTCAATTATTGAGAGAGCGTTGACAAAAATAATAAAATTAAAGAAAACAATCAAATGACAATTATCAAATTCATTGCAATATTATAAATAAATTTTGAGTAATAATAATCGGTGACTTGGTGCGAAGAAAAGAGAGAATTCGAGAAAAAAAAAACAGAGAGAGAGAGTGACAATATTGTATGGTATGAAAGAAAATTTAAATCTAATTTTTTATTTATGAAAGAATCCAATTTTTTACTAAAATACAAGGAATCAATGTTGATGATGTACAAAATGACTTTGCACACCACTTGTCAAATAATTGAAAATAAATGCAGTAATTTAAAGTAAAGAGATGGAGAGACACAAGTAATTTATAGTGGTTCGATCAACTAGACCTACGTCCACTCTTGAATGACTCTGGTCGTCAGGTACTTTATTAACTCAAGGGTGTGGAAAACATAGAGTACAAGTTTTGAGGGAGAGGAGAGAGTCGTGTTTAGGTAAAAATGTGATACCCCCGAAGTGTGGGTGGGGCATGCAATTTATAGTGACCCTCTAATAGGTTGGGGCTATTTTACAGCAACTAAGCAACCATTTCGGTGAAGCTCATGACTTCTTCTCAACAGGCGAGGTGGTTAAGGTGCTCTCCATGAGATGCGGTCAAGGATAATGTGAGGGTGGATTGTTTCCTTGGCGGTGCAAGTAAGGCTCTCATGTTCTCTCTTGATGACGTAGTCAAACTGATTTGTTTGACTGGACTTGGATAATATTGGGCTTGGTGGGTCTGTATAAGACTAGACTCTTCAATTGAGATTTGGGCTTTTCACATTAATTCGGTTATTTGGGCTTGACCCATCATTTGCCCCTCAATGCCTCCTATGTCTAAGAAAACTTGGAGAATGAGACATTGCATCTTCAGTTATAAATGGCGAAGACTTCCTTTGCTAGATGACTCTTCACTTGTGTGATGCATTTTTGCTTTGGTGCACATTTCAAGCCTTTCCTACTTTTACTAGGATTTTTAAAAGGGCCCATAATTTTCAATTTGGGTTTTTCCCTCTTTAAAAACCTTAGACTATAAATATAATCTTCTTCTTCATTCTACCCATTTCATTAACCTTGAGATTAAACACTCATTCTTGAAAATCTTGAGAGCCCAAGTTGTACCCACTTCACCCACATTGAGATTGAGCATCCATTATTGAGAACTTTGAAAACCCAAGTTCTACCCACTTAATTGAAACTTGAGAGGGGAAAAGAGTGTTCTTCTTGAATCCTTCTAAGAATATATATATATATATATATATATATATATATATATATATATATATATATATATATATATATAGGTGGGATTTTTTCCTTTTGAGCGGAGTATTCAAGTGGGCAATGTCGATTGAAGAGGGAGATGTGCAAAACTCCATTGAAGTGGTGGAGATCGAATGAGGGAGGTGGTAGGCGCTGAACAGGGCACCACTTTAGGCTCTGGGTTGGACCAATTTGAGGAGTTTTCTTGCTTTAGGAGGAGTGCAGGGGGCTGTCTAGGTGCTAAAAGTGCTGTCTTGAACAGTTTGGGTGTCAAAAATGTTGTCCTGAACAGCTTGGACATGCAAATAGGTGAGCTAGGTAGCTCAGGCGCCCAGACGGGGGGGGGGGGCGCTGGACAGCACAGGCACGCAAGCAGGTGGACTGGGCAGCTTGGGCGTGCAGATTGGCGGGCTAGACAGTGTAGGCGCACAGGCAGGCGAATTGGGCAGCTTGGGCGTGTAGACTGGCGGGCTGGACAGCCGCGTGCAGGCCAGAAAAGGGGCTGCCCAAGCCAACAGGCGCACAATAGGGGAGCTGGGCAGCAGCTTGGGCTTAGGTACAGATCTGGGCGCCACTTTAGGTGCTAATTCGGGCGCCTTTGGAGCTGTTTTGTGCAACTTTGGAGCGTTGGGTTGTCCTGTTTGGGCGAGCAAAGGTGGTCAGACACTTCTCCAGATGCTAGACTGTCTCGTTTGGGTGAGCATAGAGCATTAGGCACCCCCAAGGTGCTAGGCTAAACACTGCATGCGACAAGGAAGCTTTGGGTGCCGCTTTTGGTGATCACGATCTTACTCCTCCAAGTATGACTTCTCAAAACCAAATCCCTCAAGACGATGGCTCGGACCACTCCTTAGGGCCCCAGAAGAAGAAGCGCAAAGGCAAAATGGGATTTGATGACGATAGGTCTAAGGTGAGTACCCTTTCCAATTTGTTCAATTCGGATTAAGATATCTTGAGGCTTGTTTTTGCTTATCGTATTCCTCTGACTATACTGTGTCGCCAGGCTGAGATGGGCGAGCTTGCTTGCGACATCTCCTCTGGTGATATTGTTGTTTACGCGGAAATGCTTAAGGCTGGGCTAAGATTCCCTATGTTTCCCCCCATTTGCCGCATTTTGCATTACTTTTTCTTGACTCCAGGGTGATTAGTGCCTAATGGTTGGAGTGTTCTGCTAGGCTTTCTTGCATTATGGAGGAAAATTCATCATGAAAATGCTTCCCCTGTGGAGTTCCACGCAGCTTACTATTTGAGCAAAACTCCTGCACCAAATAGGGGGTGGTATTATTATACCACAAGAAGTGGTACAGTGCTCACAGGGCTATGCTCCAATTGTCATGGCTGAAAATATTGCTTTTTCTTTGTCGACGGAGAGTGAGCTGCACAGTGGGGTGTTGCCAGAAAACCCGATACGGTGCGCATTTGCTTCTCTTTTTCTTTTTTTTGTTGTCTTATATGTGTATGTGTTCTCACCATTCCCTTGCAGATATGTCTATGCTTTCTCAAGACCAGGAGTGAAAGTTGGAGGCCGTCAAGGCTTGCCCCTTACAAAGATTTGGGAGCTCTTCTGTCCAAGGATTCTAGGGTCGTTGCTCCTTCCCCAAAGTCTAGTGGCTCCTCTTTAAAGAAGAAGGGTGAGTTGGCTTCCTCCTTTAATTTTCTCTTCCCCTTGGTATTTTTTTCCTCCAAGATACTTTATTGTTTTCGCAGCAAGTAAAAGGGTGGTAGTGTCTCGTTATTCTAGTAGGAGCCCTTCTTCTTCCAAGGTGATGAGGACGGGTGATGCCCCCCAAGTGACTCTTACGGTGGTGCCTCCTCAACCGATGACTTCTTCAGTTGCTACTCCAGAGTCTTTCTTGCCAGGCACACCTTCTACTCCTCCTTTGTCCCCTTCTCATGTGGGAACTTTCGCAAAAGGATCGACTTGGCTTAGTCCTATGCTGAGTAGACCGCCAGTCATCAAAGAAAGGCTTGGGAGGTTTGTGTTCACACCCGAAGTTTGTCAGCTTAGTACTTTGGGCACTGAGAGGGTTGTCAACACATATTTGGAAGGCCTAGCTCAGGTAAGGGTATGTTATTTCCCTTTCTCCATTTCCTTCTTTTGTCTTTTGTCACCTCTCCACCTTTTACCTTTTTCAGGTTTCGACTTTATCCATTACTTGATTTCAAGGGCTTATAATCATGACAAGCTAAAGTTGGATCTTGACGTCATGTAAAGGGAGCTTCTTATTGCTCAGGGGAGGATTGCTGAGTTTGAGGTGGCTAGTACGGGCTAAGCTTGTGGAGGCTTATAAGAGGGCATCCAACCTTGAGTCTAAGCTCTCAGCGACCCATGAGAGGGACACGCTTAGGGAGGATGAGCTTGTTATGGCCCGTGAGCGGGCAACCAAGCTTGAAGCTGAGCTTCTGGTGATCCACAAGAGGAACGCGCTCAGAGAGGCTGAGCTTGCAGAGGCCCATAAGATGGTCATGTTCAGAGAGGCTGCTGCGGAGGCAGAATTGAAAGTCGCTCAGGAGAGAGCTTTCCGTGCTGAAGAAGACCTAGAGAATGGCCACGCTGATGCTTTCATTGATGGTTTTGAGGAGCTCCAAGGGAAGATCTCTGCTGCTTTCTCTGACATTGACTTCTCAGGTTTCGTGCCTACTGATGATAGCGAAGGGGCCTATGATAATGCCAAGGGCGAGGACGAGGAGGTGGAGGACGACCGTGAGAGCAGTTAGAGTGTGTTAGGACTTCCGATTTTCTTTTTTTTAAGACATGCAGTTTATAGCCTCACTTTTGTACTGATACTCCTTTGAAATAAAATGCAAAAAAAAAATTTGGAGTAAAAACATAAAAAAATTTATTGATCTATTGCTTATATAAAACAATATTGGGTAATAATTCTCAAAAAAGTACATTGATTATTGGGTAATAACCCCAAAAAATAAAATTAAGTCCCAACTTCTACTACTTTGATGCTCTCAAGGTGTCATTGGTAATACCTCTTCAAGTGTTCCACATTCCATGGATGGAGTAAGACTTTTTCCTCAGAATTTTGGATCTTGTAGGTACCCGGCCTCACCACCTTTGTTATAAGGTAGGGTCCTTCCCAATTTGGTCCTAACTTCCCTTCGCGTGCATCCTTTGTGGCGAGAATCATTTTCTTGAGGACCAAGTCCCCTAATTGGAAGGAACGAGGCTTCACCCTCGAATTGTAATACCTCGTCATGCGTCATTTGTACTCCACGTTGCGGATCACAGTCATCTCCCTTGCCTCCTCCACCAAGTCAAGGTTGATTTGGAGTCTTTCCTCGTTGGTGATGGATTTGTGATGCTGGACCCTTAGAGAGTGTACCCCGATCTCCACAGAGTTGACTGCCTCAGTTCCAAAGGCGAGGGAGAAAGGGGTCTCTCCAGTAGGAGTTTTTGGCGTGGTTCGATAGACCCACAATACACTTGGTAGCTTGTCCACCCAAAAACCCTTCGCTCTTTCAAGCCTTGTCATTAGGTTGTGTGGCACTATTCTCACCATGACTTCTACTTATCCATTTGTCTACGGGTGTGCTAGGCTAGAGTGAGATAATTTTATTTAAAGGTCAGAGCAGAAGGAGTTCAACAGCTTATTGTTGAACTGCTTGGCGTTATCACTAACGATGGCATGGGGAATCCCGAAGTGACAGACCAGGCTCTTCCAGAAAAAATCTTTGACCTTCGTCTCTGTGATTTTAGCTAAGGGTTCGGCCTCTGCCCACTTAGTGAAATAGTCAATTGCCACCACCACGAACTTACACTGTCCTTTGCTAAGAGCCAAAGGGCCTAGGATGTCGATGCCCCACTTGGAGAAAGGTCACAGACTTGAAATGGTTGTTAACTCCTCTAGTGGTTGCCTGGACACAGTTGCGAAGCGTTGACACTTGTCACACTTCTGGGAGAATTCCTGGGCGTCCCTTACCATGGAAGGCCAGAAGTAGTCTTGTCTGAGTGCCATATGGGCAATGGAGCGCCCTCCAGAGTGGTTTCCACAGATCTCCTCGTGGATCTCTCGTAGGGCACAGTGAGCTTCTTCAGGTGAGAGGCACCACAACAATGACAAAGCATAGCCTTTCTTGTACAAAGTGTCTTGCAAGACGGCAAACTTGGAGGCTCTCATCCCCAACTTCCTGGCCTCTAGAGGATCATCTGGCAGCACACCTTCTTGGAGGTATGCCCTTATTGGGGTCATCTAGTTTGACTCAACTGATGTACAGTTGATATTTGTGGCCTCCATGTCTAACTTGCTCGACTCGAACTGGTGACCAATGAATGTTGGCTCTCCTGATGGGACTTTCACGAATGAGGCGAGCTTTGCAAGTGCATCGGCGGCTATGTTTTCTTCTCTAGGGATGTGGCTTATCTGAAAGTAGTGGAACTTTGCGATCATGCTTCCTGTCATGCCAAGGTATTCCTACATCCTGGCTCATTTGGCTTCGAACTCGCCCTTCACTTGATTAACTTTTAGCTAAGAGTTGTTGTAGGTGGCAAGGTGTTGAGCTTCCATTTCCACTGCCAACCTTAATCCAGATAGGAGGGCTTCGTACTCTACCTCATTGTTGGAAGTAATGAAGTGGAGCTTCACTGTATACTTGAGAGTGGTGCCATCAGGGCTGATCAAGATTAGGTCCGCTCCTCCTCCTTCACTGTTGAGGAGCCATCTAAATAGAGTTTCCAAAGTAGAAGAGATAAGGGTTTGGAATTTAAAGTAGGCAACTAGGCACCTGGGGAAGCTATCTGAGCGTTAGGGGAAGCAGCCTAGGTGCCAGAGGGGGAGCAGTCTGGGTGCCTGATAGGGCCTGGGTGCCTAGAGGGATTGCCTAGGCACCAGTCTAGGCGCCAAGAGTAACTTGGTCGCCTGCCTAGGCGCCAAGAGCTGTCTGGGCTCCTGGGGGTGTAGTCTGGGTGCCAGTGTAGGCACCAGGAGTAGCTTAGGCTCCTACATATGAAGTTTAGGCACCTAAGGAGGAGACCTGGGCACCAGAACTGACCTTGGCACCTAGTTTGGGTGCCTGAGAGTCTTTGCTAGGCTTATGGGTGTCCCCGCTAGGCATCTGGTCATCCTTGCAGTTTCCTTCTTCTGCTGGTGTGAGCTTGACAATGAAATCTGTCAAGACTTGTGCTTTGATGGCTTCCCTTGGTTGGTATTGAATGTCAAATTCCCCGAGTTTCACTGCCTATTTAAGAAGTGTGTCGAATACGCATGGCTTTCCCAAGACTCTTTTAAGAGGTTGGTCTGTAACGACCACTATGCTGTGACTCTGAAAGTAGTGTCGTAGTTGTCTCGTCGTCGTAATCAGGATGAACACCAATTTTTCTAGTCCCAAATATTTGATTTATGCCCGCCGGTATGTCGTACTCATGTAATAAATTGGCTTCTGCACTCCATTATCATTTCTGACGAGTACTGAGCTTATTGCTGATGAAGAAGTAGAAAGGTAAAGATGGAGAGTTTCTCCCAGAATGGCATATGATAGGAGGAGGTGTAGCTAAGTACACTTTGAGCCTTTGAAAACGAACCTATTGAGTGCTGCGATTCTCCCGTTGAGGCGCTGGTGCTCCTTGGTCAAGGAAGGTGACTACATGTCGAGGATGACCTTGATTTTATCGAGGTTCGCCTCAATTCTCCTCTGAATGACCATAAAGCCCAAGAATTTTCCAGACCTTACGCCGAAGGCGCACTTCTCAGGATTGAGCTTCATGTGATAGGACCTTACGACATTGAAAGTTTTTTGGAGCTGATTAATGTGGTCTACTGCTGTGAGATTTTTCACAAGCATGTCATCCATGTACACCTCCATCGTTCGCCCGATCTAAAACTGGAACACCTTGTTCACCAACTGTTGGTAGGTTGCTCCTGCATTCTTTAGTCTGAAGGGCATAACCTTGTAGCAATAGGTTCCTTTGGAGTGATGAATGATATCTTCTCTTAGTTTGGTGGGTACATGATAATCTAGTTGTACCCAGAGTAAGCATCCAGGAAGTGAGCAACTCATACCCCACGGTGGTGTCGATAAGGAGGTCGATTCGTTGCAGCGGGTAGCTATCTTTTAGGCACAACTTTTTGAGTTCTGTGAAGTCGACGCGGAGACACCACTTTCCATTAGTTTTTGTGACCATCACCACGTTGGAGACCCACTCAGGATACGCTATTTCAGTGACGACCCCGTTATCTATTAGTTTTCTCACCTCCTTATCCATAGATTGGGCCCTTTAAGTGGAAGCGCCCCTTAGCTTTTGACAAACAGGCTTGTGGCGTGGGTCGACATTCAGACAGTGTGTGACCACTTCTGGGTCAATGCCCTTAAGGTCTGCATGTGACCATGCAAAGACGTCCATGTTACGTCTCAAAGAGTCTATTAGCGGGCCAACCAGATGTTCAAAAAGGGAAGAGTCGATGTATACTCTTCTCTTTGGGTGTTCCTCATCCAAGACCATAGGGGTGAGCTCCTCGATTAGTTCTCCTCTCTCTATGGTGGCGTCATCCCTTGGGTTAAGGACCTCAACTTGCAACGCCTCCTGTGGCTTCCTGGTCTTCATGGAGGAGACATAGCACTCCCTTGCTGCTACCTGGTCTCCTCTGACCTCTCCGACTCCATTTGTGGTTGAAAAGCAGAGGATGAGGTGATAGGTGGAGGGCACAACTCTTAATGTGTTAAGAGCATGTCGCCCCAGTATGATGTTGTATGCTGATAGGCATTCTATAACCAAGAAATTGACCATGATTGTGGAGCTTCGAGGCACTGCTCTGGCTGTGACAGGTAGCGTGATGGAGCTTAGGAGATACACATTCTCTCCTGATAACCCAATGAGGGGTGATCTAATAGGCTGCAGTCTCTCTTTGCCCAGGTTGAGCTTATCATAAACCTCTATAAATAGGATATCCGCAGAGCTGCCACTATCCACTAGGATCCTGTGTACCTGAAAATTGGTCACGGTCATGGTGAGCACTAGGAATTTATCATGGGGGTGCTAGATTCCCTCTAAGTCCTTATATGAGAAAGATATGACCTCATTGTCGCCCTGTTTTGGCACTTTGGATAGGTGCATCTCGTCGAGGTGCCTTGCTTTTTTGGCGTGGACCTTCATTGCAGAGAGTGATTTTTCACTTCCTGTTAGCCCACTTGGGATGGTGTGGATATCTCTCATGGGCTGCTAGTCTTCTTGATTTTGAGGTGGTGGTGCTCGTTCCCTACCAGCAACATACTGGCGTAGGTGACCACGGTGGATTAGTTCCTCAATTTATTTTTGAGGTTATAGCAATCATCGGTGTCATGCCCATGGTCATGGTGGAAATGGCAGTACTTGTTAGGATTTCTGCGATTGGAGGAGACTTCATCTTCCCTTGCAACTTTATGGCGGGGTCATCCTGGATCTGGAATAGGATGTGCCCGACAGTGGCATTAAGGGTAGTGAAGGCTTGTCGGTCCCTTTGAGGAGCAGGACCTAGCCGGTCTTTGACAGGAACCCTCTCTGTTCCGCTGCATTTATTGCTAGTCTCCTTCTTAACTTTTCTCTCCCTTTCCTTTCTCTTTTCTCCTACTCTAGAGGACTCACCTCGCCTAGCCCCTTGTGATGTCCTCAGCATTCATGTATTTCTGGACCTTTGCTAGCAGTTCTAGCATACTTTTCGGTGGGCGCTTCATTACTGAGAAGAGGAAGCTTGACGAGCGGAGACCTCCCAAGAAGGCGGTCATCGTCACTTTGTCGTCGGGCTCATCAACTTGGAGTACCTCCTCCTTAAAACGAGTGAGGTAGCTCCTCAAGCTCTCTTCCCGGTCCTACTTTATGCTAAGCAGGTGGGTGACAGGCTTCTGGTGGTGATGCCCCCCAATGAAATGCTATACGAATGACCTGCTCAGCTCAGAAAAGAAGGCGATGGAGGCTGGGGAGAGTTTAGCAAACCATTGTCATGCGGACCCCTTCAATGTAGTTGGAAATGCCCTACACATGATTTCGTCTAGAACGTTGTGCAGCTGCATTAGAGTTTTGTAGGTGTCGAGGTAGTCAAGTGGATCTTTTGTCCCGTCAAAGATCTCCACGGATGGCATTTTGAATTTCTAAAGGAAGGGGTAGTTCTCCACGTCAAGTTTGAAAGGCATGTATGTGCGCCTTACCAAGTAGTCCACTATCTCGGGTCCATGTGCCTTCATAGCGTTAAAGACATCACCTAGTTGATTTTGTACTTCTTTGATTTTCTCGTCTCAATGATTTGGGACTCCTCTGGAATGGTCGTGAAAATAACTCTCATACTCCATGCTTTGGTATTCGCCCTCATCCTTTTGGAGATGAGGGTCTTCACCATAGGAAGTAGGAGGAAGAGGTGAAAATTCCTCATGATGGGCTCCCCTGTGTGGGGCGCCCAAGGGGACTCCAAAGGGGGAGCCTAGGTGTGGAGCTCCTTGATGTCCAGGGCATGGAGCTCTTTGGGGTCCTCCATGCTGTGTACCTCCAAGTTGTGCTTCTCCTTGTTCAGTGAGCATGAATTGCAATATTTGTTGGTTTTGGGCCACCAGCTACTTCATGGTCTCCAACATTTACTAGGAATTTGGAGCTGGAGCATTCGGGACAGGGTTGGTAGGGGGATGAGCAACCTCCTTCTCTCGTGGTGGATTGTCTTCATATTGGTTTATGGATCTGGTAGTGATCATCATTGGTTCAGCAAATGAAATGTTTAGGAATGAGAATTTTGTCAGTTCCCACAGACGGCGCCAAACTGATGATGCACAAAATGACTTTGCACACCACCTGTCAAATGATTGAAAATAAATGCAGTAATTTAAAGTAAAGAGATGGAGAGACACAAACAATTTATAGTGGTTCGGTCAACTCGACCTACGTCCACTCTTGAATGGCTCTGGTTGCCAGGTACTTTATTAACTCAAGGGTGTGGGGAGCAGAGAGTACAAGCTTTGAGGGAGAGGAAAGAGTCGTGCTCAGGTAAAAATGTGATGCCCCCCAAGTGTTGGTGGGGCGTGCAATTTATAGTGGTCTTCTAACAAGTTGGGGCAATTTTACAATAATTAAGCAACCATTTTGGTGGAGCTCACGATTTCTTCTCAACGGACGAGTTGGTTGAGGTGCTCTCCATGAGATACGGTCAAGGATAAGGTGAGGGTGAACTGTTTTCTTGGTGGGTGCAGGTAAGACTCTCGTGCTCTCTCTTGATGACATAGCCAAACTGATGAGTTTGACTGGACTTGGACAATATTGGGGCTTGGTGGGTCTTTATAAGACTGAGCTTTTCAATTGAGATTTGGGTTTTCCACATAAATTGGTTTATTTTGGCTTGACCCATCAAATGTTATTGGGTCTAATAATGTATTCTAATTTTTTGACCTATCGTGGTAGTAGAGATGTTAAAATAATATTATTATAATTAGAATTGTTAGATTTATTATTGAGATCACATCACTTTAACACATTATTAGATTAATAAATTAGTTTATTTTTTAGACTTTGAAAGTGTTATTGAAATATAAAAGTAGCGAAAAATTCATACAAATTTTTAGTGGAAGAAAATTTAAAAAATTTATAATTTGTAAAAATTTTAAAATTATTTAAAAAAAAAAAAATTACACTGGAACAGTTGTCCCCTTGTCCAGTGTAAATCCGCCTCTGATTATGAGGCGAAGTTTGTAGCTTTTGGCTGAACCAACCAACTCTGTATACATCTTGCAGTCCACCATACACTTCCTTTAATACTTCTATAATGTCTATTTTATCCATTTTTGGAGAATTTTTTTATTTTTTTTATTAGTTGCATTAATTCAACTAATAAATTCATTATTTAACTTTTGATTATCTTCTTTCCAAATAATATAAATTCTATCCAAATCCAATTTGAACTATGTGACCTGAATTCAATTCAATTATCCAACGAATTTTATTTTTCACAGTGCATATATGACTCCGTTAAAATAGATATTCATTCTGATTCAAATAAGTTGATTATAAACGATTTTAACATTTAACACATGAATTTCTACTCAATTTTGTTAAATAATCATCAAATTATATCATATGTTTGTATATATTTGTAGGTATGTAGTGCATATCCTAATTCACTAAAAAATAAATATTTAAATAAATTTAATAACCTATATACTACTTTTGAATGTCAATAATTATCAAAAAAAACTTAATTGATAATACTATCCTTAAAAAGATAAAAAAAATTTAACCTATTGTAGTAATTTCTTATTAATCCAAAATATTTGCAGTCATTCATCTATTAATCACTTACTAAAGTTAAACATTATAGTTTTTAAATGCAATGCAATTCAATTTTTTTTAAACTTATGCAATTCACTTCATACAATCCAAAATACAAAAAAACTCTTTAGAGTAATAGTTACTTCACGTCAGAAGTGTCACTTTGTGTAACTGTTCACTAATAAGGGAACAAATGGGCAAATGAGCCCCCATAAAACTCAATAATTATCTCCATACAAATATAAAGAAAATTAGTTTAATTTATCTATTTTTTTTTACAAAAAGTCAAAAATAGTTGACGTATAATACACGCGTGCAACAATTAGTGACCAAAAAAAATATAAAGATAAAAAAGAAAAATTGCATATAAATAAATAAATATATAGCTAAAAAAAAGTGCACCAACGGTCAATATTGTTTTAATTTTTATTTACTTTAATCTAATGATATAAAATTCATCATAAAATTTGTTTTCCCAATTAAAATTATCTTTTTTATTGCACAGCCATCAATTCACGTCTATAACTCTTTTCTCTTTCTCTCTCCTAACTCTTTCTTATTCTTTTTGCATGATTAAAGATAAATGTTGTACTATCAATATTCGATTTTTTGAATTATCAAAGTATTTTTAAATACAAAAATTATTGCTAGAATATATATAATAGTTATTACATGTACATGAAGATACTATATAACACAAAAAGAAAAAAAAAATCGCAAACAATTACCTAGATTTAAAAAGAATGGCTCGAAAATGTTTAAACCAATTTTTATTTTAAAATGACATGAAATATACCGTTGATCATATCTTCCATATTAATGGAACTATCATAAAAATATACAAAAATAACTATCTAAAATAACACCACATATATAAATAACTCAAAATAACACTACATGTAATTTATTGCAACTGTCACCATTCAACCCAATAGCACACCCTAACTACAAATTCAATTACTAAATTTTCAATCCACCACATCTAATAAATACCTCAAGCAAAAATAATCACATAACATAATTAAATTCACAGTCTTTAAACAATAAATAAAATTAATCAAATCTTACTCACTTATAAAATTCATGAATTTATCACAATTATTCACCATTCAACCCCAATGACAACATGATTATAAATTCAATAACCAAATGTCCAATCTCTCACATGTAAATCTATATCTATACTACTTAAAAAGTGAGGATACATGAAAAATATTTATATTCTGTTTATACCCTTAACTATTGGTATAAAGTCAATCATATCCACTATGTCTTTTGATCTTTCCTTAGCATCAAATTGATTAGCTGCATTATTCAACAAGCAATGTCAGTGCACAATCATCTGATTATATTTAATTTTTTTAAATTAATATATTGATTATATTTAATTTCCTTAAATTAATATACTGATTATATTTAATTTTCTTAAATTAACCCTAAAACGTTTACAACTCATTGTCTCCTACAACAAATAAATCTTTCTCATTTGATACAAAAAGTATTGTTTGTGATCATCTTCTTTGTCTTCCATTCTCTCATTTCTTTGCTTTGTTATATTTTAAAATTTTGGCTCTTTTGTTGTATCAATTTGTGGGCATCTGTCCACAATCTTATCGATCCTCCAATTACTTTTAACTCACCAAAATTTTGAACTATGTGTGAACAGAATCAGAACAAAAAGAGAAGAAGAAGAGAATACAATGGTCGAGGACTCCAAGAAGCCGAAGCTATTTCATAAGCTTACTGAATTTTTTTTAGCATATCTCATTATTCATGAGGTGGTTGTGGCTTTACGTGCTTTTATTTGCAAATGCATTTGACTTTTATAGCTTTTTGTTTGTAGGTTTTGAATTTTGATTTCGAGAAGTTTTGTTCTATTTTTCTTTCGAATTTGACTGTGTTATGCGTGTTTGGTATGTGGGAAGTATATTACCAAGGAAGATGCCAGAAATCTCATGCATACACTCATAGCCTTGAAGCAGGACACTAGGTTTACACAATCTTCAAACAGAGAAAGTTTATTGTTTTCCTGAAGGATATGAAATTAATGACTCTTCATTAGATAACATTCGACATGTTCTTAACTCGAGGTTCACTAATATTTAGCTCTAATTATTTTTTTACATGTAACATATTTTTTTTATCCCTTTATATCTTTGCTAATAATTTATATTCCTATTTTGATTAATCTCCTTATTCGATTTCTTTGATATTATTGTATTGGTTTACTCGGACGTAAGTTCAACAGTTTGATAGAAATAGGCAATGATCTAGGGCATTTACTGGTTCTGATATTTGTTGCTATTACTATGATATTTCATTCTTGTTGCTCATTGGTATATTCTGGATAATTTTGAATATACATTTAGACAATCAAGTGTCCAATTTCACCTTTCTCTAGTGCTAATTACAATCTGATGGCTCTGACAATTTTTTTAGGTGGGACTCAATAACATTAGAAAGATTGAACTTGTGAATGTTACAATTAAATCTTTAATACGAGTTAATCCATTGAGGAACTTTTTCCTTATCCTTAAAAATTATCTACATTATAAATCTACACTCATCCTTTGATTTGGAGAGCTCACTCGAAAGAATTGGCACTCAAAAAACTTAAAGGGACCGGTTTGTTCCTGGTGTAATTAAACTTCAGCAATGACTTTTGTTCATAGAATGCGTATACTTAACATTTTTTGTGTCTCCAGGTGAGCCCACAGGTAGTTATAGACTACATACAATTTTGAAATCTTTATGTTTTTTTTTTCTTCTGAGCATATAATTAAAAAGGGCTGACATTGATTTGTGTTTAAAAGTATACGTAGTGCCTACATCAATTAGGTTTATGAATGTATTATCTTTCTTTATTTCCTTAGCCAGATGTTCCATATGACACATAGGGAATACAATAATAAAATAATTCATATCACCACTTTTGGGTAATGGAAGCTTGTGATATCCCATTAACTGGTGAGACACACCAAATAATAATAGCAAATCGAAATAATGGGTCAATTTTAGGCTAGAAAGCATGTATACTTCTCGAGAGTGTCGTGGCAGTGTTGGACATAGCCAGACATGTCGTGGTTTAGGGTAAGTCCTTGAGGAACAGAGATGGTTGACCCTTAGAGAGTGTGAAAAATAATTAAACCTAAAATTTCTGAGTTATTAAAAACTAGATTTAATCACTGCATTATCCTTAAGAGTTAATTGACCATGTAAACTATCAATTATATATGGTAAAAGTATATCAAATAATACACACATCTATATAATAAAATAGCTTATAATTCAAATTTCAAAAGATAAACAAAATGTCTTTTGCTATTCACGGTTGAGATTGTTTTAAATTTTATTTTAAAGTTAATATAACGGTTAATATTAACAATCTAAATTTAATAGGAAAAATAGGTCTCCCTAAGGGTGTGTTTGAAATGACTTTTTAAAAGTATTTCTAAAAATTATTTTTCATGAATATTTAAAAAAAAATAGTGTTATAACTGTCTCATCACTACTGTCACCGCCGCCACCGCCACCACCACCATTGTCGCCGCCACCACCACTACCACCCCCCCCAACACCACTATCATCTCTGTCGTCACCACAGTCGTCACTCACCCTTTCACCACCCCGCCCTCCATTACCACCGTCGTCGCTCACCCCATCACCATCCCGCCTCCACCACCACCACCACTGTCATTGGCACCCGACACAACCATCACCATCTCCTACCACCACCACTGTCGCCCACCACCTCTCACCCCTATTACAAATTGATGTTTAAATTATTTTATCTCTTCTCTATGTTTGTGATTTAATTTTGGATATGAATACAAATATATTTATTGTTTATAATTTTTTTATTATTTTATACTTTTAGATACATGTTGGAGTATAGATAGTCTAGGTTTATTAGGATTTCTTTTCCCTTTTTTACCCTTACTAAGATTTTTATGTTTTGCCTAAACTACAAGGATGTTTAAGTCACTCTGTATTATTTTTGGATATATATACGGGGCTCTACTCTTAATTTGAGTATCCCTTTTCACTTACGTTTATTCCAAGTTGGTATCAGAGCCATACACTAACCCTACCTCAAACCCTAACCTTCTCCCTAACCTAGCCTCCACCGAGATTGCCTCACCGGCAAACTGCCTTCAAGCAAAACCAGCAACACCTTTACTGCCCAGCAACCCACAGCCTGCCCATAAAGCAAAAGCACCGACTGAAACCGACTGAAACCACAGCCTGCCCAGCAACATGCGTGACTGCCCATAAAGCACCAACTGAAACCAAAACCAAAACCAGTTGCACCGACTGAAACCACAACCTGCCCAGCAACATGCGTGACTGCCCATAAAGCACCGACTGAAACCAAAACCAAAACCAGAAACATCGACAACCTGCTGCCCAGCGAAACTCCAATAGCCCAACCAATATAGCCCAACCACCGACTGCCTCCAACCGACTGCCTTCAATAACCTAACCGACTGTCTTCAATAACCCCACCGACTGCCCTCAATAACCACACCGACAACCAACATAGCCCACACATCAAACCAGTCCACTGATAACCAATATAGTCCCAAACTAGTCCCAAACAGAATATAGTCCCAAACTAGACCAGCCCAGTAACCCAACCCACTGTCCAATAAACACGACGCCCAACCATCTAGCCTACTGTTGGGTCACTGCTCAGCCCACTGCCAGGTCTTGTTTCTCGTTTTAACTTCATCCTTTGCACTCTTCGTCATAGTGCTACCAGGTTGCAGTCTCTAGGATTTTTTTTATGAGGGGTTAAATCTTCTTCTTCGTCTGTTGATCTGCTCTTGATGCAGTAGATCATTTATATTTATTGGATTTCTGGGCACCGTGACTTGATTATTTGGGAGCTTTTTGGACCTTCCTCATTTGTCGCTACTGTTCGACTGAAGGTATATTGTTCTCCCTTATTTTATTCCTCTATTTATCTTAGAGTTATTTTTCTGTCACGGGTGCCCTAGTATTGTTGTTGATATGGCTACTACTGAGGGACTTGAGAACCCTACTGTTGACACCTCTACCGTTGAGACATCTATGGGTGCTTCCACTTTTATGTTTGACCAGTATACAGTGCCTACTAGCACAGTTGCATTACCAGCATTACCGGGCATGATCTCTCAAAAAGTTACGGCACAATTGTTGAATGGTCGTAACTTCGCTGAGTGGTCACGCTCATTCCAGCTTTTCTTAGGCCGTATAGGGAAGCTTGGTTGGCTGACTGGATCTCACCCAAAGCCAGCTGATGCCGACCCTGGATATTCTGCGTGATTCTCTAAAAACTGTGCCATTCTTGGATGGTTATTTGGCTCAATGGAGTCCTCTGTTTGCAGGATCCACCAATTTCATAGCTCTGTTCCGAAGCTATGGAGCGCATTATCAAAGATGTATTCTCAGTCAGGACGGGGAGTTCGTGTTTATGAGCTTTCTCAGGAGCTCTCATATGCTCGGCAGGGAGATATGGCCGTTCAGGATTATTATGGTTATTTGACCCAGCGCTGGCTTGAGTATGAGTCTCTACGTCCTCCTCTTGCTGCTATTCCGAAGATAGAGCCCGAGGGAGCAGCATTCTTGCATACTCGAGAGTAGGAGGATAGGATTCACAAGTTCCTTATGGGGCTTCGTGATGAGTTTGAGGGACCTCGTTCTCAGATCTTGTCGATGTTGACACTTCCTTCTCTTTATGAGGTGTATGGGATAATTGAGCAGCATGAGCGTCGAATCCGTATTGCATCACTTCCAGTTGCAGCTTTGACTCCTTCGATTGACTAGATGGCCCTTGCAGCTGCTGTAGGGTCCCGTTCAGGATCCTTAGTCAGGGATGGGCAACGCTCAGACCAGCGCCGTCAGGGCGCCCCAGATCAGCGCAGACGAGGGGATTCCCGTCAATGTGATTATTGTGGTCGACCAGGACATCTCAGGGCTACTTGCTGGAAGCTCCATCCAGAGCTTAAGCCACCTTCTCCCAGCCGTACTGTTGCTATTGCTGAGGTACCACCGCCCACTATCGCCACTCCTGCTACTGCTCCTCCTTGGCAAAGTGATATGGATGCTATCACTTCCCGATTAGATATACTTATGTCTGCTCTGACTTCTCAGAATCTGACTACTACTGCTGTCGCCACTACAGGTATATCTTGTCCCTTTCACGCTTGTGCCAGTTCATCTCCCCTTTGGATGTTGGACTCGGGTGCGAATGGTCACATGACAGGTGAGGCCCATCACTTCACCACTTTTGACGAGCCGTTACATACACAGGTTCAGTTAGCAGATAGAACACATGCCCCTATTGTTAGTAGGGGTACAGTCCGTCTCCCATATGGCCTTACATTACATTCAGTTTTTTATGCGCCAAAGTTGGCCATGAATCTATTATCTGTACATCAGTTAGCCAGAGATTTTCATTGTGCGGTTGTATTCTTATCTGATTCGTGTTATTTGCAGGACCTGAGTACCAGGAGGATTATTATCAAGGGACATGAGAAAGATTGACTGTATTATCTTGGCAATCCATCTCCAGTTTCACCAATTCCTTCACCTGCACCTGCTTTGTCTTTTTCTGTTCCTAGCTTGCATGCTAGTATTTTACCTAGTAGTTGTCGTTATGATTTTTCGTCACAAACTGTTCAATTGTGGCATGACCGTTTTGAACATACAAATTTTAAATATTTATGTATGTTGTTTCCTGCTTTGAGTAATGCTTGTGTTGGTGGTAAACTTGATTGCGTTATCTGTTCCCTATCAAAACATGTTAGGGCCAATTATATTCCTCGCATGCACCAGTCACCCAAGCCATTTGACCTAATACACTCTGATATTTGGGGACCCTTTCCCGTTACTGCTCTGTCAGGTGCCAGATATTATGTGACATTTATAGATGATCATACCCGTTGTACTTGGGTCTACCTTTTGCATAGGAAGTCTGATGTGCTCCCTATAATCACTCAGTTTTTACAGATGATTAAGACACAATTCGATGTCATTGTTCGTGCTCTTCGTTCGGATAATGCCAAAGAATATGTGTCTGATGCTTTAGTGTCTCACCTTTCTTCTCAGGGTATCCTTCAGCAACTCACTTGTCCATATACTCCTGAGCAAAATGGTGTTGCTGAGAGAAAAAATAGGAGTTTGATAGGGATGGTACGTTGTCTGCTTAGAGGCATGAGGGTACCAAAATCTTATTGGCATTTTGCTGTTTTGACTTCTACCTTTCTGTGCAATCGTACGCCGAGTCGTGTTCTTCAGCATAAGGCTCCCTTACAGGTCTTATTTCCTGAGCGGACACTTTTTCCGGTCCCCCCTCGTGTTTTTGGATGCACATGTTTTGTTCAGGATCGGTCTCCTACTCGTCATAAACTTGATGATAAAGCGATTCGTTGTATCTTTGTGGGCTATTGTCATCAATCTAAGGGGTATCGATGTTATGATCCTATTAGGCGTCGTATGTATCACAGTCTAGATGTTACCTTTCTTGAGCATATTCCTTATTTTCCTTTCAGTCCTTTGTCTGCCCCTCCAGTTGATGATACTCCCTTTGATTTTCCATTACCACAAGAGTCAGAGTCATTGATCACTATCCCTACAGGGTCATCCGGTTTTCCTCCAAAGGAGTCACTCATCCTTGTCAGTCCAGAGTTACCAGTCTCTCTTCCTTTGCAGGTGTATGCTCGTTGTCCTCGCTCTCATCACCCTACTGATATCCCCTCTACTTCAGGCGATGCAGGTAATACTTCTCAGTTTGTTGAGCATATTGATGCACCTGTTGTTAGTACTGATGAGATTACAGGTGCTGAGCTAGTTACTTTACCTGATAAGATATTATCAGTAGAGGATGGTGATTTAGGGCGTCATTATCCAAGGCGTGATAGCCGTCCAGTTGATCGATATGGTTGGACCGCCAAGATTTTATATCCGATCTCTGCTTATGTTTCTTATGGTAATCTGTCTCCCACATTTCGAGCTTATACTATGGCCTTATCAGATACGCTGGTTTCTCGCTCTATTTCGGAAGCTATGCGGGAGCCCCAGTGGGTTCTTGCCATGCAGACAGAGATGGACGCTCTTCAGCGTAATCATACATGGGATCTTGTCTCCTTACCTTCAGGGGTGAAACTTGTTGGCTGTCGTTGGGTTTACACCCTGAAGTTTCTGGCAGATGGTACTATTGATCGTTACAAGGCTAGACTTGTGGCGAAGGGCTTTACTCAGGTACCAGGTCGTGATTTTGGTGCTACATTTGCCACCGTGGCAAAATTGACTACTGTTCGGTTAATTATTTCTCTGGCTGCGGAGTACTCTTGGCCTCTTCATCAATTAGATGTGAAGAATGCGTTTCTTCACGGTGATCTGGACGAGATTATTTATATGGATGCACCACCGGGCTTTCGTGGTGAGGGGGAGTATGCTGGAAAGGTATGTCGACTGCGTAAGTCTCTTTATGGACTGAAACAGTCGCCACGAGCCTGGTTCTCTCGCTTCAGTGATGTAGTCATACGATTGGGGTTCACCAGGTGTCATTCTGATCATACATGCTTTATTCGACGGAATACTTCTGGACAGTGTGTCATCCTTCTGGTATATGTTGATGATATTATTATTACTGGTGATGATGTTTCTGGGACTGCGCAGGTCAAGATAGACCTTGGGAAGGCCTTCGATGTGAAGGATCTTGGATTTCTGCGATACTTTCTTGGGATTGAGGTTGCCCGTAGAAGCAGAGGTATTGTTCTTTTTCAGAGAAAGTATGTTTTGGATCTTCTTTCAGACACTGGGATATTGGGGTGCAAACCGGCATTATCACCTATGATTCCAAACCTGAAGCTTACTGCTGAAGGTGAGGAGTTGAAAGATCCAACAATTTATCAAAGATTGGTAGGTAGACTTATCTACTTAACCAATACTAGGCCGGACATTTCATTCGCAGTCAGCCGAGTTAGTCAGTTCATGCATAGGTCATGTCAGCTTCATCTTGATGCAGTTTATCATATTCTTCGGTACCTCAAGTCTTGTCCTGGACTTGGGTTGTTTTATGCATCAGGATCTCAGACCGGTTCTCTAACCTGTTATTCAGATTCAGATTATGGGGGAGCATGTGATGGTCGATCTACTACGGGTTTCTGTGCTTTTCGAGGGACTCATCTTATCTCTTGGAAGAGCAAGAAGCAGACAGTTGTCTCCCGCTTGTCCGCAGAGGCAGAGTATCGGGCATTGGCACTTGGCACATGTGAGATTATCTGGCTACGATCGATTCTTGACGAGTTGGGTTTTTCAGTGACCTCTCCTTCCACATTATATTGTGATAATCAATCTGCTATTCAGCTCACTTCTGACTCTGTACTACATGAGAGAACGAAGCATATAGAGATCGATGTTCACTTTCTTCGGGAGAAGGTCAGCAGTGGTCTTGTTACTCCATCGTTTGTGGGGACCAGTGATCAAGTTGCGGATGTTTTTACCAAACCTGTCACTCTGTCTATTCTTCGGGACTCTGTTGTCAAGCTTGGCTTAGTTGACATTTTTGCGCCTAGCTTGAGGGGGAGTGTTGGAGTATAGATAGTCTAGGTTTATTAGGATTTATTTTCCCTTTTTTACCCTTACTAAGATTTTTATATTTTGCCTAAACTACAAGAATGTTTAAGTCACTCAGTATTATTTTTAGATATATATACGGGGCTCTACTCTTAATTTGAGTATCCCTTTTCACTTACGTTTATTCGAAGTATACAGGCAGTAACTAATAATATTATATAATAAAATAAATAAAACATAATAAGAAATTTATGTCTTATCAAATAATATCAGTTGATTAGAAGATGATAATTGGAATTGACTTATTAGATGTACACCACAAATCATCGACTGAGTCGGATATGATAAGATCGAGTGGTGTTGGTAACTTGGAATCGACCAATATTTGATTGCAACTGTGTTGCAAACGCTGTGAGCAGGAATGAGTCATGACCCTGTCAATCAGTGGTTTAGATGATTGATATAACTAGTGGCTCTTGGTAGCTATCCATAATTTAGTCAATCCGACAGTGAATTTGGTGATATTTCCAAGTATGTATAGAGTAAGGTTCAATGGTGTCCTATTGTATTAATTTTTGTTTAATTCATATCTTACTTATTTATAATCTTGAATTATTGAAATTGGGTCGTGTGTAAGTCAAATATAACTCATATTTAATCAAGTTTTATCATAATTAATTGAGCTTATATCGAATCCTTATTTTCAAAACTGTATATTCTTTTTCTATTCTTAGAACTTTTTGTTTGTTCATGTGTTGAACTGATATAGCTTTTTCTTTGAAATGATGATGGCGTTTTCAGTTTAAACTTTGAAATCATTGTCTATAGGAATTGACATTGTGTTATCAACGGGCAGAGCCAAAATGTTTTTATCGTGAGGATAACTTATTACTTATTCATAAAATAAACCGTAACCAAAATCAATCAACTGAAACAATTTATTCCAAAATATAATTTGTTATTGTCAAATTTTAAATATTAAAATCTAATTTCTTTAAAAAGCAAAAAATACAAATCCAATTATTGATAGAGTGTTGACAAAAAAAATAAAATTAAAGAAAACAATAAAATGACAATTATCAATTTCATTGCAATTTTACAAATAAATTTTGAGTAATAATGATCATTGACTCAGTGTGAAGAGGGAGAGAGAGAGAGTGACAATATTGTATGGTATGAAAGAAAATTTAAATCTAATTTATTATTCATGAAAGAATTAAGAATCCAATTTTTTACTAAAATACAAGGAATCAATGCTATTGGGTTTAAAGATGTATTCTAATTTTTCGACCCAACGTGGCAGTGGAGATGTTAGAATAATATGATTATAGTCAAGACTTACTTTAGGTGCTGGAGTAGTTGCTTGTGCCAGTGCCGGCTCAAGTTAGGCCGTCACGTTGTATGACCAAAAAAATATCTCTCTCTATATAAATATATATATATATATATATATATATATATATATATATATAAAATTAAAAAATTAAATTCTCAACTTATAAAACTTTACCGATGATCTAATTTTTATTTATTTTGATTTAATGGTATAAAATTCGTCCTAAAATTTGTTTTTCCAATCAAAAATATATTTTTTATTACATAATCATCAATTCACATCTATACCTTTCTTCTCTCTCTCTTAACTCTTTCTTATCTTTTTGCATGATTAAAGAGAAATGTTGTACTATCAATATTCGATTTTTTGAATTATCAAAGTATTTTTAAATACAAAAATTATTGCTAGAATATATATAATAGGTATTATATGTACATGAAGACACTATATAACACAAAAAAAAAAAAAAATCGCAAACAATTACCCAGATTTAAAAAGAATAGCTCGAAAGTGTTTATACCAATTTTTCCTTTAAAATGATCTGAAATATATTGTCGATCATATCCTCCACATTAATGGAACTATCATAAAAATATACAAAAAGCTACCTAAAATAACACCACATATACAAATATCTCAAAATAACACGACATGTAATTTATCACAACTGTCATCATTCAACCCAATAACACATCCTAATTATAAATTCAATTATTAAATTTTCAATCCACCACAGGTAATAAATACTTCAAGCAAAAAAAATAAGAGAATTTAATTAAATTCACAATCTTTAAACAATAAATAAAATCAACTGAAACTTACTCATTTATAAAATTCATAAATTTATCACAATTATTCACCATTCAACCCCAATGACAACATAATTATAAATTCAATCACCAAATGTCTAATCTCCCACACGTAAAAATACACAAAAACACACTCACACACATTTATTTTTTGGTTACCGACAAATCCTCCTAATTAACAACTATTATTGTTAGAAATTCAACAATTCAAGCTTTTAAGATAAAATATTAATAAATTATAGTCTAATTAAAAAGTAATGTTAGAAATCGTCCACACAATCTTGAACAAAGACAATAAAAAAATATCAAATTCCACACGACATAATCATCACCCACCCATACCCACACCAATACCAGCCAACCATGTTTAGCAAACATAGAAATTGTGACAAATGGATAAAACATAATTAATATCAATTGCCTGTTCAATCTGCAAGAAGGATGAAAACTCACACACAACCCAATAACATAAATATCAAATTTCACACCCATGCAACCCCTCCCCACCACACTCGTACCCACATGTAAGAGAAGAATGAAAACTCATAAAATAAAATAAATTGATTAACACAAAACCATGTGAGTAAAGAAGCATACACACACAACGCTAACATGAACACAAACATAATGCCCAAAAAAAACCCAAAAACATACACGCGCACACACACACATACACAAAAACACACACAAAAAAACCTAGAACACACACACACACATAGAAACACCCACACAACGTTGGCATAAACATACACACACGCGCGCGCGCACACACAAAAAAAACCTAGAACACACACACAAAGAAACCCAAAAAACGCATAGTAAGATAGAAGAGGAGAGAGAGAGAACGAGGGAGGGAGATACCCAGAACACACAATCAATGCGCACACACACATAGAGAAACCTAGAACACACACTCACATACGCCCAGAGAACCCCAGAAAATGCACAGTGAGAGAAAGTGGGAAAACACACACACACACAGAGAAAAACACACACACAAAATGCACAGAGAGATAAAACACACACAAACGCAAACGCACACTCAAGGACATACACATAAACACACATTCAAGCACACACACAACGCAAAACCACACACAAAAAACATGATTGAGAGACAAGGAAATAGCGTGATTGAGGAAGAGGGAGAGTGAGAGGGTAATCACTGACTTTGGCAATGATCGATGTCAACGTGTATATGTTATGGGGTGTAGGTAGAGATAGAGAGGAAGGGAGAAGACAGGTTATAATTTTTTTCTATGTGTGTAATTGGTGAATGGGCAAAGAGAGAGAGAGGTATCAAAGAGTTGAGTGAGAAAGAGACGATCAAATGTAAACAAGGAGATATGTAAGAGAGAGATGTGTGAGAGTTAGCAAAGAGGTATGTCAGAGGGAGAGAGAGAAAGAAAGATGTGTGGGATGCATCAAATAGGTATGTGTGTGTGTGAGAGAGAGATATAAAGACGTTGTGTGTGTGTTTAATTTTTAAAACGTGTGAGAGATGAGAGTATGAAATAGAGAGAGATAGTTATATAAGAGATAAACATCTGAAAGATAGGAGCATGAGATAAATACAAGCAGAGTTATATGAGATATGAGAGTCTTAGAGTTATAAAAAAAATGAGAGTCTTCCTCAAAATGTTGGGCGGGAAAAAAAATAATTTTGTGATCAATTAAGACTCAGATGAATAATCTTAAAACGATATTAACTGCGAAATTTCACACACTCAACACACCCCTTCAACCAAAATTCAAAAACTCAACACACATTCATAACACATAGTTGCACACACACATTCCAACACACGCATACACACATACGCGCTTACATACACACACTCTCATTTTATACACACTCTAGTTATACACATACTTCAATTTACGTACATATTCATGACTCAGTATACAGTGACTTTAGTCATGGCGTATCATCAATATATATATTAAATATGCACTAAAATTTGAAGATTTGGAACTATCGAATGTACTAATGCGTTTTATCATTGCATCCCACATATATTGATAATTTGCTTTGCAAAGTTGCATATAAGGTTAACAAATCTACACATAACTTGCAAATAGGTCCTTTTTTTTTTTTATTTAATGGTCAAGAGTGTCTAGACTAACTTATACACATCTCGACTAATCTCCTCTTCAATCTGTTCAAGGTATGTTATCTACGCTAGGACTAAGGTATTAATAAATAATAAATCTCTCATGACTTCGCTACAAAGAATTATCAATATTCAAATTCAAAACACGACATAACTTCTATAATTTAAGACCAAAACACAATCAAAGTTACTGAGATTTGAAATCAAAAGATGACATTACTTCTATAATTTAAGACCACAACACAATCAAAATTATTAATATTCAAAATCAAAATACTGCTCTCTTTTGTAATTTAAGACCACAACCAATTACTGCTCTCATTTAGTTAAAGGCTTAAAGCATGGCAACCACATAGTTTGTTGGTCCATTCAAATCTTCGATTCTGTTTCCATTAACTAGTTCAAAGCGTAATAATTATTCTTGTATATCGTGAAGTCACCAACTTCAAAAAATTGTCTAGTAAACATATTCATTAAACTTGATAGAAATTAACAAACTCACACACATTAATACATTCTGCCGTCCTTTCACGTGGATAGACATAACTAAATCGAAGCAGTGAGAATCTTTTGTCATTTCCAAGTGTCTAAAGAAAAAGGAACTAGCCTCCTCGTAGTGGCCAATGGACCTGAAAATTTCGTAGGCCCCTATCTTCCTATCCGAATACTTTGGGTAACAAATGTGTACCCTTGTCAACTTTAGGAATAAATAGATCACCACGAATTGAATAACTTGAACATGAATTAAAATTTTTCTTGACCCGACACACCCTACTACGTAATTAAAAAGTATGATATGACTTATTAACAATCTATTTGCTTGGAATGACTCCGTGGTTAAAGGGCTAAAAGGTGGCAACCACAGAAGTTTGTTGGTTCATTCACACCTTCGATTCTGTTTCGATTTGACTATCTAATCTAAAGCATAATTTTTCTTTCTTTATCATCAAATCTCCAAAAAAAAGTCTAATAAACACGCCGACTAACTTTCACATGAAATCAACATACCAACAAACACACACACACACAATATTATTTCATCCTTTCACGAGGACGGGAAAATATTGATCGTAATAGTAATAGTAATATCATATCATTATTATTATATAATATCATATAAAGGATTACATCAGTAAGGGTGTTCACATTATCCTATAGATATAAAATATGGTCTTTCGTCTTCATACGCGATACTTTGTAAAACAATTTTTTCTTACCCTATCCTATCCGATCAAGTATGATATTTTTACTCGATTTCTGACCAAGTTAATCGGGTAGGAAATCTGGTGAACACTTTTGTAGCTATTAATTTTTGGATCATTTTAATAATTCAATTAAATAACATTAACCACTTTAACAACATAATAAACCAATAAAACTAAAATCTAAAGCAATTACAACAATAATTACAATAAAACACAAGAAATCATAAATATCAATTCATCATAATTGCTACACAAATATAATAACAATTATTTTAAGTTTAAACCATATGATTAGAGAATTAGGATTTTTAGTTTTTATATATATAAATTAATGCGGGTATGGTCATGTAAGAATACGGAAATTAATGGTTATTTCGCATTCATACCCGATTTAATTAGCAGACCAAAAACTCTTTCGCAGTCTTACCCGATTTTTTGAACTAGTCGTTCAATAGGATCAGATAGGATAGAGTCGGGTAAGGTAGAGTCAAAAATTGCAAATAATTAAAAATTTGAACATGCACGGGGAAGTGGGGTCTTTGGTCATGTCCAAGTGTCAGTGATTAATTTGCTTTTGTAGTCTAAAAGGAAAAGAAACTAAATAGGCTCCTCGCACAATGGCCAACGGAATTAAAAAATCTGTAGAGAATTCCAAAAGAATCATACAGTTTTAATAAAGTTCAATAAGAATTCTTTATACAGTTTTGATAGAGTTCAATACAATTCATTAGTTCCCTTTAATAACTGATCTAACTACTCCAACTAAACCCCCTATCTTTTCCCAACCAATTACTGTCGGGAATTGGATGTTTGGGATCTAATTCTTTGATACCCCCTGCCGTATGTTTTCACTAATCAGAATAAGACACGTGTAACATTTATTTATTTATTATTTTTACGATAAAAGCCTAAAAAAAATCGAGACAAGGCACATAACTTCTAGTGCTATCCATAGAATTTACTCGTTGCTATTCCTACAGCATGCTTTGGTAGCGTCATGAAGTTAGCTCCAATGAAATGGTCACGATGATACAATGACCTATGAAATTGTAAACTCTAAGTTACAATTCATTACATTTTTATTATTATTATTATTATAAGGTGTCTAAGTTTATACTAATTATTCTCTCGAATTCAACAATTGGTTATCGTTATTCGTTGTTTGAACTGAGTTAGAGCGTGAACATAAAAAAACAAGGATGACTAATCTTTAGAGAGTGTAAAAAAAAATTGAACTTGAAGTCTCTGAATTATCAAATGTCAGTCTCAATTACTGACCACCCTTAAAGATTATAATCTCTTATATTCTAATTGGCTTTTCAAGTCTAATGAGATTGTTTTTATTGTGACAAAACAAAATAAATAATTAGACATATATTTGTAGTCATTAATTTTGAGCGTAGAAATTCTACATATTCTTTGAACCGCGACTCGAGTTTTAATTTGATATCTTGTTTTTTTTAATTATCTCAATTTAATTCTTAAATTAAGTGAATCAAATTAATCAAACTCATTTTGCCTAATTATCTTATTTAACAAATGGAAAAGAAAAAAAAATTGTTGAGCTAATTGAAATGGAATATTGTGCCATTTGTTTTAACAAAGGAATTTTTCATATGTTTTAAAGGACATTAGAAAGAGGAACTAGTAGTTATTATTTCTACACTTTACAAATGAAGTTGATAAAATTGAAAATTGTTGCAATATTATAAAATTACAAAATAATTTACCCTCAATGGCAATTTTTCAGATATGCTGAGTTTAAATTTTAACAATACCTTAAAATTAGAATATAAAAAATTTATTCATCACCAATACCTTAATTTCGATATGGATAATCTGTCTTTCATCGGATCAAAATAAGGATTAGTCGAAATACACGTAAACTGACTCGAACATTTTCAATTATTGAAAAAATAATAATTTGAGGATATCTATTATATTTACTCTTAATCTAATCATCATCAACCATAACCTAGCAGTCATGAACCACTATAGCTAATGGTGATCCCTTGTGCAATTAGCTAGGAGAGAGCAATAAGAAGAAAGATAGAAAAAGGAAAAAAAGCAAAAAGAAAAGGACTAAACTCGGAAAAAGCCCCGTCGAATAGCGAACCTTCCATGCACGCGTTTAAAGAGACTCTTGGCACGTGCTTTTCACCTTGATTCGATATGGTCGTGCACGTGTCCTTCCTACTCCCAAGGCCCAGTCCAGGTGTTCTTTCTTCTCTCCCTCTCTACCAACTTCTCTTTTCCCCTTTATTTAAAGTCCACCATAGACCCTAGCCCGTTAGACACTTTGATACGAGGTCGTTTTCCACCCTCCCGATTATCTTATCCTTGATTCTCGCCGGGAAACACGAACTTCCTTTATAGG
>CAUOFW020001583.1:0-81890 GCA_963454935.2 Ilex paraguariensis
TGTGAGTCTTAGTACTATCCCCTAAGCATATATCTTTATTGTTCACCTTGAAGTTAACCAATGAATTATTATGATCCATACCTATATATGAAAAATACACACTTGATTTATTCATATATAGACACATATATATTCAAACTATAACATTATGAAAATAATAAATAACACACATTAGTAAAACTAACAGATATACAAATTATTGCTTTAAGATAATATTCTTAATCTATTTTTCTATTTCATTTTCATTTGGGTTCACAAAGTAGTACAAAACATCTAGATTGGTAAAATCTGATGGATAATCGATGATGGTGATGCCTGATGTCTCCTCATAAAAATTTTTCTCTATCAAATTTTTTTTTCCTCAATAGATTTTTTATAAAAATATGTCAAATGTTTCATTGTACCACAACTACGCAACAGTGCCCTTCCCTTCCATATCTACAACAATCATCTTTAGCTTTTTTAGAGAGTTTATTCGGATAAACTCTTTTCTTTCTTTCCTTTGCTTTGGTTGTCCCACTTCTAGTGGTGTGGACTATTGTTCACTTCTAGTGGTGTGGGGTATTTGTCCATTTCTGGCTTGGTGTGAAGGATTTCTGGCCTCCACGGTAACCATTGCGAAAGTAATTATTTTTATTTTTGTCACAACCGTAACCACCGACCTCATCCTTGACCATGAAAATATGTGATATTCACTTCTAGAAAGGCTTGATAGTCAGTTGAACGAGTGTCATGGTCTCTCATTAGTAATTCGTTATTATCCTTGACAAATAAGAGACATGGTATGAGGTCATTATATGTATTGAACCCACACTGTCGATACTATTGTTATAGTATAATATTAGATGCATAAAATGTGGAGTATATTTTCTCTAGTTTATCAGCATCAATCAAGGACTGTTCACACAGCTCCAATTCAGACTGATTCTATGCATTGCTGAATTATATTCTCATACATTTTTATAGTGCTAGAACCATAGGTTGAACTACTTATGCCTAGCAATTGGAAGAATAATAGTTTTTTGGTGATCAAATTTATCTTTTAGGTTTTCCAAAGGACTAAAAGTTCTTCCATAGTTAGATATTCATTTTTCAATCCCTCATGAATATGATGTCAAAGAAAAATTAGTGTTTTCACGTGATCTTTCTGAGTTGTAGTTTCAGTTTTAATAGTATCTTCAATTTTCAAAATCACAAAAAAGTTATTGACATCAAATGCCCACGATAGGTAATTGTAGCCAGAAATATCAAAAGCAGAGAACTCCAGCTTTGTAATGTTGGTCATATCTTAAAGTTATAAACACAATAAAATAATCAAGTTAGATAAATAAAAACATATTCGACAGATCGTCGTCATTAGTAGTAGCTAATCACGCTTACACTGAATATTCAATTCTTTATTTAATTTTGCGTGTAAATTTGAAGATCACATAAAGATATTCCTCTTTTTCGATTATGTGTATATATATTCTATAAGATGCAGACTATAGAAAGTTTTTTTTTTCCTATGGCTTCTAAAATAAATTTCTCTCAAATTCTTCTTTGTTATCTCTTTTGTATTTTTATTCTCTATGTAGTAACAATTTTTTTTCTTTATATAATCATATATCACTACGGTCATGATTCTTACAAATTTATTTGATCTAAATTTATCAAAAAATTGTTTTTAATTTTATTTCTTTTTTGTTCTGACAAGTTATTAGTACTTCTTGTAAATTTGTATCTTTAGTACATGAACCTATTTTATTTATATTAATTTACCATCAACACAAATCTATTTATAAATCTGGCAGAAATTTGAGGGGTGAAAATAAAAATATTAAAAATTAAGGGACCTAACCAATAATCATCTTAAGATAAGGGTAAAAATGTAAATCTAGTTATATTAAATCCGTTGCAGCTTTTCACCCTTCTGTAAGTGTCAGATTCCTAAAGCCCTGTGATCCATCCTTTGAATATTTTTGGGCATCAAAACAATTGATTTTCATATGGATGTAATAAAAAAAATATATTATTATTAAAACTAATATATAGCAAATTCGAATCGATGACCTTCATTCCTTAAGGTGAGGTTAACCATCTCCTATAAATCTATAGGCTTAAAAAAATGTTGCAGAAATTAGTTATATTGTTATATATGAATATAATCAAAAAAATGTTTATAAAAATTGATGATACCTCAAACAAACTATAAGAGCAAGCTCAGGAAACAAGGTCAGGTGAGGAGGTCTGATAGAATACGAGGAGCTCAGAAGTCCGGGGCCAGAGCTCCCTTGGAGAGATGATAGCGGGACAGACCAGGGAACAACTAGATAACTGCGAGAATCGGGTTCAAAGTATGAAACTCCCGACCAACCAAGATTCTCTTCTAAAATCAAGGAGAATCCCACAAATGGCAGGTAAAGATCTCGGCTGAGATCTGACAGAATAGGAAACAGTCCTATAAATACAATGTAACGCCTCCACAAAGGAGGAGGGAGAAAAACAAACCCTAATTTTGAGATATACCGAATTGTAATACATTTGAGTGATGAATAAAGGAGAGGGAGGAAGAGCCTCCATTATAAAAATGGACTAGTCAAGCTCCAAAGCCGGTGAACTACTATATTTTCATTATATGCACCCCTCAAATCCCCTCGGTATTTTATTCCAGCATCACACACGAGCCTTGTAGCTCTGATCCACGATCATCTCACATCACCAACACTTTTTGCTCATCCACATTGTTTTACACCATCAGTTTGGCGCCGTCTGTGGGAACGTTTGTTCCTGTTACAAATAGGCTGATCTTTTAATGACTGATGGTTTTGACCTATAACATGAGCAGAATCCAGACCAATCTACCACGAATGCAAGAACAACAGGAAGCCACCAACGATAGACAGCCTGAAAACATCTCAGGGGCGAATCCCCAATGGGGAATCCTCACTCAAATAATGAGTTGGAAGCTCTTCGTTTAGTTAATCAACGTCTGATACAGCATAATGAAGAGCTCTTGCAGCGCCCTGGGGAAGCATGATCGGCCCAAGAAGGCCAGAATAACCCCCCTCAAGGAGGGCAACAACATCTCGACCCCCTCAGAGAAGTTGGTGAAGGAGAAAAAAATAGTCAGACCTGGGGACAAGATCCTCATCCACCCCCAAGGAATGGACGCAAAGAAAAGGTGCAAAGTCAAAACGTTGGGGAAGAAAGGAATGATTTTTTCCCCTATCAACAAGAGAGGAGAGAGCAGTACTGGGAGCAGCGCTTCAATGGCATCCAACTAGAGCTCAGCCACATGAAGGAAGCGGTGAAGAACAAGGTTCTAGTTACAATGGATGCTTTGGTACAACAAACTGAGTCACCATTCTTCGCAGGGGTGTTGCATTTTCCCCTCCCCCAAAATTCAGAATGCCGCAGATAGAAGCTTTTGATTGGACAAAGGACCCCGTGGACCACCTAAATACTTATAAAAACCAGATGGAGCTCCATGGATACCAAGATCCAGTGCGCTGTAGAGCCTTCGCCATCACGCTAAAAGGATCAGCCTTGACATGGTTCAATAGGCTCTCTTTGACCTCAATCTCCTCATTTAAAGAGCTGTCTATATCATTTGTATCCCACTTCATAGGAGCTCGGATATACTGGAAGTTGAGCTACCACTTATTGAATGTGAAACAAGGACCCCAAGAGAACCTTAGGTCTTATGTCCAGCGGTTCAACTCGGAGTCACTGAAAGTGGATGTCCTAGATGAGAAGTTCGCCACTACAACCTTTATAGTTGGTCTAGGCGTACAGTCCAAAGATATGATTTTCTCAATTTCAAAGAACCCTCAGGCAAGCATGGCTGAGGTGTTGGCTAAGGCAGAAAAATACATAAACGGTGAAGAGACCCTTGTCTCAAAAGTGGGAAGTTCATCTACGCAAAAAGACAAAGGGAAAGAGGAAAGAAAAAGAGACCGAAGTCCCAGAAGAGAAAGAGGGCATGATAAGTCTCCAAGAAGGGATAGAGATCGCTCCCCCAAAATGAGGGGAGATGTCAAAGATCGCTTAGGTCCGCCACGGCCAGAGCTACAGCCAAGGTACGCACCTCGGCAGCTCTCCCCACTCATCGCAACGATATCTCAGATCTTATACGAGGTGCAAAGCGAGAAATTTCTAAGATGGCCACCACGAATGAAAGTAGACCCAACAAAGAGGGATCCCACAAAGTATTACGAATACCATAGAGATCATGGCCACCATACTGATGATTGCATCCAATTGAATAAAGAGATTGAATTCCTAATCCAGAGGGGTTAGTTACGCCGTTATGTAGCTCGGGATAATCAGGACAGAGCCCCTCCACCTCAACAACAAGCTCCTGTGTTACACTAACAACCCCTGGGCGAAATCAGAGTAATTTCTAGAGGGTTCGCAGAGGGTGGGGAATCCAGTTTTGCCCGAAAGGAGCACCTGAGCAGAATCAGAGCTGGGGAAGCACTAGAAATACACACAGTGTCCAAGGTGCCTCGGCTGAACATGACTATCACCTTTTCAGACTCAGATTTAGAGGGCTGCCAACAACCCCATGATGATCCACTAGTGGTTACAGCTGTTGTGGCTAATAGAACTGTTTACCGAGTTTTAATTGACAACGGGAGCTCAACAGATATCATATTCGCTTCTCATTTGACAAAATGGATATAGACAGGGAAATACTGGAGTCGGTCAGTGCACACCTGTTGGGTTTCGTAGGAGAAAGGGAATTGTCCCTGGGCTCAATCCGGCTCGTCCTCACCATGGGAGATCCTCCCTGCCAGGCCACCACTACAGTAAGATTCCTAGTGGTGGATGCCCCTTCTGCATACAATATGCTTCTTGGGAGGCCCTCCCTCAACGCGATGAAGGCAATTCCCTTTGCCTATCACTTGGTTATGAAAATTCCTACGAAGAATGGAGTTAGAGTGGTCCGAGGAGACCAGCGGGTAGCGAGGGAGTGTTACATGACCTCGATGAAACAAAAGAAGTCGCGAATGTCCAGCTAGATGAACTAGATATGAGGGACGAACTGGATACTAGACCAACGCCATCAGAGGAGCTAGAGTCTGTCCAGCTCGATGAGGAGCATGAACACCTTGTTTACGTCGAGTCTAAGCTAAGCCAGAAAATAAAAGACCTCCTTATCCAATTCCTAAAGGAGAATATGGGAGTATTCGCTTGGAAGTAAGAAGACATGAAAAGAATCGACCCCTCGGTCATCACATATAAGCACAGTGCGAATCCCACCTATCGGGCGATCAAGCAAAAATGAAGGAGTTTTGCCTCAGAATGCCAAAAGATAATCAATCAGGAGGTCAGTAAACTCCTCCACGCTAGAGCCATTAGGGAAGTTATCTACCTTACCTGGCTGGCCAATGTGGTTCTTGTTAAGAAAACCAACGGCAAATGGCGGTTGTGCATTAACTTCACTGATCTCAACCGAGAATGCCCCAAGGACAACTTTCCTTTACCTCGGAGAGACCTGATAGTAGATGCCACAGTTGGACATGAACTCCTTAGTTTCATGGACGCTTTCTCAGGATATAATCAGATCAGAATGGATCCAGCTGACAAAGAGAAAATCTCGTTTATAACCGAGCAAGGAACATACTATTATCAGGTCATGCCTTTTGGGCTAAAAAACGCAGGAGCCACTTACTAGCGTCTAGTGAATTGGATGTTCCAAAGTCAAATTGGAACATCCATGGAGGTATATATCGACGATATGTTGGTGAAATCACTGAAGGCAGAACTCCAAATTGCACATCTAGCGGGATCGTTCCAAGTCATTAAGCAATACAAGATGAAACTCAATCCTGCAAAGTGTGCCTTCGAAGTATTTGCAAGGAAATTTTTGGGTTTCATAGTCAACAGTAGAGGAATCGAGGTCAACCCATAAAAGGTTAAGGCAGTTTTGGATATGCAACCACCTTCTAATGTAAAGGAGTTCTAACGCTTGACAGGAAGAATAGCTGCCTTGAGTCGTTTCATCTCTAGATCAAGTGATAAATACTGACCTTTCTTTCAGATCTTAAAAAAGGCGTTTCTATGGGATGCCCGATGTGAAGAGACATTCAAAGCCTTGAAGGCTTACTTGAGCTCCCCTCCTATCTTGGTAAATCCCTTATAAGGGGAGATACTAACCCTCTATCTAGTTGTTTCAGATTTCTCGACTAGTGCAGCTCTAATGAGGGAGCGGGATAGGTCCCAGCAACCAGTCTACTATTGTAGTAGGCTTCCAACATAACAACCAATGAAACAAGTGTTGCATAAGTCAGAGTCCTCAGGGAGGCTGATAAAGTGGGCCATAGAGTTTAGCGAGTTCGACATCAGATTTAAACCTAGAACTGCGGTTAAAGGTCAGGTTTTAGCAGATTTCATCGTGGAATTTACAACACCAGCACCTATGGAAGCAACAAAACTAGTGCCTGACCTTCCTACATGCAAGTTCTTTGTGGTTGGAGCTGCCAATGCTCAAGGAAGTGGTGCAGGCCTGATAGTGACCTCTCTAGATGGGATAGATGTCGAATACGCCCTCAGGTTTGGGTTTAAATTTTTAAACAATGAGGCAGAATATGAAACCATCATTGCCGAACTTAATCTGACTCACTCGATTGAAGCTAAGCAGTTGGAGATCTGCAGTGATTCCCAGCTGGTGGTAAAACAGATAGAGGAAGCTTATGAAGCTAAAGGCGAGTAGATGGTCCTTTACCTTAGAAAGGTGCACGAGTTGATGAAGAAGTTCATACAAGTTAAGATTAGACACGTTCTAAGAATTGAGAACTTGCGAGCAGATGCTCTGGCAATACTAGCAATAGCCACGCAGGAGAGCTTGGAGAGGCTGATTCCAGTAGAGCACTTAGCAGAACCATTCGTGTGCATTGAGGATGAAGAGGCACTACTTGTGCAAGCTCCACTAAGCTGGATGGACCCCATCCTAGGGTACCTCCAGCATGGAACTCTACAAGAAGATCCCAACGAAGCTATCAAGCTGAGAACCAGGTAGGTTAGGTTTTCTATTTTACAGGAAAATTTGTACAAGCGAGGTTTCTCAACACCCCTTCTTAAATACGTGGGAGGCAAAGACACCAACTACATACTCAGGGAAGTCCATGAGGGGGTCGGTGGCAACCACATTGGAGCTCGGGCTCTAGCAAGAAAGACGTTCAGGCAAGGATATTATTGGCCCACAATGCTCAAAGATGCTACAGACTTTTTCAAGAGATGCAAGATCTACCAAATGCACGCCAACATTTTCCATTATCCTCCAGAGATCCTAACCTCGGTAATTAGCCCATGGCCCTTCCAGCAATGGGGTCTTGACATATTGGGACCCCTTCCTACCAGTGTAAGACAGTGCAAAGTTCGCTATCATCGGAGTAGACTATTTCACCAAGTGGGCGGAAATGGAGCTTTTGACAACAATTATCGAACAGAAAGTCCAAAGCTTTACCAGGAAATCCATAATTTGTAGGTTTGGAATTCCCAAGGCAATCGTCTCTAACAACGGGAAGCAATTTGACAATCAAAAGTTCAAAAACTTCTGTGCTGAGCTCGAAATTAAGAATTACTTCTCAGCTCCAGCTCATCCACAGTCTAACGGGCAAGCGGAGGTCACCATCAGAACTATAAAAGAGGCTCTAAAAACCAAGCTTGAATATCTGAAGGGTAAATAGGTGGAATACCTCCCAGAAGTGTTATGGGCCTACAGAACAATAGCCCGGTCTGTAATTCAAGAAACATCGTTTGCCTTGAATTTTCGGAACTGAAGTAGTGGCGCATGTCGAGGTTGGGCTCCCATCCCCCAGGACTGAACTCACAGATGGTGAATTTAACAACGATTCACTTCTATTGAGCCTGGATCTTTTAGAAGAGAAAAGAGAGGCAGCTCTGCATCGTATCCGAAATTATCAGAGAAAAATGGCTAGGTACTATGACAGAAAGATCAGACACAAGAGCTTCAAGGTGGGCGACCTAGTGCTTAGAAAGTTATTGTTAGCAAGAAGAGACCCCACCCATGGAAAGTTGGGACCCAATTGAGAAAGCCCGTATATCATCTCGCGGGTGATTAAACCAGGGAACTATGAGTTACAGACGGAGAAAGGAAAAATCTTGCCCCACTCTTGGAATGCAGAACATCTCAAGAAATTCTTTGAGTGAGTTAATTTTGTAATTTGATGATTCTCAATAAAATTGCAAGTCTATAATTCATCTTGGTTACATTGCATAAAAAGAGCTTTATAGCTCATGATGAACTCTTTAGTTCATAAAAAGAGTTCTATAGGTCATGTTGAACTCTTCAGTTCATAAAAAGAGCTCTATAGCTCACGATGAACATTTTAGTTCTTAAAAAGAGTGCTATAGCTCAGGATGAACCCTTCAGTTTATAAAAAGAGTTCTATAGCTCATGATGAACTCTTCAGTTCATAAAAAGATCGTTATAGCTCATGATGAACCTTTTAGTTCATAAAAAGAGTTTTATAGCTCATGATAAACTCTTCAGTTTATACAAAGAGCGTTATAACCACTCAATTCTAAAGGAGCTTCATTCCCTGAACAGGGGGGAGATTGGGACAGCCATTGAAAGATTCACAGAAAGTAAAGAAGAAGAAGAAACAGAGAAATAGTAAACCCTCAGGAATCAAGAAGAGACTCCGAAGTAGAAGAAGGGTCCAAAAAGTTACAGCAAAATCATAGAGATAATATGCTTCAATGCAATCAAAGTATGCACAAAGTCCAAAGTCGACGGACCTTTGGGTTTTCTAATTAAAAAGGGTGGTTACACTTTTGAAAGGCAGTTGGGGAAGCGTAAAAAAAAAAAAAAAAAGAGAGAGCTCCACTAGGGTGTCCGCAGAAGGTTAACATCCATAAGATTCCGGACCAAGTAGCCTTAACATTCCCTTGATGCTCCTCACCCATCTCAAGCACTAACAGCCCTCGACTGTCCAGTAGAAGTTTAGGACAATAAGCTGCAATATAACATGGGAGATTAACTGTGGGTCCACGATAGAGCTAGGCAGTCCTGGAAGACTCTTTGAGATCCCAAAAATTCAGGTATTGATGAGCTAAGTGTAGCTCGTGTGGTTGCATGGACCTTCCAAGGCAGCTCACTATGTTCTAGTACTTTTCAAACAACATCTAAGTCTCTGCTGCCTCAAACTTGTACGGGGTATCACTCTCCACGAAGGATTCTAGCTGACCTCAATATCAAGTAACATACTCTCTTCGACCAAACACAAAGCATAGTAATCCCCTAAAGTCATATCTCAATTCTTTTCCTCTCAAAGGAGCTTAGGGAGTCAGTAGACTTACAGTTCCAAAAAATTTTCTTTCAGAAGAACTTAGTTCCCCTCAAAGCAAGGGGGCAAGGAGAGTATAGAGCAGTACGCGAGCAGTTAACCACAGAACAATGAGAACAAATCTAAGAAGAGCAGAGTATATTGCATTGAAGAGAGTAGAGTAGACTGCATTAAACAACAAGTTAGATTGTGTTATTGTGTTAGACCACATTGTAGAGTAAGTTAGATTGTGTTAGAGAGCAATTAAAAAAAAGAGAAAAAACCAATACATTTACCATTCACATGGATGACTTGAAAGACGAGTCAGGAAAGCATGGCAGATTTACATTCCCTAATAGAAGTTACAAATGCTTTTTAACAAAAAAAAGAGAGAAATAAAAGATCCTAAGTTTCTGAAGAAAGAACAGGTGAAGAGTCTTGCAATGTAGTTACTGTAGCTTCAGCAGCAGGAACAGAAAAAGAGCTCGATAGCTCAGCAGGCAACTCTTCTAGCAAGGCAGTAATTGAAATCTCAAAGGGGCCAAGAACAGGCAAGGAGGCTGGGGCCTCAATCTCAGTCAAAGATCTCATTACCAAATCAGCAGAAAAAAAAAATATTAGCAGGAACAACTAGAGGAATGGACACCTCAGTACCTTCCAGAGCCCTATCAAAAGCAGTAGGAGCCAAGGTGCTGTCATCGCCCTCTGAATCAGTCTCCTCCAACTCCTCCTCAGTAGGGATGACAAAATCAAAATCAAGTTCTAGATAGGCCTTCTCCGCTTTGCGCTAAAAGGCTAGCCATTCTGAGGCCCACTTGGTGGTGACATCATCCTTCAGCTCAGTTATTATGTCATCCCTCTCCCTGACAGTTGTCTTCTGCACATCGAGCTCACTACATAAGCTCTCATTCACCTCAGCCAAGATAACATACTCCTTTTTAAGGCCCTCGAGGGATCTTTGAGCATTAAAGGCTTCCTAGCTAGCTTTAGTCCAGGCATTAGTTTTAAGTAGCAGCTCTTCTTTGGTCATCCCCAGCTCATCCCTGAACTTCTTCTCTCTTTCCTCAACCCTATCCTTAGCAGCTTGAAGGCCTTCGTAGTCAAAGGTCAGCTTCTCCATTTGCTCCTCGAGCTTTTGCACCTGAGCTTTGAGGCTCTCATTGTCAAAGGTCAGCTCAGCAACCTTAAACTCGTATGTCTTCAATGCCTTAGCATAGTCCTTTGAAGATCGAACCTTGCCCATCAATTTCTTCAAATGGAGAGTCATCTGGGGGTAAAAAAAGGAAACGAGTACAAATTAGCACAATTCAACCACACCGAGCTAAGAGGGAGAGTAAAAATACTTACAGTGGTTGCTCCTTGGAGAGCTAAGTAGAAAGAGGCCTCAGGGGGCATGGAAGAGGCCCTCCGTAAATCAGATTCAGGGAGAATGAATGAAATGGCCCCAGCATCCAACTCAACATTGTCAAAGAAGGAGTCTTCATTGGTTTCTCGGTCCTCCCTCTTTTCGACTTTGGGGCTCCGGAGAGGCAACCGGGATGGTTGTTCAGATGGTCTAGGAGGTGCAGAGTCTGGCTGAATTCCAGTAATCTTCCCCAAGGCTCCCTCAACCTCAGCAGAGGTGGGGAAAGCCAGCCCTGGCTTAGAAGCCTTTTTGGGAACAAGTTGGGCCCCTTGAAGAGAGGAGGGGCCGGGGATTGAGATGGGAGAGTTTGACCTTCTTTGCTTAAGGCAGGAGAAGAGGGCACTCCCAATTTTTGCACCTTAGCCCTGTCAACTAGGCTGCCTCCAGAGCTGGTCTCAGCCTTTCGTTTGCCACTTTTCCTACTCTTCTTCAGTAGGTCAACCTTAGCCTAGAGTTTCTCAAAAGTAGATTTCATTAGGGAGGAGCCTGGAAGATCTGAACCAAGCTAGTTAAACAAGAAAGAGGAAAAAGAAGGGAAGGCAAGAAAACCAACTCAGAAAAGTGTTACCTTTTACTTATTCAGGTCTAACAATAGAGATGAGGAACAGAGCGTCTATCGATATCTCAGGAGGACTAAATCCCTGTGTTACTAAGACCTAGGGCTTGATGAGCTTGAAGTACTTCTCTAGATTACACTTCTCCAATTTTCGCTTCACTCTTTCGTCCTCAACACTGAGCTCAGGTTGAACGCCTAAAAATAACACAAGGAGAGCAAAGGTCAAAAAGGCAACTCAATAATTTCTAAACCAGAACTCAGTCAGTTCGAGCAAGGACTCACCTAAGTTATCAGGGGCGGACCAGGCTTTAGGGATACCTAGAGTGTCAATCCTGTCAGCAGGGTTATACTCCCAATTGGTGTCCCCAACGAAAAAGAATTGTTTCTTCCAATCCTTGTGGGAGCTCGGGAGGTGAGTAATGATTTGCCTAGCCGTGGTTCGCTTGAAGATGTACAAGAAACCCTCTGATGAGGTGAGCTTGACATTAAAAAGATCCACAAGCAAGGACAGGCTGGGGACCCCGAGCTTATGTTTCTTAAATAAAACTAGAAGACCCACAAGTATATCCCAGAAATTAGGGGAGAGCTGAGCAGGATAGACGTTGAAGTGTTGCAAAACACTCTTGATGAAGGGATGCATAGGAAAACGAAAACTATTCTCAAAAGCGGCCACGAAGAAACAAACTTTCTTATGAACCTGGGCAACATATGAGGTGTATTTATCTGGACGCCAGGGCTGGACACCAAGAGGAAAATTGTAACGACCACTGAGAATTTTCATAAGAGAAGAGTCAACCTCACTTGGTCCTACGAGCTCAACATGCCTAAAGGCAGCCCCTGTGCCCGCTGCATTGTCGAAGAGTCCTACCCCACTCACCTTGCCCTTACCTTTGTTAGGGTTAGGGGGCATAGAAGAACACAATAGGAGTTGTTCCTCAGTATTTTTCTAGGCTTCGACAACATCAACACTGGGGAAATTGTCAATTTCCTCGCTCACATCCCCTAAATCAGTGCCCTCTTCGGCAGAACTTTCTCCCAAGAGAGAAGTAAAGGAGTGAGTAGCTCTGGAAGGGGTAGACATGGTTGGACAGGAGAAAGGTAAGTTGAAAGAACGGTAAAGGTGAGGGATACTGGTAAGACACTCCCTGATAACCCTAGGGTGAACAAAGTAGCTCCCAATGGCGAGAATTCGCACGATAGGGCCCCAACCCACGAAGTGGGGAAGGGGGGATAAGCAGCAGTTTTGGTTCTAGAGATAAAAGAACCAATAAGCTCAGAAATGCAAAGACCACCTCAAACTCGAGGGATCCAAGACGAGAAAAGGCGAAAGAAGAGGCAAAAAGAAGGAGTACCTAGTTAGGAAAAATCAACAGTCTAGAGCAAAATTAAAGGAAGAAGGCAACGAGAGTCTTCAAATCGAACCCAGGAAACTCGATCTTGAGTAAAGAATCAGAGAACTTCAAATCAAAAAACCAAGAGACTGCGAGAAAGATAGCAAAGAAACCAAACAGTGGAAAAGGGCAGTTATGAGAGAGTATTTAAAGCTTAAGAGAAGTGGGTTGAAGCGTGCGCGGGAACCAAGGAGGCCATGATTACTAAAAATCGTCAAATGGGCTTCCATCACGTGCAAGCCAAGGACAGCCACGTGCAAGCCTAGCTTGGTTTAAAAATAGCTCAACCCCTGCCCAAGCTCACTTGAACCAGGGGTTGGGGGGCAACTGATGATACCTCAAATAAGCTATAAGAGCGAGCTCAAGAAACAAGGTCAGGTCAGGAGGTTTGATAGAATACGAGGAGCTCAGAAGTTCGAGGCCACAACTCCCCCTGGGAAGATGATAACAGGACAGACCAAGGAACAGTTTGATAACTGCGAAAATCGGGTTCAAAGCATGAATCTCCCAACCAACCAAGATTCTCTCCTAAAATCAAGGAGAATCCCACTAATGGCAGACAAAGATTTCGGTTGAGATTCGACAGAATAGGGAACAGTTCTATAAATACAATGTAATGCCTCCATAGAGGAGGAGGGGGAAAACAAACACTAATTTTGAGATATACCGAATTGTAATACATTTGAGTGATGAATAGAGGAGAAGGAGGAAAAGCCTCCATTAAAAAAGTGGACTAGCCGAGCTCCAAAGTTGGTGAACCACTATATTTTCATTGTATGCACCCCTCAAATCCCCTCGACATTTTATTCCAGCATCACACACGAGCCTTGGAGCTCTGATCCACGATTATCTCACGTCACCAGCACTTTTTGCTCATCCACGTAGTTTTACACCATCAGAAATCAATTAATAACTCAAGTACTGCTGGCACAATTTTATGCATGAACTTCAAGCTTTACAAATTAAATTGTAATCTTCTACTATCAAAATTTACAAATTTTAGGTCTGTAATTTATGTGCCATTTTTTAGCACAATAAAATTCTCTGTACTTCAGGTACTGGAGTTTTTATTTTTTTCATATTTTTCAGGAACATAATTTATATTGAATGTTTAGGTATTGCAGGTAAACAATTTATGTGCTTCAGTCACCAATTCAAATATAATGATAATTTTAAAATAAGAAAACAAACACTCATATCATAATTTCTCATAACAAGAATGGTGTTAATTAAAACTAATAATTCATATACCTTATTTTACCTTTCAAATATAGAATATTACTCGATTGTGATTCAATTAACTAATTTTCGTGTTGATAATGAGTTATAAAAGTAACAAATAATTTAGGTTCAAGTAACTAATTTAAAAAGTAAATTGAGAGAGAGATTTTCAGAATGTGTATCTCTTGTTTATGTATTTTTATTTAGTTGAAGTCTGTCTTTTGTGGACAGGGATACATTATTGATCCGACAAGAGGGTGGTTGGGAGGTGCTAATCAAGCAAGTGTCTTTGTGGGAGTGGGTCATCCACCATGTGCAGATGCACATTGTTTTTTAATATTTGAAACTTTTTAGCTTGTGCTTTCACTAGAGAGAGATGATTTGAGTTTACATGTCATATATTCTTTTTTAAAAAAAACTGTAATTATAACCTATAATGACTTTAAGCGTTTTGCCTTATGGTTTGTTAGTCTTATGGTTGGACCGGCCTGAACCATATTATTTTTTTCATATATTCTTTTTTAGAGAAAGTGCATTAATTATTTTTGGTTCTTCTCGAAGTGTTTGAGGTTGACACTGCACTGCTAAAAGGACAGCTGGCATAAGGGTAATGTATTGTATACCAAAAATCAATTTCATGACTCCAAATGAGGGGGACTTATTGGGAGTGTATATGGGTTGGTTTAGTCACTGAGTCTTATTATTATGTAAAAAATATAGAAAAATAGATTTGAAATTCAATAATTCTGATAGTTAGTCTGTCTGAACTCGAGTTTAATATCTTTAAAAAAGAACTTAAATTTGTTCCCAAAACTCATTACTCGACCTAAAACTCAATCCAAAAGTCAGTTCGAAAAAACTAGCCCAAGAGCCCGCCCGCCCGCCCATCTTTTTCACCCGCCCACCCTTCATTTGGAAAAAAATTATACTTTTAGATCATTAAATTTAAAATTTTGAATTAAGTCTCTCAATGTCACAATTTAAAATTTTAAAAATTTAGGTACTATAAATAATATATCATTTTTTTTTTCATATATTAAACATATAAGTTTTTAAAAGATAGAGTAATGCAAATGATAAATAAGTAAATAAATGTCAACCAAGTTAAGATATATTTCATTCTATTGGATATAGTTCATCCCCTAATCAAAAATAAAATTATTAATTATTTTATTTTTATACATTTTGACTCTACCTTTGATTCAAAAAATATAATTTACACAAATATTAAGTTATACAAATATTAATTATTTTTAAATAAAATTGTATATAAAAAAGTCTACAAGCAGGTCTGCCCAGCAAGCCCGGCCACAGGCCTGCCCAACTGGTTCGTTGGTTGGGTTACTAGTAGCCTACCTCTACTCGAAGTCCGGCCCGAGCTGCTTGATAACACACTTGGGTAAGGGTTTAAGAGTACACTACCTAGATCTGACCCTAACAAAATTTTGTGGGTCTAGTCTGGCTTGGCTCATGGACATCCTATGGACTTACATGGAAAATACCGTAAGAATTATTCGTTTTAGAATTAGATAATATATGTATTTTTAAGTAGGTATTAGGAAAATAGACAAGTTTTTGTAATACAAGTTATTGACTAATATAAACAATTAGGTCTACCTTAACTTGTCAATCTTAAATCTATCATAAATGAGATCAAGTGGTCAATTCTTGTCAAAGGCAACTATTGGTTTCTTACCTTTTTTTTTTTTTAGGGTTTTATTAAGTACTTATTTCGGACTTCTCTAAATTTTTTATTAATGTTCTCTCTCTATTATGTGAGTAGAGAGAAAGTATTTAAGTCTAAATAGCATTACTCTATTGTTTATTTTATGGAGTTGCATAAAGCACCTGCTCATTCTGCTATATTCAACAACTAAATAGTTCTAAAAACACATGTATGTCAAGATGTTCTACACTTCTAGTCTTCACTTCACTTCACTTCCTCGAGGATGGCAAAGTTGGGATGCTTTGTTCATTTCTGAAGAAATTATCAGGATCGACCTTGGTCTTGATTTGCACCAACCTGTTATAATTGGCTTTAAAGTACTTGACCCCAAAAACTAGTCCTTCCAAGTAACTACTAGGTCCATTGTGGTTGATACCTATATCAAGATCTCTATAGTTTAGAAATGCCTCTCTTGGGAACTTTGAGACATAAGGAGTCATAACATCATACAGAACTCTTGTCAAATTCAAGTAATAATTTGCCGCCTCGATTCCATCTTCTTCCCAGTTTGTTGCATACTGGATCTTGGCTATGTTCCCGGCTCGATGTGGGAAAGGTTTTGCAGAAGGTGCAATCTCCGCCATCCTTCCTCCATAAGGATTGAACCTCAATACCACAGTTTGAAGTTCGATTATCTTGCTAAATATGTATTCCAAGCCTTTTTTGGGAATTGGTTCGTGCAAAGAATCAGATTTTCTTTTTAGATGGGTCATTACTTGAGGAACCCTACTGAGTAAAGCATTTACTGGAGTTCCAAGGGGGAAACTAGTCCAGAAAAGGATCGATTCAAGCCAGCTCATTTCGATACAATCTAATTGTTGTAACCCCAACTCAGGGAAGCTCTGATTCATGAGGTAGAGAAGGCTTCTCGAGTCCCCAAGGAACAAGGTGACGAACGAGGCCCTTATCGTCCTCTCCCCGATCGTAGTGGTATCATTTACAACGTCGATAATCATTCTAATGAAGATGTTATTGTCCAACTTGTCTGCAACGTACTGCCAACGATACACGATATGCATTGCATTCTGTGACAAGGTCCTCTGGACTTGGAAAACAGTGACTGTTTCTGGGACACGAACCAAATTGATTTTATATGCAAGCACGACACCAAAACTAGATCCACCACCTCCTGTAATGGCCCAGAACAAATCTTCTCCCATAGATTTCCGGTCTAGAACTCGGCCATTAACTTCAATTACCTGTGCATCAACGATATTATCGACTGAGAGGCCGTATTTCCTCATCATGTTACCGTAGCCACCCGCACTGAAATGGCCACCGACACCGACCGTGGGGCATACTCCGGCGGGGAAGCCATGGGTATTGCTTTTTTCAGCAATTCTATAGTAAACTTCACCAAGAGTTGCACCAATTTGAACCCACGCTGTCTCGTCTTCTATATTAACATTTATGGATCGAAGATTGAAGAGATCAAGTACGAAGAAGGGAACCTCGGATACATAAGAGACACCGTCATAGTCATGTCCTCCGCTTCGGATTTTCATCTGCAATCCATGAGTTTTGGCACAGATAATGGCTGCTTGGATGTGGGATACATCCGAAGCGGTGATTATAAGCAGCGGTTTTGGGGTTGTAGACTCATTGAATCGAAGGTTTCGAATATAGGACTGCAAAACAGACGAATATGAAGAATTATTGGATGTGTAGATTACTGCAGAGATTGGGGAAGAGGGTTGAGAATGGTTGTATAAGCATTGGAGGAACTTGTCATTAACTGAACTTGGCCATTTAACAGATCCTAAAAGGGCAAAAAGTAATAAAATTATTGCAAAACTTTGAGTTCTCATGTTTGATTTCATCCTTTTTGTGTTGGAAAGAGTTTTTAAGCTTGCATGTTGATCGCATTATGAAATTTATAGAGGCTTCTTTGGGAATAGACAGTATTAGAATTAAAGAGAGGAACATTTTGCTACTGTCCTACCATTTGACAGTGGACTATTCAAAGTAAGTAAAAATAAAGAAGTATAGATTAATTAGCCTTTGACATTTGGTGTATAATAGTTTGATTTACACAAGTGAGACCCCCTCTCATTGAGGATTGATTATCCATCAAGAAGAAAATTGCAAAAAAAAAAAGTATATAGACCATTAGGACTTTTTTGGCTTCTCGGACTTTGGATCACCAAAATCTACCACCAATAGAATCACATATCGTCGTGTATAAGCTTTGGATTTTTATTATGACTCGTAGTCTTTCTTTTGAGACATGTTTTAAAACAAATTAAAAAAAAATTTATGATTGAGATTTGTATATGCCTAGTGCGTGATTAGATCATTGCCCAAAGAAGTCGAGGTGAGAAACTACCACTTGTGAGGACCTAAATAACAAAAAATTCAAATCAAAGAAAAAAAAACAAAAAATTTCAATAGCTGGGTGGTACCGAACTAGTTTAATTGCTGCAGAGAAATGACTGAATCTAGATAGGAGTGACAGGCTTTAGCAGATGATGTTACTTGCTGTCCCCCGACTCAGTCCGGTTCCATCTTAGTCACATAGCTGGTGGTATTTTGTAGCCGCGTCATTTCTTTTTCACATGGTTTTGTCCAATTCTCCACTCCAACGAGATTGCAAATCTCTACTCCAACTAATATCTTAAAGTGTATAGAATAAGAATATTTTGAATTCATAAACAACAGGCAGAGAATAATTTTGAAAATGTATTTTATTAACTTAATTGAATAGAATACGTAGTACATAATACAATTTATAAGAATCCTCAAACCTCTAAAAGTTTCTAAAATGGACCTAAATCTTTAGTCTTAAAAAATATACTAAAAACAATACATGTTTAATGAATTAAAAAAATTGACATGGTTTAAACAACACTCTAGAATATTCTGAATTAAAATCTTATTTTAAATAAATAATAAAAATAAAAATTGAATAATTGTTAATTCTTGTTTTACATCAGACTCTTCATTTAAAAAAATAAAAATAAACTCGTCCTCGAGTTCTATCGCTTCAAACAATTTGATGCATTATTGTTTGTTTGCATCCACTTTGTACTTCGTACTTCAGATTGATCTTCTCGAACATACCATTGTGTTGATCGTTTACCCCCTCAAGAATTGATAATATTATCTCTCATTCAACTTCTTTTGGTAAATTTAACATAAACTTAAGAATTTTTTAAAGAACATCTGGCAACTCGAAATAATCAGGGTCAAATAGAAATTGAAATCATTAAAACCAAAATGATGTGGACTAATGAATTTTTCATATGATAAATTCTCATTTCGTTCAACTCCACAAATTTCATCAAGAATTTCAAGTTTACTATTCTCGGAACTACGTTGGCATAGGAAAAATTTTCATTCTCATTTTTATCACCGGAATCAACAATCTCAAACTTCTTGTTTTTCAGCAAGAGAAAAAGTCTAATACTTTCTAAAACTCAAAGAGCATAATAAGCTTGTACATTCCTACAAATAAATGAAATACTTGGTTCATGGAAATCACCTAAAACTTTGTTGTTTTCTTCTCCTCAGAATTCATAATGTCGTTTGTGTAATTTTTTTTAAGTTTCTAATGTTGGCAGCTTTCAAGAGGCTTCCCAATATCACTATAAGTACATCTCTTTGCTAGGTTCATTATTTTTCACTTTAATTTTATGATCCAACAAAATATTTGAAAACCCCACACTAAACGGATTTCTACGAGACTTGAGTCACAAAAGAACCATTATAATGTAAAAAAGATTGTCTCACAGATCTATAAGCCCCATCAGGAACGAAGGCATAAATTTTGTTTTAGGTGGGCACCTAACTAGAAGGTTTAATTTTTTTCTCTGCAATAAATAAAAATAACATAACATATTTAAATTTATTGTATTATATTTGATATTTGAATAATATTCATTAAATACAAAAGAGTCAAATACCGATGTACTTAGCGTATATACACAAGAAAAATAAAAAATAATTAATTAGAGCCCTTGACAAAAAATGAGACTAATTGAATGCAATTGACTATAAGCTTTGTTACTTTGAAACCATTACTTGATAATTTAATTATCAATACCATTAAAATAAAAATTTTCTATATATGCAATCAAGTTGTAGATGATTTATTATTGATCATTATTTAATTATGTAACCAAGTTTCACAATATTTATAACTTAAATAATTGTAAAATGAGTCCATCACATCAACAATTTATCGAAATATGTTTGTAATGTCTCTGAAGAGTGTGGGAAATATAGTCAGTTAATTGTAAGTCATACTAATAGATAGGATAAGAAAATAATAGGGTGAACACATTTAAATATAGCAAACAATTAACCTAATTATAAATAGGTAAAGTACTTTTTAAAAAAAAAAAATCAGGGTGGGCTGCCTGTGCCGCCCCGGTCCCCTATGGCTCTGCCCTTGTGCACCATACTTGTATCTTTCGTCTTCATCATAATATAAAATTGTAAATCTTTTATTTTTTAATGAGCGCTTCATCTTTTGCCAGGAACGACTTTGGATTTCCCCTAGACTGAATTAGGAGAAGGATCAGCATCAAGAGAAAAGATGGATTCAATATCAGACCCTCCAAGAATAAAATCCATGGAAGGCAGTTGGTGAAAAAACTTTTTCTTTTTCTTTTGTCGAGGGCAATTTTTGTGAAGAAATCTCCATGTTTTGTGAAAAGGTATTCAAGAACCCCCTAGAGCGACGAGTTTTAAAGTGAGATTTCTTTTTGGGCTTACAAGCACAGGTGGAATTAGTAGGGCATTTAACCTTTAGATCATTCCTAAGATAGGCTGTTGATCCAAGTCGCATTGCATTACAATCTGTTCTATTTCAAGGAGAAATTTGAACTGATTGCACAATTTTTCTAAAGCAATAATAGAATGTTGGAAAAGTTCACCAAGAAAGGCAAATTGTAAAGTAATTCCTTTAACATCAAGAATCTTGGAAGTGTTGATTTTGTAACTCAGATAATTAACACGATAATACTTGTTAGAAGATAGAAAATTAAGATAGAAAAATAAAACAATGAAAATATGACACAAAAATATAACATATTTCGAAACAGCATACCCACCTAGGTACACCGTATTTATATCAAAGGACTAAAAATCTACATCGATGTATTATTCAATGAAAAATTGATTATTTGATAACTGATTATATAATACTCAACCCTATTTATAGGATAAAATACTGTAACCTAAACCTATTCAAATATAACTTAATTTCTATATTTCCTATCACATTATATATATACTAGTTTGTGTACACGTGTGTTGCACATGGACCAATTTGTTGCAATAAGCATACAATTATAATAACAAATAAATTGATAATTCCTAACATTAGATGAATCCATGCAGAAAATTGGATCCACTTCAATTCAATTATTAGATACTTAGTAAAGATCCTAAAACCTGCCAAGTTTAAACAGATACCGCAACGGCTAGCTCAAAGATTCATATTTATAAGAGGAAAGAGTCTCAAATGCAATAAATTTGTTCATTCTTTGCTTCGCAAAGTTTTCATTGGAAACCCTTTTGAAGTAGAAAAAAATAAGAACAAAATAAATTACAATAGACAGTTTAAAGACATGCATGTATAGCACGTTACACTTCCTTTAGACATTTTCTAATACTCTCTCGCCAACGAATTGTAGGACAAAGGAGAACAACTTGGACAGCAGCCCGCAAGACATGGTAATTACATTACTATTGGTAGAAACCAAATCATTTGTAAGTGGGTTTCTACAGGGTTAAGTAGTTATAGATAACTAAATGAAAGCTGAGTATATTTATATGATTTTGACAACAATTTGGTTAGCTTTTAGAGGGACCAAAATGCATTGTATATTGTTTTTAGAGGTAATGTTTATAAGAAGCAATCCCAACCGAAACCATAAGCTCTTGAGTCCTTACAACCCGTTAATTTCTTTTGATAAACCGTAATTTCACATCATGATCATTGCAATCTCCTTCTCACAAGCATTCTTATTTGCAAGAAAATCATCTACGATATCCCAAATGGCATTCATATCAGCATCCATCTGCAGAGTGATTTATGCTCTCTCTTTTGGCTCTTCAATGGACCATCTGAAACAACAAAGTATTAATCATTTTTTCTTTTCTTTTTTTTTTTTGGGGGGGGAGAGAGAGAGAGAGAGAGAGAGAGAGAGAGAGAGAGATCACCTTCTTAATGAGCATTAGAATTATTTGTACAGATAGATTCATTTACTCTAGGAATGACAGAAACACGAACCTAATAGGATGGTACTGTAGAACTAATTTAACAAATCATGGTCCGGTTCAATAGTGGGTCACTTTTGGATGAGGGAGATAGAAAAAGCACTAATATTATTATTTAAGTGACCAAATTAGACTGGAAGAATATAATTAGTATTAGTATATAGATAGATGCTGTCAATTATTGAAAAAATAGTTTGCCAATTTACTCTTGGCTTCAACTAGATATGGTGCAACATAGACATCCAAAAACACATGGGAATGGTTTAGAAGCAGCCACACATAATCCATCCACAAACAAAAGATGCTTTAGTGACTATAATCACGACAATAAAAAACATTCTAGGAAAAACACATGGCGAATTTCATGTATGTGCATAGCACACTATAACAGAAGACTGAACCGAGACTTTCCATGAGAAAGCTAAATGAAAGCTTCTTCATAATTTGTGTATATGAACAACTTATTTTTGGTTTCAGGTATATGAGCTAAGGAACACAATATGAGCTTCTTCTTCACTCTCTCTATTGCACTTGGATTACTTTTACATCATATATCCTTCAATCGATGAATATAAAAGTAGCATGTTAGTCTGTATAACCATTGATCAACACGTGCTGTTCATTATGACTATTTAATGAGAACCAATATCCAAAAATTACCTAGCTCATGGATATGTCCATTTCCATGGAAGGGATCTTCATGGGCCTTCCCAAGAATGCCACCAGCCCTAAATGGCACAAAAACCAAGTAAAAAATCACCGCAAACAAACACAAAAAAGAGCTCAACAATTATGAAAGAAGGAAAGAAATAATAAAATCACATAATGAGCAACAGAACCTATAACTACAAGAACCTTGACAAGCAGAGGCACTGAGAAGTGAGAACTATAACATCGGTTTTGATTACCAAGTGAAGTCTTCTGTTTCGAATGGTATCTCACTCTGATCAGTCAAATGGTACCTCATACTGATCAAATCAGTGGATCAAGTGGGGTTGTCTAGGGATGATGACAAACCAAAGGATTTGCAACACATTTAGTTAACCTGCCATATAAGTAATAGCAACTTAACTACCAATCACTTGACCCAAAAAAAAAAAACTGTGAACCACCGAAATGAGTTACCTCCAAATTGATCTTGTAAATCTCCATACTTTTATATTAATATACTGATGTAATTATTTAGTAATTTTTATATATGTAATAACGTAAGAATGAACCATATAGATTGTAATGGTAGGAATAAATATTTGGGAGACAAATTGATTGTGAAGTTTAAAGTTTTGAAGGTGTTTAAACTTGAGAGAGGTGGTTATGTAAGTTTTTAAATATTTTTAAGTTAAAATAAGATTTTCATTGAATTCGGAAGGTTGAAAAACCTTGGAAGAAGTAACATGGGGTATATTAGAAGTTAGAAAGTATTTCAGAGTTAAAACGCATTTTAGAAAGAATTCAGGTAAGAAGAAATTTGACTCTACCTTAGTATTTTGGCCATAAATTTTTAATCCTAACTCCTATTGAGTTGATTTTTGGAGAATAAAAACTAGATTTAAAGGGCTACAAAAGTGTATTTTACAAAAATTTTCTGAATCGACTTCTAAATAGGTGCAAATTGCTTCTAAAGTTGGAATAGAAAGTTGCCTCCGTCCGGACGCTCCAAGCACCGTCTGAACGGTACTCCTTACCCAAAAACTTTATTTTTCATCAAAAATAATGATTTTGAACCATCTGGATGCCCAAGGACCGTTCGGACACTATCTTAAAAATGGCCCCGATCAGTTTTAATAATTTGCTCTGTTTTTCACCCTATAAATACTATAAGGACGTCTCTTTAGCTATTTTTCATCAGTTTTCAACCCTAGGCAACCTTAGAGAGCGAGAGAAAATGAGAAACACAAGACTCAAAGGGATTCCCACATTGGAATGGATCAAACACGCTAGGTTTACACACAAACTACGAAATTGAGGTAGATGATTCCGCTTGAGTTCTTTCATTGAAACTTAGGGTATTATATATGTATGTTTTTAATCATCTTGACAATTATATGATAAATATGTATGATTTCTTGGTTTCTTTATCATTGGAACATGATCTTCAACAAAATACATGCTTGGGGTTCAAGGAACACTTGTTCTTGAATTTTTAAAATCCTAGTTTTTCCAAAATACATGTTCTATTATGAAATTCATATGAATTCTTAATTTCTAAATTCCTATTCTTGATTAAATCATGTTTTCATCTAATATTTGTTCTTGTTCCAAGAAATTATAATTTTTGGCTAAACCCTAGAATTTTGATATCGAAATTGTGAATGTTTTCTTGAGATAATCTCTTACATATTTTAATTTCTTTAGTAATGTAGTATATTGAGAAGTGTGCACTTGTGATACATGAATTGTTAATGGAAATTGTGGCTGATTATGGTTGTGATTATTGAGAAATTTGTGGTTTCATCTCCTGTATGATTTGGGTGTGATGGACTTGAATTGCTTTCGAGAGCTGCCGTAGAGTGTTAGAGGTTAGTCTATCCCAGTGGGGGTGAAATGGTTGTCTAACACTTGTAGTTGATTGTTGTTTATGAGAGCAACCACTATTGTTCACGTAAGTTCGAGGCTGAGGGATGGTATACCTTTCCTTGGAAGGATTCGTCACTGCCGTGGGAGACGGTATACGCCATTCCTAAATAGGTTTGTGATTTGGCCCTGCTGGGAATGATTGAGATTATGTGGTTGGGATGGGTAAACGAAGTAGAATCGTTGCGTAGATTCCTGAGAAGCAACCAACATACATGATAATGAGGATGAATCAACATACATGAGAATATTAAATGATGTTATTGAGTTACTTATTAATTACCTTAATTTCTTGCAAGTTTATTCCTGTCATTGATTTATTATATTCCATACACTGGAGATTATTACAACTACCATGGTTTTATTCGCAAAAATATTTATATACTTATTCTAAAAGAGACTTGACATCTTTTATTGTTTTAAACCTTGTTGGGATTTGAGGGGGATTTCCTACGGGCTTTTGCTCACCCCCTACAACACACTTACAGATTTTGGCATAGAAGAAAAAGTCAATGTGGATGAGCAGATTGATTACGAGCCGTTGGAGGTTCAAGATGTGGATCCTACCTTAAAAGAATAGAGTTGATCTACTTTTGATTTAGAGTTTGAGAGATTTTTATAAAATAATATTTTAACTAGTTTAAGTATTCCGCTATTAGATACTATTTAGTTTGAATTGTAAGATGAAGTTGTTTTAATATTTTATTGGCTTTAGTATTTATTCCTTGTCAAATGGATGAATGATTTATTACTTAATGATTATTTTTAGTTGCTCTCTTAGTTGGATGGTTTGTAGATAGTAATGTCTTTTAGGGTGAATTTTGGGACGTTACAGATCTCATCGCCACAAAATAATTACTAAACCTATAGGTTAACCTACAAATGTAAAATATTTTTCCTTTAAAATGACAAAAAAGACACTACCACAATCACCCAGACAAAATTTAGCAATAGATAGTCCTTGAAGCTGATATTTTTCTCATCCATGACAAACATGTAGTACTTGATTTAAAACTGTCTGGATGAACCCCCTAATAAGTTGTGTCGTCAGACCAACACATAATTGCTTAGTGCCTTAGTGAGCTTCCAAATGGGCGTGTTCGATGGGGGACAAAATCCAAAATTAGGAGTTAAAAAGTGTTTTGATGAGACTGAATGAACTCAATGAAAGCCTAAGTTCACCTCATGGTCATGCTAAATTCTGTTATGTAGTACTGGAATCGCTTTCTTCTTTTTTCATAAGGATGTTGAATAGTGTCTTGCTGCACGTTATATTGATGACCCCAACTTTAAAACTATGGTTTCAAACTTAAAGTATCAATTTTGGTTCACGTTTAAGAAGCGGATGGAAGGAGATGAAAGGGAGGGCAGAAAGGGAGCCAAAACCGAGGAGCTACGTTGAAGAGCACGGGCAAATGACAAGTCTTAATACATTTCATGTCTTGCAAACAAATGGTGGGTGATCAGTGGCATTATTCAAGCTGGCAATTGAACCTTAATCCTTAAGTTGTCGTCCTTGACTGAGTAGAAATAGGGAAGAGCGGCTAAAAATAGTTCATGTACTACTAACCTAACAAAAACCAAAAATAGTTGATGATTTATAAATCAATACATATTACAACCTCAAAATAAAGTCGGAAACCAATGAATCAGTCCAACCTTAAACAACTAAATGCAAGTCATATAGTGATAACTTCGCTTCGAACTCATTAGATTACATAATAATAGCCTTTGGATTATAAAGAAGAACAATGCATATAATACGTGCCCATAAATATGTTTTATAAAACTAATAAAAAATCACCAAAACAAAACTCTCATAGGATTGTTACTATAAGAATGACAAAAATAAAGGCATACCTTTATCTCATGTGAAAACGAACACAGTCAAGTGACTCCAGATCTTCTGCCGACTTTGCTCTAAAGAAATGGATCAAAAAAATGGGAAAACATGAATTACTTTTAATAGTTGAAGGGTACACAAGAACACCAAGAGTATCAAGGTTGAGGAATTAACTTCAAGCAATAAAAAAATGAGAAAAAGAAACCTAAATAAAAGAATTAGGAAAAAACCAAAAAGAGGTAATGTTACTTTCAATAGTTCTGAGTATGTTGATGATATATTTTCTATGAAAGGTTCCTAGCGAACATTTTCCCTTACATCACTTATGGCAATTTTATACTATGGGGAACTCCTTCCCCAAAAACCAAAAAAAAAAAAGCTACCTCCATTGAACTCTTAATAAATAATTTTAAGTGGGTAGTTTTGAAAGACTAATAAATTCGGAGAATAAAGGTGTGATCTCTCAATTTTTACGATCTTACACATCATCAATCATAATGATATTACAAAGAAGACCCTCTACTGAATACTAAAAAAGAAATATTCACAATCAAAAGATTCACGAACCATAGCCTATGTAACCAAAGAATTCTCATTTAATATAATTTTTCCATCTTAAGTAATTAGTTAGATCCAAAAGTCAAATATCTTCACTACAAATAGTGCAGAATTTGAAATACAGTCTCTTCTCTGTCTAAATCAGGTTATGCATTAGAAATATTATCTTCATTCAAGTAACGCCTAACTGCCTATGAATCTGCTATCATCTAGCGAAAATCACAATCCATTAGCAAGTTGTACAAAATTTACATCACTAATTCAACAGATTGCCATATATACGATAAAGATGGAATCAATGAAGAAGTTTCTATCGTCAAATTGATATGTATCGCCCTTTACAAAGCTCGGATCCAATACCAAAATACTGATGAGTAGTGGTGGTACCATCACCTCAACTCCATGTTACCCAACTCAGTGTATATGCATATACATATAATACCCAAATAACTACATATTTAACATTTGTTGAATGGTGAAAGTGAGTTTGTCAACAAAATGAGGTGACCACATGGGTGAAACAATACTTGACCGAAGCATGTAAGGCAAATGAGTATGTTATTGGGACCTAAAAAATTTCCTAATTCACAAGAGTACGAACTTTGAAAGAAGACCCTTTGTTTGCGCTCTTTCTTTGGAACATAATGATATCAATCTTGTTATCTCCTTTCCATGATCGAACCAGAATCTATATTACTAAATGGCAATTGATTTGTTTCTTTGTGTAGAGTTTTCCGATTAAGCAAGATAAAAAAACGTAATCGGTAAGAAGTGGGTCGGGCTGTAAATTGATGGCTAGAGCTTGTTCTGGGGTTGGGGATTTGTCTTGGGTTATGAATGGTGGGTTTCCAATAGCATCATTCTAAAGCAAATGAATGGCAGCAAGCAAAACAAAGCAAAACCAATTGGTGAGAAGAACCAAAACATATTGAGTATGGATCATCATACCGCATCGGAGATTTTCACTACTACAAACCTTGGGGAAGACAATTGAGGTGTCAAAATGCGAGAGACCTTCATTTTCTTTTTGAACAAATGTAATGTGAGAGGGATTCGGTAATAGGTATAGTCATTGGACAGAATTCAAAAGGGCACCGTTGAGATGCAATACAGAGAGACGTGATTACGTGTAATGCATGTTGAGAACGACGGAGAAAAAGGAGAGAGGGGAACATCGAGGTTTTTACAGAGGCAAAGGAGAGAGAGAGGGGGAGGGAAAGAGTTGTAAGGACAAAAATTTTAAAGGCTCCCCCCCCCTCAAAAAAAAAAAAGGGTTCGTAAGAGCTCTCATAAAATATATGGACCTTTCTAATGAATGTTTGTGTTGCACATGTGTAGTACAATGATCAGTCGACGAAAAATAACTATCAAGATCAACAATACAAAATTTATGTAATTGCGTAAAAATTCTACTAATTATAATCATGGAAGCAATTGTTTTACTAAATTCGAATTTGAAAAGCAGTATAATTTATTTAGTCAATTAATAACCCTAATCCTGAGTCAACTCAAAATACTAATTGCAAGAAATTTAATATAACCAATCTTGGTAAAACTCATCTACCATATTGTTTGGACATAAAATATTAAATTTTAGGAATATTCAATGTATGGACACCTAACAATTTGGATATACTAAGCAAGTGTCATGTGGAAGAATTTGAAGAAAGGCGAGAAACAATTAACCACAACCATGTTTGAAAAAGAAGAATAGTCAACTAGAGGTTACCAGTCGGTAATCGTCGATGGGAGCAAAAATCGTCGAAGATAGTGATTATAAAAACAACATTAAGTGGAAAAGACATGATACACTCAAACCCACTACAAGACCCACGATCTAGACATTATTAAAAGTAGTTTTAGATTAGTTTTTAAGAGGCAATTATTGTTGCAATCAAAGCAATTTGTTCGGCCTTTTGGAAACTGAAGTCCATTCGATGTAATTAATAAATAAATCATCTTTTATTAGTTTCTTGTACTATGTGTTCGTTATTTCTCATTCAACGAAGTCTTGAAACAAGGCTTTAGATCCCCTTACAAACAATTTTCTGAAAATTGTTTGTCTATTGGGATATCTCTGTCGATTCCAGTAGATTTTGGAGCAACAATCGTTTGACACACCTGATGAGACAATATTACTAACTTGGATCAAGAAAACAATTCGAACAAGGAAACAAGACAAAATTGTATTTGACACTAATGAAACTGTGGAAATGATGTCAAACAGTGGTAATTCATAAAACAAGTTCAAGTACTAATCTAGTGGAGCAAAAAATGGCCAATCTAGTGGCCAAGATAGTTTACAGATGCAAGAATTTGTGCAACAGCTGAAGCAAATACTGTATAATCCCAATTCCAACATTAGACAAGACTTATTTAATATCATGCATGAATTAATGAGTGTCCAGGCACCAATTTCAGGACTAGTTAATCCAAAATCAACTACTATCATTAGAAATCAAATGGTAGAAGAATAAAATACCGATCTTGTGGTGCTTCCTATAGAAAATCAGAGACCACCAACAATGATAACCAGCAAAAGGCCAGGCCCACCACACAAAAAAATTTTCAATATAGTTTTCGATGGGGAAACTTTTGAAATGTTCCCTAATATTGTCCCACGAAGAAATTCTAGGGGTAGCGGAGCAAGGATGAGGAATTCAACCCAAGGGGAAGAGGCAACCCTTTGACCAATTTTAAAACTTAAAAAGCCACCAAAACATAGTTTTTAATAGAAATCAACTAGTGGAGATGATTCAAGATTTGTATGGTCCCGACCTTAGAAAAACTGAAAGGCTAGAGTTTAGGAAGCCATATCCACCATGGGTTGTTTTTCGAGGAATTCCCAAGAGGATATAAAATCCTAGAATTTTACCTTTACTCTGGTGAAGAAAATCAATCGATCATAGAGCACATATATAGATTCATTTTCTAATGTGTGGAAGTTGGAAATAATGAGAATTTAAAAATAAAATTGTCCCCAAAATCTTTAACAAAGACAACCTTTGTTTAGTTCATTAATTTACCAACCAATTCAATTTATACTTGGCAAGAAATGAAAGAGCAGTTTCATGCTCAATTCTTTAGGAATGAGCCCGAGGTTTTGATAGTAGATCTATCAAGATTAAAGTAGAAATCAAATGAATCTATACAAAAATATATTGACAGATTCAAAAAATCAAAAGACAAATGTCATGTTTACTTACCTAAAATTGAATTGGTTAAACTGACCCAAAATGGTTTGGACTCCGAATTAAGAAAGAAATTTGAATGAATGGAGTTTAGTGATCTTTTTGAATTCTCATCCAAGGCTACCACATATAAAATGTTGCTTAGGAAAAAACAACAGAGAAAAAATAATTCACTGGGAACTTATTTCCAAGACTTCGATAAAGTTGAAATAGAAGTGGCACAGATCATAGAGAAGTCATCAATATGTATGATTCCTTGAAAAAGATTGGCGCTTTCATCATATATAAAAGAACCTTTGAGATTAGATTAGTTTTTAGAGAGATTCTACGGAAGGAGTTTCGCTTAATATTGGAAAGAGCTATTGAACAGACGTATGCTTTTTTTCATTTTTTTTATTCCATTCGTGAAATTCTTCAATTTTTGTATTATATAAACGATCAACTTCCGTGAGTTCGAGTTCGAGTTCGAGTTCGCTCATGAGGATCCTATGAACATGTCATCTAGCCATCTTTTCAAGAATGATACACCCTCAACCTATCGACATTATTCATTTGATCTATTGATGACTGATGCTTTGTTTGCTGAGTTAATCAACCAAAAATTTATTGACTTGTCTCAAGGACATAACATCCCACTAGAAAAGAATAGCAAAGGAAAATAAAATTATGGAAATGACATAATTCATTTAGGCAATCAACTAAGAACTACAATACTTTTAAGAATTGTGTGCAGGATTTAATCCAAAAAGGAATGCTTCAGTATGCTTCAAAAGAAGAAGAAATCATGAGTGTGGACAAAGATCATTTCCCTAAATAATTTAATATTAATATGGTTTTTACTAATTTGTTGGAAGACAAGAATGTTGCCAGTTTTGTTGTTGGCAAAGAGAGGATTGTTCCCATGATAAGGAAACTAGTCCACAGTAGTCTTAGTCCAAGGGAAGAGGGGCCACTAGTTATGTGTTTCAAGTGTGCCAAAGAAATGGCCAAGCCAGATGTTATATCACTAGATGATGTGGTAAGAGAATTTATAGGCAAGGGTCTCCAATTTAGCACTAGATGAGAAGAAGATGTAAAGATCTATAATGGCTTTGAGAAAATATTTGATGGTATAGACCCAACCATTTCAAATTAGAGGAAATGTACCAACAGGGAAAGGTCCTTATTATTTTCCAAAAAATCAAGGCACCCCAAGAAATACTAGTTATCAAGGCCAAGCCAAGGAGGAAAGGCTACAAAGGATTAACCATTTTGTTGGAACATCGATGGCCAAGGAAAGTGTTTGGCAAAAAATCATGAAACAAGAACAAAAGGAAAGGCAAAACCAAAAAAGAAAAGGGAGGTTTGAGCTAATAACAATGGCAGAATCTACATCATTAAATCCTCCTCAAGTCCATGATGAAAAATGACACCATGTTCAACATCCAAAATTCATTTATAGAGCATATATGGTACCAGACACTCAACATTACTTAGAAAAGGAGAGAGCTAAAGAAGTTTTTCGCTTGGACGAGCAGACGAGTTCCTACTCCTCTTGATATCTATTAAGAAAAATGTCCATTGATGGGGAAGAAGAATCCCACATGGACTAGGGAACAATAAAAAAAGATCAAAGAAGTCCAAATAAAGTAGGACGTCCTTGATCAAAAGATTGCTGAGTTCAAACAAATTATGGATTTGTTTAAAGGAGAACCAGAGAAGATACTAAAGAATTCATCAACAAAAGGAAAAGAGAAATAGAAAAAGACAAAAGATGGAGCGTGTGGATTTTTTTTGAAGACATAAAGCCTCCCCTCATGGATAATTTAGCATGCAATATGATTGTGGCTCTGCCTGAAGCATTCAAGGCTAATCCAAGACAACCAAACCAAATAGTGGGAGATATGGAAGACAACACTGAGTCAGTGTAGTCTTCACATAAATTATGAATAAAACCAGACCTGGTGAAAGGTCTATAAGTATAGAGCAAGCAAACTGGGCATAGAGAAAGTGGTATTATACTCCCATAGGAAAGAATTTGTCAAATATTTGAGATCACTGTACATACATGCTCACATTAATGGTCAACCAATCAACAAAGTTCTGGTTGACAATGGAGCAGTGGTTGACATGCTACCTTCAATGATGTTAAAAGTTCTAAATGAAGGGATGAAGACCTACTTCATATTGACATCAAAGTCAGTAACTATGTTGAAGAAAGCCTACATCAGATCTATCATGACTTGGCTAGGTCTAATTTTTTTAACCAAGGTTGCAAATTGAAGAGTCCAAAGAAATCGATGAATAGGACTAACAAGAGGTCCTAGAATGGTAAGATGGCTACCATTAAAGACATACTTACAAGGTTATTTGCATATACCTTGGAAGAAAGAAAAGGCAGTAGGCTCTATCAGTTAGGTTAAACATGAGTTGGAAAATAGTTAAGAAAACACAAACCATAATATATGTGTATAACAGAAGATGACCAACCAAGATTGGATGTTGAATAAGAAGTTGTACACCAAAAGATTTTTTGATAAGTCAAAGGAATACTTGATAGAGCCTGTAAGTACTAATGCCACAAAAAGAAGGCAAACCATTTAAAAGTTGTATTCTTCAATAGATGGGAAGTTTATTGGTAGTCCACTTGCTCAAGACAATGAATAAGGCCATAAATAAGCAGTCTTTTACTTGAGTAGGTAACTAAACGATGTCGGATGTGGTCACTCTACAATAGAAAGACTTTGTTTGGCTTTGTACCTTTTAAAAAAAAAATAATAAAATGAAAACTTTCATTCATTTGCATTTATTATTTGCAACTACTTTTTATATGCTTCCAGTGGTAATATAATCTAATGAGTGAATAACAACAAAACTTGTGGGCCATATATAAAAGAAAATTTCTTTTATATTAATCAAAAGATAAAGTGGCCAAGTTACATGTGTACAAGAATAAAAATAGTGAAGTCCTTGTAGGAAGTCTCCTCAACATCAATGATTGTTTGAGTAGGAGAATATTGTTGAGGAGATACAAGTTAACCCTTAATAGGTAGAAGAGGCATATACTGACTCACAGGAGTGGCAACAACAATAGGGTTGTCTCTTTGATTCTTTGGGATTGTATTGTCCTTTTGCCATGAAGGAGTTGGAGAAAAATGATCAGAACTATTATCTTCTGATGGAAGAATCAGCTTCTTGTCCCATCTCTAAAAAAATGAAGATTAAAATATTATAGAAGGCATGTTCAAGAGAAGAAAGAATGAGAAACATAAGTTGCAGTTCTTACTTTAATCACTATCTTAATTTTTTGCCAATTTTCTTGGTTATAGGGATGAGCTTACTAATCAACATATCTCTATTATTAGCTGGACAGGGAATTACTTCTTCATTTCCCTTTAGAGAAGGATCAGATGACGGTGGTAGTGGAGGTTTCTTCAAAGGTGCTATTTCTTCTGGTGCATTCAAAGAGGGAGGAGCACTTAAATTTTTGCGAAAAAGGGGGGTTTCTTCAACTTCCTGCTCATCAATAATAGGTATCATTGGCACATTAGTAATTGCTTGGGGAGGCTTAGCACTTTTCAAGGAATAAATAGTTGTGTCATGGGCATCGATAGTAGATTGTAACAGCCTTAGAGTAGAACCCCTTTGTCTTTTCTTTTTTGGTTCGTCAATCAATAGCTTTACCTTTATTTGGATCGATAAGAAGAGAAGGGATAAGAGTAGATCCTTTAATTGATTTTTTTCTTTCGACTAGAAAGAGCCTCATTTGCCAGTCGATTATCAAAACACAGCCTAGACATATACTTATCTATGGAGTATATGAAAATCAAGGCTGAGATGTTCTACCACCACTCTGAATCAAAGGTAGACTTTGATGGTAAGAGGAAAAATGAGAAAAGTGAAAAGGTTCCAACAATTTCTCAGAAGCTTAAGAGATTTGGTGAATTATAACATCTGATTTTTTTTATTCTCTCACCTATAGGCTCATTGATCGAAGGGTACATGTGGGGAAAATGAATGTTTTGGGTCAATCAAAATGTTTTGGAGGAAGATACAGAACCCCCCACGTGAATGCAACGAGGTAGTAAAACATTATCCTGGAAGGTACATTGCAATTCGTTAGTTTCCTCAAAGGCAGTATCTGTGTTAGCAAAAAATAACTCAACTGAAGAAGAAGAGTAGAGAAACTCATAAAAAGGAGTGTATAGAGAACCCAAACTTTCCTTGCTAAGATTAAAAAAGACTCTAAAATAAGAATCAAAAGTTCTATCTGTATATAAGGCAAGAAGACAAAAATCGATGAGAATAATTCAGGGGTTGATATTTAGGCCTAGGCAAAGACTCGAGTGGCCAAAACCCAGGAAAATAGGCATAGAGCTAAGCGTGGAAAAGGCAAAAAGGCCTTCTACAACTGATAGTAATTCTATTTTATATCATATTAAAAGGACCTCTATATAATGCTCCTAAAACAAAAAGGGAGTCAATGCCAGTTTCTTTTTTTTAGCAAATTGAATGACTACTCCAACTTACTCCTTGGTTACTTTGAAGCTAGGAACACAAAAAACAAATCAACGAAATCAATAGAAAAGGAAAGCAACATGCTCCCCAATCGAAGGGGAAGAAGACTTAGAAGCAAAGAAATGATTAATGAGGTCATTATACCCTATACTAGAAGGAATATGGATAAAATCACGACTAATGTTAGTGGAGATGCATGAATTTACATTCATACCTTTCCATGGAAACTCCGTCAGAGAAACAATGTCGAGTATTGTTAGGGACACCATGCCAATGAGAAGGAGTATGACATTGCATGACTGTGACTAGAAACATGTGATAGCACCAATTAGCCACCGATTCATATACATTTTGCAGATGGAGAGCTTAATTATTTCAAAGATGTCTGAGCATCTCAATTGAGAATCGAAATGAGGCTCTAATTTTGTAACCCAATCAACCCATCGTTGACTAGGATTAATCCGAGAACGAAGAGGATTGGTTCCCTAATTTTAGGACTTCCATAAAATCTTGGATTGATTCAACATTAGGGTTTCATCTTCATGAATAAGATAATGATTTGAGAATCCTTCACAAACATATAACTTGAATGAAGGATTAAGAGCAAGATTTCCACTAGAACTAGAGGTATAAAGAAAAATCATATGATCCACTAGGTCATGGGCCATCTACTTCATGACAATAGAAAATCTTGGGGAGAAGGGGATTTCAAAAGAAGACGATGGCGGAACATTTTGCTCATTTGGAGCCATTCCAAATGCTAGAGAAGAAGAATCTCTCAAGGTGAAGAAAAGTAAGAAGCAAATGAAAGAAAGAGAAATGAATAAGTTCAGCTGCCAAAATTCCTTTGGTAGGTATTTGAAAAAAATAATGGTTGTGACTATTCATTCATTCGCGTTATTAATTAAACCCAATTAAATGAGGGGATATTGTTTGGATATAAAATATCCAATATTCAGTGTATTGACATCTGACAGTCTGGATATACTAAGGAAGTACCACGTGACAAAATCTGAAGAAATATGACAAACGATTAATCACAACCATGTTTGAAAAGGAAGAATAACCAACTGGAAGTTACTAGTCAATAATAGTAGATGGGAGGAAAAACCATCAAAGACAATGACACTAAAAAAGACATTCAGTGGAAAAGACAAGATACACTTAAACCCTCACAAGACCCACGATTTGGGTATTATTAGGAGTAGTTTTATATTAGTTGTTTAGTCTTTCTGCAATCGAAGTACTTTTGATTGAATTAATAAATGATTCACCTTTTATTAGTTTTATGTACTGTGCGTTTATTCATTATTTCTCATTTAATAAAGTCCTAAAACAATACATTTGAAACTCTTACAAACAATTTGTATGAAAATTGTCTGTCGATTGGGATATCTATGTCGATCCCAACAAATTTTGGAGCAACACATATATAATTAGAAATCCTCAATATAAATGTACTACTACATTGCTCTACATTATGCTCACGCTCCACTCTGCTATGCCAACCTCTGTTCAAATAATTTATTGTCTTTTGAGCCTAGTAAATATGAGACAACCACTATTTTTAACAATTTGCCTCCATCGAAGCCTTGAGATGGAACTCTCAATGACAGGTGATTCAAAAAATATTATGCAAATTAATTTAATATCCATTCGTTTAATATTCTTTGAAAAAATCCTCCTATTTGAAAAAAAAACACTTGTTTTGGAAGAAATCTTAAAATTGATCAATAATTAGATGTTGAATTAATTGGATTATCTAGCACGATATAGCATCTTAACGTCTTGTAAGAGCAAAACAGGATCATGTTGGAGTATCTAGCATTGTTTCTTATGCCCCCTTTTGGGGTTTTATTATGTTCTAATTATTTCTAACTTCTCCTAATCTCTTTATAAATGCTTTCTTTCTAGTATATGTGTAAATATAAAACTTTGGGTTAATTATACTGGAGGTCAACAAAGTATAGAGTTTGTCTCATTTTGATCCCCAATATTTCAATTATATAATTTTGGTCTCTAGAGTATTGAATATGTTTTTATGTTGTCCATCAAACAGACAATATCCAAATTGCTAACAGTTTTTTATTATAAACTTATCACGTGATACTTAAATATAGGAAAAAATTAATTAAACTTGTCCATACATTAGGGACTTTCAGTGCAATTAACCCTAAAACTTTCAAGTTTAATTTGGGTTTGTCAACTCTTGATAAGTCCAACATAGTCAATAATTGGGCGAACATTTTTAGTACTCGGGTTAAGCTTGGTAAATTTTTTTTGAAGTGTTATAAATTTTGACAGTACACAAATTGGAGTCTCATATTTTCTAGATCCAACCTTAAATTCGAGCTCAACATGAGCGGTTGTAAATCAAGACTAGCATGAAATTGATTTGAATCTAAAAAAATTTGGCAACCTAAATTTAACAAGAAGTCAAAATCTAAACGTTGGTGATACTCGGATTGAACCTGTTGATGCACAAATTGGTCTCGTGCAAGATCAACAGTTAAGTATATGAAGAGATGTAATTAATGAGCATTAAATAAGATAATAAATGGCAAAATAGTAAATAAGGGCAAACACGTAGATATAGAGTGGTTTGGTCCGGAAGACCTACTCCACTCTCGAAAAACTGCTCCGATGATCGGAGGTCTTTATTGATGAATAAAATAACCGGGATAGTACACTCTGGGAGAATTACAATGGTTAGGAGAGAAAAACTTGGTGTGTAGAGAGGTGCAGAGAGACAAAGCTCAAGGTGTAGTGTGTTAGGAGAGATGTTGTGTGATGCCTCTCCATATGGAGAGAGCTTACAATATATAGGTTTGGTGAAGCGGTGAGGTGAGTGATAGAACACTACTTCTTTGGTAAGTATAATTATAGTAGGATTTGATCTCCATAAATGCATATCCTAATATTCTCTCTCCCACGGGCTCCTGTGTTCCCGAACTTCTTGGGTCTTGGATTGGGTCGGATTGGTGAGGTGGACTTGAGCTGCCTTTTAGCTAACTTGGGCTCAATTAATTTATTGGGGCTAGCTCAGTTGATTTTGGGCTCATCATTTGCCCCCATGCCCAAGCCTTCAACTGTTTGTGAGAGGAGGAGGTTGAAGGCATGATCTTCTTTTTCACTTGGGTGAGCAGAAGTTTTCTTGCTCCCCATGACGTCTTTTCATTTTCAGGGACTCTGTTGAATCTACTAACACTGGGTGCTTTTTGCATTTTTCGGTATTCTTTTGTGGGGTCTTCACCTATAAATAGAGGTCTTTAATCTGTCCCACCTCATTTCCCCCTCCAATCCCTTTGAGGCTTCTCTTAGAAGCCATCCTTCAAAGGCTTCTCCAAGAAGTCATCCTCTTCTATCTAAAGGCTTCCACTAGAAGCTCGAAGAGTTTTAGAGAAGACTTCAATGGCGATCTAGCAAGGAAGAAGGCAGTTGGAGGAGAGGAGCAAGGAGGAGCCTATGACGCTGGCCTTTTAGATGGCGCCCATGGCACTAGGTTCTCAGTTGGAGGTGGCAGGGCCTTGGTGGAGAGAGAAAAGAGTGGCCTCCCCGTAGGTGAGGCCTTAGCGAGTGGCACCTTTATCAGGTAGGGCGAGAAAAGGAGGGGCGAGGCTCTCGGGGGCATGGACAACACTGGGTTTAGCATAGGCGACGCCCAGTTCGTGCAGGCCATAACTTGCCCTCCCCTTTTGGCGACAATGAGAGGTCATTTGGAACTTTTAGTGTGACATCACACGTGGGGAAAGAGACCTCGAGCGACCCCCGCAGTGTAGTAGGCGGCACCTAGGGCGCTGGAGAGCTGGTGGGCAGTGCCCAAGGCACTGGAGGCCAGACAGGCAGCGTCCATGGTGCAGGATGTGGTGCCCAAGGCGCTGGAGATCAGGTGGGCAGCGCCGATGGCATCGAGGTAGGTGCCCCATGCAACAGTGATGACTTGAGTGTGATGGGGAACTTCAGGAAACATGCGGGCAAGTCCAATGGCACCATAGGGCTCTTGTGGTGCGAGGAAGTGGTCATGTAGTGACCTGAATAAAACGAGCTCTTGAGGTATGTTATCTGGTACCTTTATTTACTTTTTTGTTAGCATGGGTACTTTTTAGAACTGATTTGATTTTGTTTTGGTAGGTGTTCATTCAGGCGAGCAAGAGACTACTCGGGACTTTGAGTGAGACATAGGGACTGATGGAGATAATGGCTCAAAGGTAGCCTCTATATTGAGCTCCCTTGATTCTAACGATGACATTGCAGGTATGGTATTCTCGTATCGCATTCCTCCTTTTGTGATGTGCTGTCATGCTAAGGGGGATGAGTCATCAAGTTGTGACTCCTCTGGTGAGATAGTCCTTTATGAGGACATTTTGGAGGCAGGCCTAAGGTTCCCAATGCATGGACCCATATATCAGGTTTTAGGGCATCTATCACTGGCTCCCGGGAGACTGACTCCTAATCGATGAAGGGTGATTTTAGCATTCTTTTCACTATGGAGGTTGGTTCATAGTGTTGATGTCCCTCCCCTATTTTAGGAGTTTTTGGCTACATACGTGCTCGTGGAAAATCCCTTCCCTCATTAGGGGTGGTACCGTTTTGCCCCCAGGTTGGGCAAGTTCATCATTGGGCTTTCTTCCTACTACCATAGTTGGAAGACCAAGTTTTTCTTTGTTGGAGGTGAGTGGGCCACCAAGACTGATTGTGACCTGGTGCCCTCAAGATGGGATATTGTCCCCAAGACCAAGTTAGGTAAGGACTGCTCCTTTAACTTCATTCTAGTCGTCACATATTTGTTCTTATAGTGCAATTGTCTTCCTTGTAGCTTCACCGACGCTATCCACAAGGTAAAAGGGCAAGCTGCATGTGGTATTTGATCATCCATTCAAGGAGTTTGCTAGGATTATCTTGGTGTCTGGTCACCCCAAGGCTTCTCCTAGGCCGTTGAGGAAAGGTATCTGATATTTCCAGTAGACTCTTTACAGGCACAATGTTGTGGGCTTTTTATTCACCCTGATTCTGCAGGTACCTCCACTGACAGATCAGTGGTAGAGGAAGTCTACGTTTCTAGGGTGGCACCTTCCCCTCCTTCTTCTAAGAGGGCGAAGTTTGGTGCCCCCGGTACTTCTCAGTCAAGGGCCACTAGTCAGGCTAGTCCATGAGAGGCAGAGCATGGCGATGCCCCCTGTACTACTCTGATTGATGTTCCTTCATCTCCTAGAGATATTCCCAACATTATTGTGGGGACTGAAACTCCAGTGCGGTCACTTACTAGGTGAAGGGTCCGCTTAGCTATCCTGCTTCGGGCAGTGCTTTGGTATCTATGTTATAGGACGTGAAGCTGGCCAATGAGAGGCTTTGGGGGTTTATGACCCCCACAGAGGTTGAGGATGTTGCCTCTCAAGATTCGGAGGGCATTTTTGACGCTGCTGTGGTCGGCTTTGCTTTGGTATGTTTTGCACTCTTATTAGGTTTTGTACCTGGCTTTCTTCCTTTAAATTTTACTTTTGAATGCCTGCAGGTGGTTGCTGCTTTGCCCTTCTTGTTTACAAGTATGCTGAAGGTCATTGAGGCACTCAATGGCTAGGCAGCGGAGAGGCGGGCACGCGATGCTGTTGTAAAGAAGTTGGGGCTAGCACACGAGAGGGCTACCACTCTTGAGACCAAGCTTTGGGTATCCCTCGAGATGGCAGCCCAACTAGAGGCTGACCTTCGAGTAGTTCTTGAGAGAGCTTCCAGGGCAGAGGCTCACTCCATAGAGATGGAGAAGAGGAGGACCGCTACTAAGAGGGCCATGGTAGGTGCCTTCATTGATAGCTACAAGGAGCTCAAGAGGAAGGTCTCACCAGCATTCCCTACTTATGACTTTTCTAGCTTTTTCCCTTATAAGGCTCCAGGGACTGATGAGGAGGACGCGATCGATGATGGAAGTGGAGACAATGAGTGTAGGTAGTGGCATGATACCTTTGTATTTATGTTTTTGTTTATAGATTATGTCCTATCTTTTTGTACAAGCTTCATGAACTTGAATGAAATACAAATTTTTGAAAAAATATTGCGAAATTTTATTACATAATTCGAAGTAAATATTTAAAAGAAATTGATCAAAACAAAAATAGATAATCTAAATGGTGACCAAGGACTCTTACACATCACTGACTTGCCCCCAACTATTGGTAATATTTCTTTAGATGCTCTGCATTCCATGGATGGGCCTGGACTTTTCCTTCAAAATTTTGGATTCTATAAGTGCCTAGTCTTACAACTTCTGTGACAGTGTAGGGTCCTTCCCAGTTGGGTCCTAATTTTCCTTCCCGAGAGTCTTTGGTAGATGTGATGAATATTTTTAGAACTAGGTCCCCAGGTAAGAAGAAGCGAGGCTTCACCCACGAGCTATAGTACTTGATCATGCGATACTTGTACTCTGTATTCCTAAGCATGGCTATCTCTCTCTCTTCTCCTCTACCAAGTCGAGGTTGATGCAGATGCCTTCTTCATTACTGGTAGAGTCATGGCGTTGGACCATAAGGGAGTGTACCCCATTCTCAACGGGTATAACTGCCTCTGTTCCATAGGCTAGGAAAAAAGAGGTCTCACCTGTAGGGCTCCTTGGTGTCGTTCGGTAGGCCCACAGTACTCCTGAAAGTTTGTCTACCCATCGTCCTTTTACATTCTCTAGTATGGCTTTCAAATTATGGAGGATTGTCCTGACGGTAACCTTTGCTTTCCCGTTTGCCTATGGATGGGCGGGGCTGGAGTGGGGCTGCTTGATCTGTAGGTCAGCACAGAAGCTGTCAAGGAGTTTGTTGTCAAACTGCTTGAAATTGTCACTTACAATGGCTTGAGGTATTCCGAAGTGGTAGACTAGACTCTTCCATATGAAGTCCTTTATCTTATGGTATGTTATTCTGGCTAAGACTTCGGCTTCTGCACACTTAGTAAAGTAGTCGATGGCTATCACTACGAACTTGCACTGGCCCCGACTCACAGGGAGGGGACCTAGGATGTTGATCCCTCACATGGATAAGGGTCATGGGCTCTAAATGGTGGTGAGCTCTTCAGGTGGCTGTTTGGGCATAGTCGCAAAGCGTTGGCACTTGTCACATTTCCTGACAAACTCGTGGGTGTCTCTGATCATGGTAGGCCAATAGTATCCCTACCTGATTACTTTGTGGGCCAGTGTACACCCTCATGAGTGATTCCCACATATTCCCTCATGGATTTCTATCATTGCGTAATCGGCTTCCTCGAGGGGGAGACAACAAAGTAGTTGTAGGGAATAACCTTTCTTGTAGGAGGTATCTTGTAGGATGACATACCTGGACGCTCTCATTCTCAATTTCCTGGCTTCTACTGGGTTATCTGGGAGAGCGCCCTCTTCTAGGTAAGCTCGGGTGAGAGTGATCTAGTTAGACTCCGAGGATGCATAGTTGACATCGTCCTCCTCTGTTTTGGTGGTGCTTGGTTTGAATTGGTGGCCTGTCAGTGTCGGGCCCATGAGTATGTTGACAGACTCGAATTTGGCGAGGGCGTCTGCCATGACATTCTCTTCTCGAGGCACATGGTGGATTTGGAAGCTGGTAAACTTTTTTAGCAGGGATTGGACCATCGAGAGGTAATATGACATTCTTTCTTCCTTTGCTTCATAGTCTCCCTTTACCTAGTTGACTATGAGTTGGGAGTCACTGTAGGCTGTTAGGTAGATGACCTCCATTTTCAATGTCAGCTTCAAACCTGATATGAGGGCCTCATATTCAGTTTGATTGTTTGATGTGGCAAAGTGAAGGGAGACAACATACTTTAGCAGAATGTCATGGGGGCTGATCAACACTAGTCCTGCACCACCGCCCTCTCTAGTGGAGGACTCATACACATAAAGTCTCCAACATGGTATAGTAGGTGGTGGAGAGGGAGATAGCTCTACGGGTGACGCTGTCTGTGATGATTGGATTTGTGATGGCGTTGAAGAGGTAGAAGGCAACGGGCTCCTAGGGGAGGGGAAAACGGGAGGCAATGCAGGTAAAAAGGGCATTACCTTAGGTAGTGTGGGCGGCGCCCTAGGCATTGTGGGCGATGCCCTTAGCTATGTAGAATGTGGAGCCCCCTTTGAGTCCATCTCCAAGTCGTCAGGTCCTCTTAGGGTAGTGTCTAAGCTAGTCTCCTAGTAGGTGGAGTTAGTGTGTATTGAACAGGTGGGCGCAGAGGCACCTGGTACTTTCTTTTCAGACTCCTGTGGCGGCGTAGACTCTGCAACAAAAATCTGCAAGTGCTTTTGCTTTGATGGTTGACCTTGGCTGATATTTCACATCGAACTCGCTTTCCCAAAATTCTCTTAAGTGGTTGATCTATGACAACCACGATGGTGTGGCTCAAAAAGTAGTGGCGTAGACGCTTGGGGACAAGTGCGAGAACCAATTTTTTAAGCTCCGAGTACCTTACCTCTACCCCACGGTAAGCTCTGCTTACATAGTATACAGGCTTATGGATGCCTCCATTCTCCCTGACGAGGACAGACCTCACGGGGAGAGGCTGAGGGTGAGGGTGAGAGGTAGAGGTACAAAGTCTATTTTGTTATATCATGATAGAGCAAAGGTGGTGTTGCAAGATAGATCTTGAGCTTCTGGAAGGCCTCCTCTGCATCTGGTCCCCACTGGAAAGACCTGCGAAGGATTTTAAAGAAAGACAGACACTTATCTACTAATTTAGAGACAAACCTGTTGAGGGCTACTACCCTCCCATTAAGGCGCTAGACCTCCTTTGTTGAGGCTGGGGATTTTATCTCCAGGATGGCTCTGATTTTGTTTGGGTTAGTTTCAATGCCCCGTTTTTTGACTATGAAGCCTAAGAATTTACTCAAACTGACACCAAAGGTGCACTTTTCAGGATTTAGCTTCATCCTGTAGGCTCTCAGCACATCAAAGATTACTTGGAGAGTGTCACATGGTCTGTTGCAGTCATACTTTTTACTAACATGTCATCTACATAGACCTCCATGGTCTTGCTGATCTAAGCCTTGAACATCTTATTCACGAGGCATTGATATGTGGCTCCGGCATTCTTGAGCTCAAAAGGCATCACCCTGTAGTAGTAGGTGCCCTTCGGGGTGATGAATGAAGTTTTCCCATGGTCTGGAGGAAACATGCTAATCTGGTTATACCTAGAATAGGCATTCAAAAAACTAAGGAGCTCGTGTCCAACAGTGGCATCAACAAGAAGGTGAATTCGCGGGAAATGGTAGCTGTCTTTGGGATAGGCTTTGTTGAGTTCTGTGAAGTCCACGCAGAGGCGCCACTTCGCATTGGCCTTCGTAATCATCACTACATTCGATGGCCAGTTTGGGTAGGCTACCTCCCTTATTGACCCATTTGCTAGCATCTTATCTACCTCATTTTCCATGGCCTGTCCTTTCCTAGTGCTTGCATTCCTTAACTTCTGGCGGATAGGCTTGTACCTAGGATCAACGTTGAGTTGGTGGGAGGCTACTTCGGGATCAATGCCCTCCAGGTCTTCGTGGGACCAGACAAAGACATCCATGTTCCGCCTACGGAAGTCTATCAAGGCGGAAGCCTGCTCGTGGGAGAGTGAGGAGCTTATGTAGACTCTCCTCTCTGGAAGGCTGTCATCCACTGCTATTGGCTGAAGTTCTTCTATTGGTTCACCTCTCTCCAAGGTGTTGTCATCCCTTGGGCCAAGTACTTCGACTTGGAGAGTCTCGTGCAGTCTTCTGGCCCTCAAAGAGGCCGCGTAGCACTCTTGGGTGAAGATCTAGTCTCCTATGATCTCTCCAATCCCATTGGTGGTTGGAAAATGTAGGAGAATGTGGTAGGTAGACAGTACTGCCCTTATGGTGTTGAGGGCGGGGAGTCCAAGAATTATGTTGTATGCAAAAGGACATTCAAGTACAATAAAATTTATAATTATAGTAGAATTCCTCAGTGTTGTTTTTGCTGTGATCGGTAGGGTTATGGATCCCATAGGATAAATCCTTTACCTTGAGAAACCAACTAAGGGAATCGTGACGGGCTGTAATCTCTCCCTGCCAAGATACAGGCTGTCATAGGTTGTCGTGAACAGAATGTCGGCTGAACTGCCGTTGTCGACTAGGACCCTCTTAACCTGGTAGTTGGCTATTATCAGGGTCAGGACTAGAGGGTCATCGTGTGAGACCTAGATTCCCTCGAGGTCCTTGTCTAAGAAGGTGATGACCTCTTCCTCCCTAGGCGTGTGCTTTTCTGGCAAAGTTGGAGTCACCTCCTCCTAACTCTCCAACGATAGTCTGGATCTCTCTAAAGGGCTGCTGGCACTCTCGTTCCTCGTGTGGTAGAGCTGGTCCTCGGGCAACAATATGCTGTCTCAGTTGGCCACGTTGAAAAAGCTCCTCGATCTACCTCTTTAATTGGAAGCAGTCGTCAGTGTTGTGACCGTGGTCATGGTGGCAACGACAGTACTTACAGAAATTTCGGTGCTTTGGGTTAGACTTCATCTTTCTAGGCCAGTGGAGCGTGGGGTCATCTTTTATCTGGAATAGGATGTGCTTCATCGAGGCGTTGAGTGGCATGAAAGACTATTGTTCTCTTGGTTTTCTTCCTTTTGTTCTCCGCCTCCCACTTGTCTTCGCGGGTGTCCTTCATTTTCTCCCCTCCTGGTGAAGACTCACCTCGACGGGCTTTGGTGACATCCTCGGCGTTCATGTATTTCTGTGCCCTAGACCACAGCTCAGACATGTTAGAGGGCACCTTTTTGAGAATGGAGAACATTAAGCTGAAGTAGGGAAGACCAACGATAAAGGCAGGCAGGGTTACCTTATCGTCTGGATCCTCAATCTGGAGAGCCTCCTCATTAAAACGGGCGACGTAATCCCTAAGGCTTTCATCCCTGTCCTGCTTGATGGTGAGCAGGTGAGTCACAAGCTTTTGATGTCGACGTCCCCCAATGAAGTGGGAGATGAATGATTTACTTAGCTTCGCAAAGGAGTGGATAGAGAAGGGTTTGATCTTTGCAAACCATTGGCGTGCAAATCCCTTGAGGGTGGTAGGGGAAGGCTCTACACATAATCTCATTAAGCACATTGTGAAGTTGCATGAGAGATTTGTATGTGTCGAGGTGATCGAGAGGGTCTTTGATACCGTTGAAGATCTCGATGACAGGAATCTTGAGCTTCGAGGACAAGGGGTAATTGACTATATAGGTAACAAACGGGGTATCAGTGCATCTTGCCATATAATCCACCGTCTCGGGCGCCTGTGCCTTGATAGTGTTGAGGGTATCTCCGAGTTGGTTTTGCACCTCTTTGATCTTCTCGTCCCACTGGTTGCGGATATCCTTCGTTAGGTGGTTGTACTGGCTTCCATGATTGTCTTACTGGCTTTCTCATTCGTTCTCTTGCGCAGGCACATGAGGAGGGGGGACACGTGAACTTTATGCATGCTAAGGAGGAGCAGCAGGGCGAGGGACGCCCTTGTCTAGCCTTGGGCCATTCTAGCGGGGGGCCCCATGGTGGAGGGCTGCTTGGTGCCTAGAGAGGATAGGTTGCTGCTCCTCTCCCGTTGGAGGGAGTGGGGCTCTTTCCATAGGAGGGGGCAGCGCCTCCCTAGATGAGCATCAACTATATGATTTGCTGATTTTGGTTTACTAAGAACTGCATGGTTTGTAGAAGTTGTTGCCCGACGACAAGAGTCGCCATAGTAGACGATTCCCAGGTTGCAAGGGGAGGCAGAGCCTCCTCCCGATGGGTCGGGTTGTTGTCTCCCAGTTGTTGACTCATTGATCTGGTCGTGATTACCATGGATTAGAAGAGAGTAGAAAACTTAATCGGTTCCCATAGATGACGTCAAACTGATAATGCACAAATTGGTTTCGAGTATATAGTCGAGTATATGAAGAGATGCAATTAATAAGCAGTAAATAAGATAATTAATAACAAAATAGTAAATAAGGACAAACACGCAGATATATAGTGATTCAGTCTAGATGACCTAATCCACTCGCGAAAAATGGCAACGGTGGCCGGAGGTCTTTATTGATGAATTAAGTAACCGGGAGAGTATACTCTAGGAGAATTACAATGGTTAGAAGAGAGAAACTTGATGTGTAGGGAGGTGTAGAGAGACAAAGCACAAGGTGTAGTGTGTTGGGAGAGATGTTGTATGATGCCTCTCCTTGTGGAAAGAGATTCCAATATATAGGTTTGGTGAGACGGTGACGTGAATGAGATGACACTACTTATTTAGTAAGTACAATTATGGTAGGATTTGATCCCCATGAGTGCATATTCCGATATTCTCTATCCCACGTGCTCTTATCTTCCCGGACTTCTTGAGTCTTAGACTGGGTCGGATCGATGAGGTGGGCTTGGACTACGTTTTAGATGACTTGGGCTCAATTAATTTATTGGGCTCGACCCAATCCATTTTGGGCTCCTCAGAACCCTGAACACCAAGGAATAAATGCTTGCTAACTCCTTTAGCACGCGAAGTCGCAAACATGTAAATGTTTACCTCCCTTAGCTGAGGTATCTCACATCTCATTGCTGGTGTAGACATACCATTATAAACGTCTCAACCTGTTATTGAAGCAGTAACACCATCCCTCGTCACCCGCAGGCCATGTAGTTCAGTGGCACTGCCCCATTCAGGTTCAATTTAGAGAGAGTAAATAACTAATTAAATTGCTTTAGAGAGTACGAAAAGAATGTTGTTCGACTATGGGTCAAGTCGTCTTTAGAAAGAACCAACAGGTCTCATTTGGGCCGCAATGGAGCACATATCCAAGGGCGCAGCTCAAATTTTTTTTTTAAATATTACTTAAGTATATTTCAAATAATTTGAAGTACATTTAAGTGTGTCCACTCTATAATTTTTTGTTCTATCAATTAATATAATCTCTCCGTACGTAAATAACTATGAAGTTTTTGATATACTTTGGATACTTTAGGAATACATCTATATTGACATGTCGAACTAATTTTTTTAAGCTATAGAGATTCCAATTAAAAAACAAAAGCTATAGAGATTATGACAACTAGGTTACTTAATTAAATGAGTGATCAATGACTAATAATTTGATCATATATATGGAGAACTATTATAGTATCTTTTATGCCGTCTGCTTTGTTATGAAGGGGTATAATTAGCCTCTCTTTTTTGTTTGTTTTTATTTATATTATATGCTATATTTATCAAAGTTTCACCATTTTCATATTTTATGAATTTTCAAGTATCGAATACAATATAGTAAATTTGAATATATTATTTTATTTTTGTTGATTAGAAGAAAAAAAATTAAATTTTTTTAGTAAAGTGTCCACCCTAGGCATAATTTATGACTTTGTGTCTGCACATATCCGGTAGGTGACAGAGGCAAGGATCAAAATATTGTTTCGAAACGGTCGAAACGTCCGAAACGTTTCCGTCTTCAAGGAGACCGAAACGAAACAGTGATGCAATCAAAATTCTGATATTTCGAGGTATTCCATAATATTTTTAAATGTATTATAATATTTCAATGCATTTGTATAATTGTTTTAGAATGTTTTAAGGTATTTTAAGATACTTTGATATATTTTCATCAATGTTTTAAAAAAATAATTCTCAAATTTTTTATTTTTTTTTATTATGTTTCCGAAACGGGTTGAACGTTTCCTAAGTTATCGAAACAATACACCAAAATAATATTTTGATTATCGGAGTGAGGCCAGGTCTTGCAGAGGTATGTACTTCACATCTGATCGCCCACTCTTTTTACCACAAAAAAAAAAAAAAAAACCAAATGGATAAATAAAACCCTTAATTGCTAGTCCATGATCGGCAACTAAAAAAAAAAGCTGGACTAGAAACACACAATGGAAACGGTAGAAGAAGATGAAAAAATAAAAAAAAACATTCTTCACTTTCACCTTTATTACATTGTCTATTTTACGGAGCTCTGTATAAAGCACCTGCTTATTCTGATATATTCAACAATCAAACAGTTCTAAAAAACACACATATATCAAACTGTTTTACACTTCTAGTCTTCACTTCACTTCCTCGATGCTGGAAAAGTTGGGATGCTTTGTTCATTTCTGAAGAAATTATCAGGATCAACCTTAGTCTTAATTTGCACTAATCTGTTGTAATTGGCTTTAAAGTACTTAACCCCATAAACTATTCCTTCCATGTAACTGTTAGGTCCATTGTGGTTGATACCAATATCAAGGTCTCTATAGTTTAGAAATGCCTCTCTTGGAAACTTTGAGACATAGGGAGTCATAACAGCATGCAGAATTCTTGTCAAATTTAGATAATAATTTGCTGCCTCGATCCCGTCTTCATTCCAGTTTGTTGCATACTGGATTTTGGCTATATTCCCAGCTCGATGTGGGAAAGGTTTTGCGGATGGAGCAATCTCCGCCATCCTTCCACCATAAGGATTGAACGTCAATACTGGTGTTTGAAGTTCGATCATCTTGCTAAATATGTATTCCAAGCCATTTTTTGGAATCGGTTCCTGCAAATAATCAGATTTTCTTTTTAGATGGGTTAATACTTGAGGAACCCTACTAAGTAAAGCATTTACTGGGGTTCCAAGGGGGAAGTTGGTCCAATAAAGAACTGATTCGAGCCAGCTCATTTCGATACAGTCTGATTGTTGTAACCCCAACTCAGGGAAACTCTGATTCATGAGGGAGAGAAGGCTTCTTGAGTTCCCGAGGAACAAGGTGAGGAATGAGGCCCTTATCGTCCTCTCCCCGGTCGTAGTATCATTTACAACGTCAATGATCATTCTAATGAAGATGTTATTGTCCAACTTGTCTGCAACGTATTGCCAACGATACACGATATCCGTTGCATTTTGTGACAGGTTCCTCCGGACTTGGAAAACAGTGACTGTTTCTGGAACACGAACCAAATTGATTTTGTATGCAAGCACGACGCCAAAACTAGATCCACCACCACCTGTAATGGCCCAGAACAAATCTTCTCCCATGGATTTTCGGTCTAGAACTCGGCCATTAACATCAATTATCTGTGCATCAACGATATTATCAACTGACAGGCCATATTTCCTCATCATGTTACCATATCCACCTCCACTGAAATGGCCACCAACACCGACCGTGGGGCATACTCCGGCAGGGAAGCCATGAGTATTGCTTTTTTCAGCAATTCTGTAGTAAACTTCACCAAGAGTTGCTCCAACTTGAACCCACGCTGAATCATCTGCGATACTAACATTTATGGATCGAAGATTGAACAGGTCAAGTATGAAGAAAGGAACCTCGGATACATACGAGACACCCTCGTAGTCATGTCCTCCACTTCGGATTTTCATCTGCAATCCATGAGTTTTGGCGCAGATAATGGCTGCTTGGATGTGGGATACATCCAAGGCAGTGATTATAAGCAGTGGTTTAGGGGTTGTAGACTCATTGAATCGAAGGTTTCGAATATAAGACTGCAAAACAGACGAATATGAAGAATTATTGGGTGTGTAGATTACTGCAGAGATTGGGGAAGAGGGTTGAGAATGGTTGTATAAGCATTGGAGGAACTCATCATGAACTGAATCGGAACTTGCCCATGAAACAGATCCTGAAAGCGCTAAAAGTAATAAAATAATTGCAATACTATGAGTTCCCATGTTTGATTTCCTCCTTTCTGTGTTGGAAAGAGTTTTTGAGCTTGCATGTTGATCGTTTCATGAAATTTATAGAGGCTTCTTGGGTATAGACAATGTCAAAATTAAGGATAAGAACATTTTGCTGCTCTCCTACCATTTGACCGTGGACTATTCAAAGTAAAAATGAAGAAGTATAGATTAATTAGCCTTTGACATTCTGGTGTATAATCATTTGCATTATTATTACTATCATTTTAGGTAGGCAACCTAATTTTTGGTACGTAAGAGGAATGTAGATTTTCAACTCCCCCACAAATTAATTGAAATGAATTCAATCTCAAGCACATGCCTTTGCGGCATGTTAGCAGGTTCACCTCCTCTCTCATCCGTACCACACCAATGAAAATAGTAGCCTCCACTCAAATCAAGTAAGTGAAATTTTATCATAGAGTAATATTAGGTGGACTTAAAAATTAGACTTGATAATTTCAACCATTGAATAGATAGTGGGTTCTAATAAATATTGGGCACACAGTGAAATTAATGGTTAAGATTATCGAGTCTACTTTTTAAGTACATGTAGTATTTTTTTTATCTTAACTATTTGAGTTCAAATACACAATATTGTTATAGGCAATTGTGAAATTCATCGAGAAGCATATTTTCTGTTAAATAACTAGCTGTTGTATCATTTTTAACTATCTTGTTAAATATTTATGACTGCCTCTATTCCTTCTATGTTAGGTTTATAGTTTTAAAATGTAGATTTGATCAATCACAACCATTAAATAAATAATGAGTTTCAATAGATATTGGAACCATAATGAAATCAATAATGTCAATTGATAAAGTTAAATTTTAAATTCATGTAATATTACTCTTTTCAATATTATCATATAGCATTGGGATTGAGATTCCCTAATATATTTTATATTCAATTCCTTTATTTTTTTCAAATAACCTACCATGCATCATTTTGTACTAGTGGGACCCTCCCTCATTAATGGTTAATGATCCTTCAATAAAAAAATTGGAAGAAAAGTTTATTGGAGGGGATCGGACTCCATAGCATACCCTAGTGAGATGATTTAAGAATATAAGTTGAGAATATAGTGTATTGTGACCATTAGTTGATAAAAAATAGTGCATTTAGTGGTGCGAGTCATGTGATCGTGATAATTTAATAGTCATAATTACAAGCATATTGCTTCCATTAATATTTTGGTCATAGTAGTAATTTTTTTTTTTTTTTTAGCAAAGTTCGAGAATTTTCATGTTCATTTAATTAGCACGCCAGACTTGATTTTTTCTGATATTAAACTGCTTTGCTGGCAGGTAAGTATTAGAGCCCCACGAGGAACTTAAGAGGAGGAACATCTTTGGAAAAGCTGATCGATGGGCAGTACTAATAAGAAAGAAACAGGATAAAATAGAATGAAAATGACCTAGGACGAAAACTCACTTATAAAACATCTCACCCACAATTTATCAAGTAATTGAAGATGAGGGACGACGACTTGACGCTCCCACTTTACCTCATCCATCTTAGTCATGAGCATTATGGTTTCTTGGCTTCTTGGACCTTGGATCACCATATCCACCACCCATAAAGTCATAGAGGGATATGACTAAATTTTTTTTATTGGTTTTAAAGCAAGTCTTAAAGATGATAATAAGAAGTAGATGCGCTAGGATTACCGTTTGATTGGCGATTGTACATCAAAACGAAAAATCAACCAAAAAAACAAACAAAAAACTTCTGTTCTGATCCAGTAAGACCTGTTATGTATTATGTTGATGGCTATAACTGATGATATCTCAAATAAATCATAAGAGCGAGCTCAGGAAACAAGGTCAGGTCAAGAGGTCTGATAGAATACGAGGAGCTCAGAAGTCCGGGGCCAGAGCTCCCATTGGGAAGATAATAGCGGGACAGACCAGGGAACAGCTGGATAACTGCGAAAATTAGGTTCAAAACACGAAACTCCCAACCAACCAACATTCTCTTCTAAAATCAAGGAGAATCTCCCTAATAGCAGGCAAAGATCTCGGCTGAGATCCGACAGAATAGAGAACAGTCCTATAAATACTATGTAACGCCTCCATAGAGGAGGCAGAAAAAACAAACCCTAATTTCGAGATATATCGAATTGTAAAACATTAGAGTGAGGAATAGAGGAGAGGGAGGAAGAACTTCCATTGAAGAAGTGGACTAGCTGAGCTCCTGAGCCGGTGAACCATTATATTTTCATTGTGTGCACCCCTCAAATCCCATGGACATTTCATTCTAGCATCACACACGAGCCCAACAGCTCTGATCTACGATCATCTCACGTCACCAGCACTTTTAGCTCATCCACATTGTTTTACACCATCAATAACCTATAGACCACATGTTGTTATGTACATATACAAACAAAACTCAAAAGGATTACCATTTCCTTGGAGTTGAGAATTGAACAAAACCATATGAAACAAAGGATGGGCGGCTACAGAATACCACCAGCTATGTGACTAAGATGGAACCTGAGTGAGTGGGAGTGGGGGTTCAAGGCCCCATTAGAAAGATGAGGCTGAAAGAAACAGGCGGCTTATCCTACGAGGTTTACTAAGGAATTGATATTTCGAATCACTCGCAAAGTTTACAGATCTTGAACCAAGCTGCACCATATTATTCGCTAGTTAATTCCACACAATTTTAAAACGCGTTATACATTAAAAATCCAAAACACAAACTTACAAAACACTTTATATGTAGGACAAATATAGCACTCCATTATGAGGCACACATATAGCAATTTCTGTCTTTATTATTAATATTGTTGGGATTACAATTTAATTTAGGCTATCTTTTATTATAAATATGGTTGTAAGAAGCAAGACATAGATTATCAGTATTCAAATACGACTTTTTGAATATTTCTCTTATATTCCCTACAGAATCAAGTATTGTGTGTTTTTTAAATAAACAGGTGATGTTTTGTTGATAAAATTCTCAAAAAGTTCTATTTTCCCTTCAGAAAAATAATTGTGTAATATCATTGGTGAACGTTATTGGATCAAATAGGTGAAAGATTTAGTTTCACTCCTAGATTTGCTCATTTCGGAACTCTATGCATGGAAAAATTTATTGACTCTGAGCTTATTCAAACCCGATAGTTACTAGAGTCTTGTGCACTGATCATGGAGCTTTTCATTCCGATCAGCTGGATCAAAAAATTACTTAGTCGTACTTTTATTTTTTCGTCATGAAATAATTAGGTCATTGATATGACTGCCAATGATCCGAAATGAAGTAAAACCATTGAAAGTTAATCAAATATTTGACCTGGTCCACAAGTAATTTATAACGATGTTCAACGCTCTACAAAAGATAAAATACAAGGCACTATTTTTAAATATTTTGATGATGGTAGTTTGAAAAAAATATTTTCTTTATCTTGAAGTTTTTCTAATACTATTGCCCTAAGTTTATTTTCATAACTAAAATTCTTTCAAGTTTTACATCTAAAAAGTAACTCTACGATTAAAATACCATGGAATATTATTTACTTGATTGGTAGCTGTTGCTTCTGTACAATAAGCTATTCAAAATTACTTAAATTAATAAAACATTTACCTGAATTGAACAAATAAGTTATATTATATTGTTAATGTATATAATAACAATATGTTTGTCACAGACTAAAAAACCTCACTACTCTCTTTTACTATAAATACACGTTTTCGTGTACATTATAAATTACAATAAAATAATATATAATTGATATTCGCTTTCTATTCTCTTATTTGACATGGTATTAGAGCGTAGGCTCGTGAATATTTCTAGCCAATGTTAGCTTTGTGGTTGTCATACGATGGATCCTCTACATTGGAACTCTTGAGACTTTTTGTCCTTCCGGTTGTCCTCCGACAACCTCTCTCGGTCATCCTCTGGCAACTCTTCGGCCATCCTCCGTTGACGTTCAAATTTGTCCTCCGACCATCCTCCGGCGATGTTCTGATCTGCCCCAAACCATCCTTTGGTAACCTTCCGGCCATCCTCTGACGATATTCCGATCAGCCCTTAACCATCTGTCGGCTACTTTTTGGTGATATTTTGATCACCTCTAGTCATCCTCCGACGACAGTCCGATCGACCTTCCAGTCATTCAATGACCATTCAAATCCACTATGGCACTATCTAATATGATCCAGTCTCACTACTCATATTGTCACAAGATTGGTCATGCTTTACTCAACTGTCCTACCCGAGTTTGTAAGTTTTATCACAAAAAAGCCAAAGTAATTATCTGAGTAACTATCCATAAAATTTGTACCATAATGCACCCAAGAATGGCAGACCTAACACCAACCAGCAGTATAGATCTAACAATCATCTAGCGACAAGTCTATGCATGTTTCTCATATTTCTACTTCTATTGTCAATAACTCTTATTCTCCAATGTCTCTTTTATCGGCTTTTAGTGCCAGTGATCTTGCGACTATCCTCAACTAGGTTCTTTTTTTATCACTTAATCCATCTTCTACTGATTTGTATGCTATTTCAAGTAAATCATCCCGGTTCTTTGGCTCTGCATGCTATAACCACATGACCTCTGATGAATTATTTTTTTCTTCCATACAATCTGTTGGTTCTATCTGCCCCATTCACACTACAGATGGTTCACATGTGCATGTCAATCACGCTGGGCATATCTCTACATCCTATGTGTCATTTCCCCATATTTATCACATACCTAATCTTACTCTCAATCTCATATTTGTGGGTCAACTTTGTGACCTCAAACTCATTGTTTTGTTTTCTTCTACTGGTTGTATTGTCCAAGACCCAGGGACATGACGGACCCTTTGGATAGGTGGTAAGCATGGACATTTGTTTGAGCTTATACATCTTTGACTATTCCTCATCGTTCTTGTCCTAGCACATCTCAACAAAATGGACGTGTTGAGCACAAACATCATCATATTTTTGACACAATTCGTGCTCTTCTCATTTTCTTTCTTGTGTCCTGAGCAGTTTTGGGGTGAAGTTACTCTTACTTCCATGTATACCATCAATTATATATTTCCCCTCCTATTATTGGGAATCAATTTCCATATGAGCAATTGTATGACACTTCTCCTAATTATCACTCTCTTTGAGTCTTCGATTGTGCATTTTTTGTCTTACTCCAGCCTCATAAGCGTAACAAGTTGGAACCTCGGGCAGGACTTTGTTGTTTCTTGGGTTATGAGATTGAACATAAGGGTTAATATTGTTGGGATCTATATTCAAAGCGTCTTCGTATTTCTCGACATGATGTCTTTTGGGAACACAACTTGTTCTCCTCCTTGTCTGAGTTTCAGCTTTCATTTGCCCTTACTCTCCTCTCTTTACTGATACATCTATGGATCTATGTCTTGATTACCTGCATCAAGACTCATCTAAGCTCCCATCTATGGACCCTTCAACACATCCAGACTCATCTGAGCTCCCATCTACAAACCATTCAAAGCCTTCTGTCTTGCCTTCTAATCCTGATCCTACTCCTGCCCTACTTCATACTGATAGTGATCATACCTCATCTCCTGAACCCTCTGCACTACTTCATGGTGATACTCATTGTTTTACTTATCAGAAGCGTCATTCCACTCGGATAAGGAACATTCATGTTCTTTTACATGATTATCATTGTTTCTCCACTATTCTATCTTAACATGAACCTCACTCTTATCATGAGGCTAGCTTTGACCCTCATTGGCAGCAAGCAATGAAAGAGGAATTGTAGGCACTAGCTGATACACACACTTGGGATTTGGCTCATTTTCCTTCTAACCAAAAGGCTATTGGGTGTAAATGGGTTTATAAGATCAAAACTCATTCTGATAGTTCTATTGAGCATCATAAGACTCGCTTAGTGGCCTAAGGTTTTACACAAGAGTATGGTATTGATTATGAGGAGACTTCTGCTCCCATTACTTGTCTCACTTCAGTTCAAAGCCTACTAGTTGTTGTTATATCCTGCCAATTAGAATTATATCGGATGGATGTTAAAATGTCTTTCTCAATGGTGACCTTACTGAGGAAGTTTACATGCAACCTTCTCCTGACTATCCTCGTTCACCACATCAGGTATGTTGACTTCGTTATGCACTATATGGCATCAAGCAAGTCCTTAGAGTTTGATATGCAAAGTTTAGTGCTACCATTGAAAATTTTGGTTACTCTTCTAGCCTTTATGATTTGGCTCTCTTTGTTCGTAAGTCTGAACGTGACACTACTCTATTACTTCTCTATGTTGATGATATGATTATCATTAGGGGTGATGTTTATGGTATTTCTAATCTTGGTTCTCTCAGCTACTTCTTGGTCCTTGAGATCCCGTCTGACCCCAATGATTATTATATTCCTTAGGCCAAGTATGCCTATGATATTCTTACTCGTGCTGGACTCATTGATTACAAGATTGTACCTGCCCTATTAGAGAAAAATGTTTGACTTACTCCCTTGGATGGCACACATCTCCTTGATGTCACTCTTTACTGCCAGGTGGTAGGTAGTATTGTGTATCTCACTGTTATTCGCCCAAATATAGCCCATGTTGTTCATCTTGTCAGCCAATTTTGATTAGCCCTCACTCTACTCATTATGCTGCTGTTCTTCGTATTCTACCATATATTTAGGATACTATGTTTCATGGACTTCATTACTCTACTCACTCATCTCTCGAGCTACGCATCTATTATAATGCTGGTTGGGCAAGAAATCCTATTAATTATCATTCTATCGTTGATTACTATTTCTTACTAGGCGACTCTCTCATCTCTTAGTGCAGTAAAAAAGGGTCTGTTATCTCTCGATCCAGTATAGAGACAAAGTACCGTGCTCTTGCTGACACTGCCCAGGAGCTTCTTTGGCTTCGTTGACTCTTAAAAGATTTAGGTGTCTTTCATTCTGGTGATACTATTCTTTATTGTGACAATCAGAGTATGATACAAATTGCTCACAATGATATTTTCTATGATCGCACCAAACATATTGCAATTAATTGTCATTTTGTGTGACAACATGTAGCTTGAAGCACAGTTCATCTTCTCTCTGTTTCTTCATCTGACCAAACATATATTGAAAAGACTAAATTTAAAAAATATTAAATGTAGAACCTTAATTAGTATTTTTGCATCTTAAAAACAAAAAGATGATTATCCAATTAAGATACTTTATGTAAACAACTGCTTGTCAGTAAGAGTAATTATGTATTTCTGATTATAGGTATTGTTTTGGATCAAAAAAACTCTTTAATTGTACCTATTGGCTTACAAGTTGCATGTGGTGGACTCAATGAACTTGTCCTTGCAATAAAACTTTCTTATATATCATGAGTCACTGTCACCATTCCCTCTCGTGCTGTAACATTTCCTTAATTTATGAGTAGTTATCGAAGAATTATTGTTCAACATAATGGACCATTAACTAACCATCTTCATAAAGAAATGAGGAATAAGAAGCAAGCTCGTCTTGGTATTATGTCATCATGTTTTATCTTAACATTCAATTTTCCTAGAAAGAAAGGTTGTTAATTTTGAGAAAAGAAAAATTCCTAGGGCAATGCTATTGGGCACAATCACAGACAATGATAACACCCAATACAGATTTTTACAATTACAACTTAATATTTGAAAGTTATAACTTTCATGATCCATCTCAATGTTTTAGAATCAATCAAGTTAAGTATAAATTATAATTTGCACCTCAAAAATTATAACTTTAACTTAAAGAATTAAAATTATTAATATATCGACGACGATACTGCAGTCTTTTACGCATCTTTTGCGCTCATTAGTTGCTGCAAAAAGAGAAACATGTCACAATTGCCCTATTGAGGATTGACAGTCATACCATTAAAAAAAATGTTGGTATCATACCTTAAAATTTTATTATATTAAAGGATATTTTTTTTAATTTTTGTGGATAATTTTACAACCTAAAAATTGAACACTTTTGTGAGTAATTTATAATTTTTGTGTGTGTTTTTATCACTGTTGTGGTAATTATTTTTTTCACTTTTCTTCCATACAAAAAAAAATTATATTTATGGGTGTTTTACTACATTTGTTGGTGTTTTTACCATTGTTATGATAACTATTTTTACGATTTTTTTAGGTACCACAACAATAGTAAAAGCACCCACAAATTTAGTAAAAATAACCACAAACATAATAAATGTATGTATAATAGCAAAAAAAAAAAATTAATACCATAGTCAACTTCATTTAATGTTGGTGTTGCAAATGCATAGTACGACGGTCCATCAACTAAGAAAAACTATCAACATTAAAAACACAGAATTTACGTGATTTCATAGAAATTTTACTTACATCTTAGGAAGCAAATTGCTTTATTATATCAAAATTTGAATAGGACTATAACTTATTTATGGTCACTAATTAATAATTCTAAAAAAAACTTGTTTTGGAAGAAATCATAGAATTGATCAATAATTAGATGCTGAATTAGTTGGATTATCTATCACGATATATCCTCTTAACGTGTTGTAAGAACACAACAGGATCATGCTGACTAAGAATTATTCTCGACATCATAATCATTTCCATTTCTAGTCTACACGATTATTATATTAAGAGATCAAATCTTTTACTTTGATATTCTAAATTAGTAGGTCTCGTTCTCTTATAACATAATCAAATTATATTATAGACAACACAATGACTTTCGATACAGCTACAATAAAATGAAAAAACAAGGTACCAAATTTAACTTTTTAGTACTATATCGAAATTCAAATCTCATCTATTTAGCTTAAATCATTTGTAATAATTGCTCGTCAAAATAGCAAAATAAGATAAAATAATAAAGTAATAATAATTTAAGAACCACTTTGTTTATTAGATAAAATATAAAAATATGGTGCAAAAAATTAATTATTATTACCATATGCTACTGAGGTTAATGGTTCATCTAATAGCCCCAATCCTGCTGTTGAACCTTAAACTTGAATCTCGCCATCTTCCTCGCGCTATTAGTATTTGACCAAAAAAAATACCGTACCCTGCCCCAAATGATGAACATAATTGTAGGCGACCAAGAAGCCTACAATCTAGACTTTCTAGAGGGGAATTCTATTGTCAACTACAAACTTTTGTTCTTGTGCGGTGTCCCATTTTTAAAGACAGTCAGACGTAAATTACAATATAATTGATGATTTATTATTAAATAAAACTGGGTGAAAATATAAAAGAGAGAATTTGTATCGTCTTGCCTCCCTCTTGAACCTGGCTTACAAGCAACAGAAAAAAATAAGTACTTTCACGAATGGTTTAGATTTCTATACGGTCAAAAACGTGATTAGATCATGACCCAAAAAGAGTCGACCATCTGTGAAGACTTGAATAACTCAAATTCAAATTCCCTTTTTCGATTGTTGTGTTCAACAAATAAATAAAAAACGCAAAAAAATTTCTATTCTACGCCAGCCTACAAGTAATAGAAAGAAAAAGTTCTCCACGTATGGTTTAGATTTCTAGGCCAAAGAAAGTGACTAGATCTTTACCCCAAAAAAGGTCGAAGGGATAAAAATGTCATCTATTAAAATATCGTCTACGACGCTCTGAATAACTCAAGTTAAAATTCCCTTTTCCATTGCTCCGTGAAGAAAATATATAAAAAAAACATAAAAAACTTCTATTCTGATTGACTACGACCTGTTATGTACTCACGTTGGTGGTTATAATTCACATGGTCTATTATGTCTGTTACACTTATCCAACCAAACTCTAAAGCATTACCACCTTCACCAGATATGTGATTCAGATGGAACCTGCTTCCATCCTATTACCAGCATGTGATGAGCTTGAAAACAGAGGTTTATCTGATGAAGTTCACTAAGGATTTTTGTTTTTTTTGTTCATGTACTTAGATAGATCACGATTACAATTGGTCATTGAGATATCTGCATACGATTCCAAATGAATTTACATTTAGAAGGTATTACTTGACCTTCGACGATGATAACATCATTTTTTATTTTCGTTTTACTTGGTTATTATCCTTGGTGATGTGTAACACCAAATTGTTCTCTTGAATATGTCAAATTACAAATCTTTAGCTTCAAACGTGTCAATTTAGATTACCCACAACGTAATGCCTTTATAAACGAACGGCTACAATAGTGAGAAAACTTATGTTGACACTTTTTACTAACTCCTTTTCAGCACACTATTGAATATGTAGTGAACCCTAGTAAATATTGTAACCCACAATTAAATTAATAACAATGATATTTGGAGTCAATAAATGTTATCAATATTTTTTGTCTAAGTAGAATTGCTCTCTACTCACATTGGGAACAGATAGGAAATCCAACTGGCCAATCCAAACAGACATTTCGAAGAATGAAATATTGAAGGTAACAGTGATATTGCGTTATTTAAGGTTCTAAATTACTCAAAATTTATTTATTAAAAATTATATTATTGGCTTTTGAGATGCAAAAGTAATTATTATATTTTTTCTATGCAAGTTTTGTTAATATGTTTTCTTAATAGTTGATATAAGGAAAAGACAGAATTTTACTACATTTAATATTGGTACAATCAATAAAAGGAAAATAAATTCATAAATAGGAACACCTAAGTCAAATATTATACACTCAAATATGGTTTTATGTTGTCATTTACAATATAAACAAATTCTCAACAAACTCAATTCAAATCTAAACAACTCTAACTTATTAAAAGATTGTTAAATTTTAGAAAAAACAGCAAATGAAATAATTTTCAAGTTATTAAAACTAGTTGACAATTGTATATTGACAAAAAAATATTATATACTTTTGTTACATATGATGGATTGTAAAACATTAATAGCATTATTATGAAAATAATTAGTATCACAAAATTAAATTGAACTAATTGAATCTAGATCTAAAATCTTTCCTATAGATTTTTAGAGGCCCTAAAAACCAATTTGGGATTGATTGAATATAAGTATACATAATTTATAAGAGGATACAAATTAGGCTTGGTTAAATTTATGTCCTAAAATTATATTTGGAGCCCTAAAAAAAAAGGAGCTTACTTGAACATAAGTTTTAAAAATTTTATTTGGGATCTAAGAATAAAATTAGGTTTAATGGGACATATGTTTAAAATTTTTATTTGAAACCCTAAATATTAAAATAAATTTAGTTAAATATCGATCTAAATTTTTTCAAACCCAAAAAATAGAAATTTTTTTAATTGTTTTGAATCCTAATTAGATTTAATTGACCCTCCTAAAAGTGGGGCCTCCAAAAATTCAGAGGCCTAAGATTTAAGAATTCTTATTTCGCATCTTCTAAGATTAAATTTTTTATACTACACCCTCAATATATTAAAAATATTTTAATATAGCCCTTATATTAGCTTTTGATGGTGTATTTCAACGTGGATGAGCAAAAGGTGCAAGTAACGTGAGATGAGCATGGATCAGAGCTTCAAAGCTCGTGTATGATGATGCAATCAAATATTGAGGAGATTAAAGGGGTGTACACAGTAAAATATAGTAGTTCACCGGCTTAGGAGCTCGGCTAGTCCACTCTTCAATGGAGACTATGACTCCTTTTTCTTTATTGATCATACCAAAAGCTTACAGAATAGGTTTTTGGTCACTCGGTCCCCCCCTCCTTTCTGATGGGGGCGTTACATAGTATTTATAGGAGTGACCCTTAATCTATGGGATCTGATCCGTGATCCTCGCCATCTATCCGAGGAATTCTCCTTGATCTTAAGAGAGTATCTTGGTTGGTTGAAAATTTTGTGTCTTGAGTGTTACTTCAAACCACCAGTAGAGTTCTTTGTAGTATTTAATTGCTTCCTCATTGCTTCAGCTTATTATCTCGCTTGAAGGGAGCTCTAGCTCTGATTTTCTGAGCTCTGCATAGCTCTGACTTTCTGAGCTTAGCATACCTGACCTCCATGTTTGACCTCCGTTTTCGAGCTCCTGCTCGGGAATCATTCTGAGTATCATCAGTTGCCCTACAGCTCTTGGCCGAGCTAGCTCTGTTTTTCTGAGCTCTGTATAGCTGACCTTCATGTTTGACCTCCGTTCTCGAGCTCTTGCTCGGGAATCATTCTGAGTATCATCAGTTGTCCCCCAGCTTTTGGTCGAGCTGGCTTGGGCAGGGGTTGAACTTAAGATGTAACAGTAATGGCTTCCTAATCAGCGACTTCAAATGTGCTCTTGCTGTGTGTTTTTACTTTAGTCTTCCTTTTGTCCCCCTTGCTTTAAGGAGTGCTGAGCTCTTCCTGAAGCAAGAATGCTTTGGGAGTTTCATACTTGAGCTTATTAGATGAGAGTAAGTGGTAAATCTCATCACCAGCTGCTCCCTGCATTTCATGTTGGCTTTGGCGATTTTGTAGGTTTATGCAGCCGAGCTTAGGTTGTGGTGAACTGAGAGGCATGGAGCTTAAAGTGATCTTATTCTTGAAGGCTTGGGGGTGTCTGACACAACTTTATCTTTAGTGGAAATAAGGCTGCCAAGCTCAATTCTGGACTTGGGAACTGTCTGGGTTTTTCAGGATGTTGGACTTGTAGACCTCATGGTTCTGCAACTTCTTCTAAAAGAGTTTTTCTTCTTAAACTCCCCACCGTAGGTGGCCGAGCTCATTGTGATGAACTTAGGAGTTCATCGAGAGCTACTGAGCTCATTTTTATGAACTTAAGGGTTCATCGTGAGCTTTTGAGCTCATTCCTATGAACTTAGGAGTTTATTGTGAGCTACTGAGGTCGTTCTCATGAACTTAAGAGTTCATCGTGAGCTATTGAGCTCATTTTCATGAACTTAGGAGTTCATCGTGAGCTATTGAACTCATTTTTATGAACTTAAGAGTTCATTGTGAGCTTCTAAGCTCGTTTTCATGAACTTAAGAGTTCATCGTGAGCTTCTGAGCTCGTTTTTCATGAACTTAAGAGTTCATCGTGAGCTATTGAGCTCATTTCCATGAACTTAGGAGTTCATCGTGAGCTACTAAACTCATTTTCATGAACTTAAGAGTTCATCGTGAACTATTAAACTCATTTTTATGAACTTAAGAGTTCATCGTGAGCTTCTGAGCTCGTTTTCATGAACTTAAGAGTTCATCGTGAGCTATTGAACTTGTTCCCATGAACTTAGGAGTTTATTGTGAGCTATTGAGCTCGTTTCCATGAACTTAAGAGTTCATCGTGAGCTCTAGAGCTTTTTTTATGAGCTAATGAGTTCGTCATGAGTTTCAGGGCTTTTTTTATGAACTAACAAGTTCATCGTGAGCTCTAAGGCTCTTATTATGGACTAATGAGTTCGTTGTGAGCTCTAGCGCTTTTATTGCCCATTAATGAGTTCATCGTGAGCTCCAACGCTCTTTTTAAGAACTAACGAGTTTGTCGTGAGCTCCAGGGCTCTTATTACGAACTAATGAGTTCTTCGTGAGCTCTATGGCTCTTATTATGAACTAAGGAGTTCGTCATGAGCTCCAAGGTTTTTTTTAGGAACTAACGAATTCGTCGTGAGCTCCAAGGCTCTTTTTATGAACTAAGGAGTTTGTCGTGAGCTGCAGGGCTCTTATTACGAACGAACGAGTGCGTCGTGAGCTTCAGGACTCTTTTTATGAACTAATGAGTTCGTCGTGAGCTCTAAGGGTCTTATTACAGACTAATGAGTTCCTTGTGAGCTCCAGAGCTCTTATTACGGACTAATGAGTTCGTCGTGAGCTACATGGCTCTTATTACGAACTAAGGAGTTCGTCGTGAGCTTCAGGGCTCTTTTTATGAACTAACGAGTTCGTCGTGAACTCTATGACTCTTTTTATGAACTAACGTGAGCTCCCGACTCTTTTTATGAACTAACGAGTTCATCGTGAGCTCTAGGGCTCTTTTTATGAACTAAGGAGTTCATCGTGACTTCTCGAGCTCTTTTTATGAACTAACGAGTTCCTCGTGAGCTCCAGGACTCTTTTTATGAACAAACGAGTTTATCGTGAGCTCTAGGGTTCTTTTTATGAACTAACGAGTTTATCATGAGCTCTAAGGCTCTTATTACGGACTAATGTGTTCGTCGTGAGCTCCAGAACTCTTTTTAAGAGTGAATGAACCATAGACTTGCTGCTTTAATAATAATCATGTTACAGGACAAACTTACTAAAAAAATTTCGTCGGGTCTGCTTTCATTCGGAGTGCCCACCTCAGGAATTTTTCATTTTGTACCTCATACAAGATTTGTGATATTATTGCGGTGATTGGAGGGACCTACCGAGGTGCTTACCTCGGCTGCAACTCTGGATGAGGTGGTCCCAAGCGATCTATGATGTCTCCCTTCTTTTGGGGGATCGATCTCTGTCTCTCCTTGGGGACCTATCTCGTCCTCTTTCTCTTCTGGGACTTCGGTCCCTCTTTTTCTCTTTTTTCCTTTGTCTTTTTGCATGGATGAGCTCCCCACTTTTGAGAGGAGAGCTTCTTCGCCGTTTATGTACTTTTCTGCCTTGGCCAATACTTCGGCCATGTTGGCCTGGGGATTTTTTGAAATAGAAAACATCAGTTTTTTAGATTGTACTCCTAAACCAGGTATGAATGCAATAATGACAAATTTCTCATATGGGACATCCACTTTTAGTGATTCAGAGTTGAACCTCTGAACATAGGATCTGAGGTTCTCTTGGGATCCCTGTTTCACATTCAGTAGGTGGTAACTTGGTTTTTTGTACATTCGAGCTCCTATGAAGTGAGATACAAAGGATATGGATAGCTCCTTAAAGGAGGAAATTGAGGTAGGGGGAGCCTATTGAACCACGCCAGGGCTGAGCCTTTGAACATGATGGCAAAGGCTCTGCAGCACAATGGATTCTGGTATCCATGCACCTCCATCTGGTTCTTGTAAGTGTTGAGGAGATCTACGGGATCCTTCATTCCATCAAAAACCTCTATCTGCAGTACTCTGAATTTCAGAGGGAGGGGAAAAATGCAGCACGCTAGTAGTGAACGAAGATTCAGTCTGTTGTACCAAGGCATCCATCGTAGCTGGAGCCTTGCCTCTCACAGCTTCCTTCATGTGGCTGAGTTCTTGCCGGATACCCTGGAAGTGCTGCTCCTAGTACCGTTCTCTCATTTCCTATTGATAGGGGAAAAAATCGTTCCTCTCGCCCCCGTCATTCTAACTTTGTACTTCTTTGTTGTGTCCATTCCTAGGGGGTATGCGAGGTTCTGGCCCTATGGTTCGGCTGTTTTCCCCTTCTTCGTTGACTTCTCTGAGAGGGTCGAGGTGTGGTTGCTCTCTAGGTTGTGGGTGTTCTGGCCTTCTTGAGCCTATCGCGCCTCTTGTAGGTGTTGAAAGAGCTTTAAGAGTTCACTACAACAATTAATATTTTTTGTGACAAATTTTTTGTCACTATAAATGAGTATTTCGTTACTGAAGAGTTTCAGTGATGATATTTATGTCGTCACTATTTATCCAATTTTTCACATTTCTAGTGACGAAGTTATAACGACAAACAATAATTCATCACTAAAAGTTAACTTTTTATGACAAATAGTGTTGTCGTTACTCATCCTATATCATTAGTGACAACTTCACATGTCATCACTAAAAAGGTATCGTTAATGACGAAAATAACTTTGTCACTAAAGCCCATCATTGTTGTAGTGGTTCTTCGTTTTGTTTCAGTAAGCGTTGATTGACGAGGCGAAGAGCCTCAATCTCGTTATTCATGCGGAGATCCCCCACCGGTGGATTGGTCTCTTAGATGTTCTCAGGTTGTCTGCTATTAGTAGCTTCTTGTTGATCTTGCATCCGTGGTGGATTTGTCTGACTTTGGCTCATGTTTCGCATTGATACCATCAGTCACTGAAAAGATCAGTTTATTTATAACAGGAACAGTTGTTTCCCACAGACGGCGCCAAACTGATGGTGTATTTCAACGTGGATGAGCAAAAGGTGCAAGTAACCTGAAATGAGCGTGGATCAGAGCTTCAAGGCTCGTGTATGATGGTGCAATCAAATATTGAGAGGATTAAAAGGGTGTACACAGTAAAATATAGTGGTTCACCGGCTCAGGAGCTCAGTTAGTCCACTCTTCAATAGAGACTATGACTCCTTTTTCTTTATTGATCACACCAAAGGCTTACAGAATAGATTTTTGGTCACTCGGTCCCCCCCTTTCTGATGGGGCGTTACATAGTATTTATAGGGGTGACCCTTAATCTATGTGATCAGATCCGTGATCTTCGCCATCTATCCGAGGAATTGTCCTTGATCTTAGGAGAGTATCTTGGTTGGTTGAGAATTTTGTGCCTTCAAACCGCTTGTAGAGTTATTTGTAGTATCCAATTGCTTCTCATTGCTTCAGCTTATTATCTCGCTTGAGGGGAGCTCTAACTCTGATTTTCTGAGCTCTGCATAGCTCTGACTTTCTGAGCTCAGCATACCTGACCTCTATGTTTGACCTCCGTTCCCAAGCTCCTGCTCGGGAATCATTCTGAGTATCATCAGTTCCCCCCTAGCTTTTGGCCGAGCTAGCTCTGGTTTTCTGAGCTTTACATAGCTGACCTCCATGTTTGACCTCCGTTCCTGAGCTCTTGCTCGGGAATCATTTTGAGTATCATCAGCTTTCACTGTTGATTCCATCAACGTTAATAAGAGTGCAACGAAAGTTAACATAATAAGAAACGTAAGTTAAAAAAATTCAATGCTCATTCTGTTAGCTTTCACAAAATAAGAAACAAAAGTTCATGGAAGACTCACATTGCGACACTTCTAGTATATTGAGGGTGTAAAATGAAAATTTTAATTTTTGAGGATGTAAAGTAAATTTTTTTTAATTTTTTGGAATCAAAACTGTGATTCCCCCTTTTCTTATTGAATAGTTTGTATTGTGACAATCTCAAGTGTGAGTTTAACTTGACAGCTTTTTGGGCATATCCTGAAGTATGTTATATAATGTATGTACAATTTTCTGATCATAGATATCAATTTTTATTGGGAAAAGAAATGAAATATTTTGTGTTTTTTTTTTTCGAATGAATTGACCAACCTAATCTTCATTGCCACTTGGGCCAAGGTACAGGTTGACACTGTCCTTACCACATTATTGGCTTCATTCATGCATTTGCATCCTGATGTTTGTGTAAAAGCATCCTACGTAATATCAATTGGCAATGATTTTTGAGGTCCGTAATGCTTATGTATACGTTCTAACACTAGAAATTCTCTAAAGCTACGCGACCCTCGCTTGGACTAAAATGGTAGATAGAAAAATAAAAAAGATACAATTAAAAATAAAACAAAGCATACATCGAAAACAAATAAATGGGAAATAATTAACGAAAGAGGGTATTTAAAGTATAAATTTCCGTTCAAAGTTTGCATAAGGGTGTCTCTAATATCATGTGGTCGATTATCTAACTCAAAATCAGATGACATCGAGTGGATAAAACTCATAAAGCCATATGTTTGATCGGGAAGTTGCTATTATTTGAACGTGACACTGAGCAAGATAGAATAATTTGACGGGAAACCAGTTTGCTCCAATGTGAAAACTTATCTTGTTTCTGTTTTTCTTATTTGTTCGGCCTCTCTGTGAAGTTGAAGTTGAAGCTTTCCTCAAAGAAGGCTTTGACTAAATGCCCCCCCCCCCCGCTTCTCTTTCTCTCTCTTTCTTTCCTGGAACAGGTTGCTGGTCCCAGCTCCATCTTAAGTATTCCAACAATACAATACTTATTGGAAGTTTTGTTATTTCATAGGATGGAAAAGTGTAGGAATGAAAAAAAAAAGGCATTGATAACACATGAAGAAGAAGCGAAAGGAGGAAAATGCCTTTTTTATTTTTTTTAAGCTTGCAAATTCCTCTCCATTTATTATCTGTTTCGAAGTCAACTGGTGTGCCAATAAAAATTATGGTAAAAGAGGTAAAGAGTATCTTATATAATTTGACCTTGAGAAGTTTCCAAAAAGCAGCTATAAATAATAAAGGCCAGACTTGAAAAAGTTGACATAGATGAATTTAGATAATCATCAAGGTCAAATGACGAGGTGTGGTTTGATGCAGCTGTAAGGTTATTCCTAAACCATTAAGAGTATGACTCGGAGCAAAAAATTACCTCTTCATAAAAAAGAAAAACTGCATACATTTGACCCAGCATAAACTCGCAGCAATTGGAGCCTTGTTCCATTGTGCGGCTTCTCTTTTACAAAGTTCAAATAATTCGATGAAGAGAAAAAATGATTTAAAGCAAAAATAAGGGTGTCTATTGGGTGCATGTGTAGTATTGTTTAAATAACTATCTACTCCAAAAACTTATATTGTTCCTCTTGATGTCCATGTTAAACAACCATCTATTTTAAAAACTTAAGCTATTAGAGATGGTATAACTTTAGTATCCATACGTCAACAGTGATGTACCTAGTGTAAGAAAGATTGTGCTAGTGAATCAAGAAGTCTTTCTTAATATTATTGAAGTAAACTTTCAGCAGTAGCCGAGTTCACCAAAGAAGCAGAAGAGTGAAGATGAGGAATTTGTCGCTACTATAATTACTCTTTTATCTCTATATGATAGTCCAAAACGAGCATATCTATCCATTATGTATTACTAGCAACTTGAAGAGCGACATAGTATGGTTCAACCCACACTTCTTTTTTTTTTTCTGAACTTCAACCCACACCAGTCACCAGTTGACATCACATTATGATTTCAAAAACGTGTATTGACCAATAAGGAAAGACAAAACATTTTTTTGGTCTTAATCTTATACATCCACTTTTGACATGGAATCAACCACATACTATAGTTTTTTAATTTTTATTATTATTTTGATGTTATTTTTAATTATTTTCTTAGTTTCCCATGTATGAAAATGATGTTTGAATGTACGCTTGTAAAAACGTGTTTACAAAATACATTTTTAATAGAAATGGTATTTTGATGACAGCATGAAAACGTATTAATCTCATCATCAGACATACCCAAAATGGATTATGTAGTTTTTCGTCTGTATTCCAAAACTGTCTATTTTTGGTAACAAATGGATATCCAATAAAGTAGTAATAGTAATTTGTGACACCACAGATTTATTAGGATAATCGGACACGACACAAAATTGAAAGTGATACAACTAATTAATATAAATAATAAATGGGTCAAGTCAGTTTCAAATACAGATAATTAAGTTTAACATCATAAATCTATTTAATTGTTACTATTATTTCTTGTAAAAATATTGCATAAATTATTGTGAAGATAAATAGCTTTTGTCCGTCGTATTAGATACTAGATTAATTGGATTTTTAGCTCATGGAGACCTATATGTAGTGGAAATGGATGAGAGCTCAAACGAAAACTAATACGATACCATGATGATACGAATGAAAAATATGAAGACATAAACACCACCAGACACGAGTAGGGCCGGCCCAATGGCATTGTAGAAAAATTTTGGGCTTTAGGCCCCTTGAGAAGCCACACAATTTGAGTTATATAATTAACCCACATCAAAAATTTACCTTTACAAAAATTTTAAGTCCTATAAAAAGGCCTCAAAAAATTTAAGTTCAATCAAAATTTTTAATTTCAATAATTTGGGCTCATGATTCAACCTATAATATTATAAAATCAAAAATTAAAAGTTACAAAAAAAAAACTAAACGTATAAAAAATTTACTCCAAAGTCAAGTTATATTTACCTTACATTTACTCTATTCTGGTAAAAAACAAAAGTAAAAGTTAAAACATCTCTATCGATATTCTTCATTTATCACACACACATATAATAAATAAAAAATAAATTAATTTTTAATAAAAATTTAATATCAAAAATAAAAAATTTCATTCGATATTATCGCTTTACGCCTCAAAATGCTTTGAGCGACCCCTGGACACGACTTGACCTCCATTGTTACCAAAACCCATGCTGAACGATTTGCCTCTATGCATATTAGAAACCAATTTCTGATTGACCTTAAAATGTGTCCCAGAATTCTGGGATCACCAAATATGCCTTCCAACAGATCAGAGATTTTCCCACGGTGTGTAAGTACAACATTTCAGAATATATACATTACTAACCCCAAAGGTTGTTCATGTAATAACGAGCTGCAAACCCAAACGTCCTGAATTTAAATCTTGATAATAAGGATGAGTCTATCTTTAGCCAGATCGGAGAGAGAATTAATCAAGGTACGCGTAAGCTGGACACCTCTAACCATTGAAACATATATATATATATATATATAACGATCTGAACTTCTCTTTGTCTTTTGGATTCAAACTTCGTTCTGCTTTATATATATATATATTAATTTTGATCTGAACCTCAAAATACTTTCAGATCGTTTTGAGACAAAAAATAAACACATCTAACAAACAATATAATCTCAACATAAACGACGGTTCAAATCATCTCAAAAATTTTGATCTAATAGTCTGCTGAGTATTAAATTTTGTTTTCCAGCCCAACAAAAGCCTGTGTCTCACGCCTTTCCCTCTCACTTCTGCCTCTATCTCTCTCACGCTTCTTTCTCTCACGCCTCTCTCTCCCAATATATCACACCTCTAAGAGGGCAAGGCTTCATTCCCCTCCCTTTCCTCTCCTCCCCTCCTCTTTCCTCCTCATCTATACGCACCTCAAACCTTATCTTTCTCTCTTTCTCTAGCATCAGATCCCTCTTTTGTGCCGCCGTCCAAAGCTACAGATCACTCATGGTGGTTTGATTTGGAAACCATTTCAGGTCCCAATCTCTCTGCTCTCTCTACTCAATCGCACGCACACAAATGCATTAGAGGTTTTAGTTATTTCTATGTTGTTTAGTATTATACTGAATTTTATAGAAAGAGATAGAGACCCAACACAACATAGCACACATAGGGCGTTTAACTCACTTTTTTTTTTATGTTCACCCTTTGATTTGCTCCTATTTTGCTCTAGATAGATCATCTTTAATGCCTTTTCTGTTCGATTGTATCAGTGTTTTCTGTTTATAGGTTGTATTAGTGTTCAGTTGAGGTACACATAGGGTGTTTAACTCACTTTTCTTTTTTATTTATGTTCACCCTTTGATTTGCTCCTATTTTGCTCTTGATAGATCATCTTTAATGTCTTTTCTGTTTGGTTGTATTGCATTCTATGATTTTTGGGGTTTTGTTCTTCTATTCCCCAATTTCATGTATCCTATTTTCTCTAATTATTGATCATCTTCTCATTTTACTGTATTGGATTTGGTTCTTTGATCAGGTTTATTAGGCCAGAGTTTACTGTGAAAGGGTCTGAGTTCACTGTAAGCATCTAAAAGTCGCACCCACTCCACCATATATGTGTTTGAAGCAGATTGGGGCGTTCTCCTTGACTCTCGATATCTTCCAGCGGTAAGAATTCTCATTTCGACTCTACTTAATCACGTTGAATATCTGAATCTGATTCCTTTGTCTGATCTTTTTTCGAGTTTATCATTTTTAGATTTCGAACTGAATTTTTTCTCTTTTTATTTCATGCACTGAATTTATTTCACTTTTAGGCAGTTTCCGATGAGTTCCTCCAGCGGCTGTTCTAGCTTATCTCCATCGACACTTTTCTCTTGTATTCTCAGTCCTCGGTAAGTTTATTTCTCATATTTTGATATTGCCTTTTTTAAATGTGGCTGCTTCCATTGTTCTTTTGCTTTCACATTCAGATTTTCTTTTTCGTCTGCTTCATCCACAAGTATATCTCTTTTGCATTCTTGTAATTCGTAAAGTATTTGGGAACTAAGGATGATATTTTGCTGTTTATCTTTGGTGGGTAGCTAAAAGCTTGGATCTTTTACATTGGACAGTCATGAATCTTCAGCTCATGTCTCATATTTTGTTTTTTGTTTTTTTGTGGCCACTGGTCTATTGATTTAGATTGCATCATCTTTTTGAGTTTGGCCTATTTGTGAATCCTTAAGCAAGAAGCAAACCCTTTAATTCCAGTAACAAGCATAACCCTTGACTTCCAGTATATAAATTCTGAGGCTGTGGCTTTTCTATTGGCAAAGTGGACCTAAAACCAATACTCCATTCTCTTCCTTCTGTCAATTTCTTGGTAGTTGGATATATGGATGTTAGAAAACGGCATGGGGAAAAAGGTTGCCTTTTTGCTGGGTTTGTTCCTCTTCCATCCTTTCCTTCTTCATATTCATACCCCCTTTTAATTAAATTCGTCTTTTAAAATTCTATTGGGGGACTGCTGCTATAGAATCTTACTGATTGAGGGGGTATGAGGCATGTTCATCTTTACATTCTATAAATAGAGATGCATTTCGCAGCATTTTTTTACTTTCACTTGATATGTCCTCTGGTTGTTATTTCCCTATTAGGCTACGTTTGCAACTGCAAGTACAAATCTCCCTTCGACCCATCCAATCCGTCTTGGCCTTGCTCTGAATTTCTCTATTTTCTACTACAAGATTATGAATTCTCCTAAGAGGTAATTATTTTGCATTTTGTGTTATCTGTGCAAGGCTATTGAAACAATTTCACCCCTTTATAATAAAAAAAGTTGATTATCTGTTTTGGTTTTTAGATTTGCAGGGCATGCCATTTGGCTAAACAAGCTTTTGACGAGGCAATTGCAGAGTTGGACACCTTGAATGAGGATTTATACAAGGACAACACCTTGATTATGCAGCTGTTGAGAGGCAACCTCACTTTGGACCTCTGATTTGCCTGAAGATGGAGGTATTTTATAACCCCAAAAAATAGATTAGGTTGTTCTTGAAGTGTTTTTGGGACACAAGTGAATCTGTGTAGTAGTAGTTAAAATTATGTATGCCGAGTGATTTGAGGTATTGTTTCATGCAACTTTGACAAAGTGGAGTTGGTCCTTTCATGAGAGATGCAAACATTTGTAGGATGTAACACTTAAAACAGTTGACATCACGTTGTTACGCAGTGTGCCAAATCTATTGTGATATGTGCACATGTTAGTTTTTGGGATTATTGGAATTAGTATTTGAGAGTAATTAGGACTTTTTTTGGAGTAGCTGGGAATTATGTAAAATCCGATAAATTTAAACTTTTTACAAAAAGGGCAAAACGGTAAATTATCGCTAAAGTACTGGTTAAAAACTGAATTTTTCTAGATCTCGGATGACAAAACAAACCTCATTGTTGGATTCGTCTCACGAAATCTAGTTACCATGTCAAATTTCATCGAATTCTGAGATAGTCGTATTTTTTACGTTTTACGAGACGGTCAAGTCTCGGGTGACCCAAAAACAATATTTTGATAAAATTTCAAAAGTTAGAAAATAATTTCAAGCAAATTAAAAATAAATATAGTTTGAACTTGAACCGGGACGAAATCATTTAATCGTTTCGGGACGAAAACGGACCCGGGGAAAAGAAGGACGTGTGGCGTGTTGTGGGCCAAATATTCTAAGAGTATAAATAGGGAAAAAATCAGATTTTTCCCCATTCTTCAACCGGCCTTCAATGTTGAGAGAAAGAGAGGAAAAGTGAGGGAAGATTCCATATTCTCTCTACGATCTAGGAAGTTTGAGTGCTCAAATCCACTCGAGCCAAGAGTTAAAGTAGTTCTCCTGGCCAAGGGCTACGCTTACGTACCAAAAACGATGAGTTTTACTAAAGATCAAGGTACGAGAATTTTTGGAAGCTTGTAATTTGGATTAGAAGCGGGTTCTTGAGACTTCTTACAGTCGTTCTTTAGGCTTCAAGAGGTAGGTTCCTTTCTACTTAGGTTTATTTAACAACCTAGGGTGTAGTATGTAATGGGTATGTTGATAAGTGGATTTTATCATTACCTATGTTGTGAAAATTAATGAAATGGGTATTGAAATTGGGTAAATAAAATTTTACCTTGAAATGAATTGTGAATTAGACTCAATGTAATCCATGGAATTGGGTGTTATGTGGGCATGTTATGTGTTTATTTTATGCCTTGAGAATTAAGTGTGTTGTTAGCATATGTTATGTAATAACATGCTTGTTAATTGTTGTTGAAAATGAAATATTAATATATAACATTATGAGAAAGTTTGGTGATTATATGCTTCGGATATAAATTGTCATGGAACTTGTGTAAATGTAGTTGATTTTGCTCATATGCCATTCATTATATATGGCCATGATATTGAAATAGCAATAGTGCATTACATTGCATATGCACGGAGACATCGCATTTTATGAGTGTAGGTGCATGGTTGGCATCAAACACCACGTACGTGGATGATGGGTGGGCTCAGAAAAGTTGGATTGAATATCCGGCTGAGTTGCACGGTTGCATGAAAAAAAGAATTGGGTTGGGGTTAGACTATCCCTAGGGTGAGAGGCCCGGTATTTGGATACGCACTTTCATTGGTATAAAAGCTCATAAAGTATGTCGGTGTATGCAGAACCGTTAGTGAAAGTCCATGAATTCTGTGTCGGCTGGGTGACCATTGGTGTAAGTCCATAAATACCCACCCCAAAAAGAACCGGAGGTTTTAAATAGTCATTGGGTGTGTAACTCTAATGGCGGGGGCTTGGAAAGCCCGATTTTGATATTCACTGCATAGCATGGGGTGAAGGTAACTGTCCGAAGCTAAAAAAAACTTGATTTTATACACATTGACATTGCATGTGTTGTGCAGCCGGGAAGGGCTCGGGAAAATTGCATGAATGGATATCATTTCATTTCATTTCATGGCATGACATGTTAGATTCCAACTTCGATTTACTTAAATCTTTGTTGGAATGATTGTTGTTATAAATATTGCAACTGAACATTGCATATGCACTTAGGTCGGGGAGTAGCTTCTGTAGGAAACATTCTAATGGGCATTGATTCACCCTATATGGGAAACATTTCAGGTGCGGAGTTCGTACCGGTGGAAGACTCACATTCGGGGCCTCAACGGTGAAGAAAAACCGGTTTGTGAATTTTGAAAGCAAGTTTTTGTAAAATTTTTGTAAAATTCTATTTTGAGCATGAAATTGTATAAATGGGCTTGTGATCATAAGGAATTAAATGTGATAGAACTTGTATGGATCATGTATAATGTAGAAACTATATTTTACATGTTGGGAAAAAGTTTAGAAATTTTTTGGATGAATTGGAAATAAAAAATAGGTGAAACAGACAATTCTGGGCAAAACCTTCTGGAAGGTCGCAACTTCTTCCGGAAGGTTTGGACAAAGACAAGGAGGAAAGTTGGACAATGGGTGAAACCTTCTGGAAGGTCGATTCTAACCTTCCGAAAGATCTTCACATTCTTCAAAAATCAAGGAATCCAGTGTGCAACTTCTTCCGGAAGGTTTTAACACACCTTCGGAAGGTCGACACTTCTTTCTTAAAGATAGGATTACAGTATGCTAAATCTTCCAGAAGATTGAGGAAACCTTCCAGAAGGTCATTAAAAAACCATTGAAGGAACTTTTCCAGTAAATAAAACCTTTTGGAAGGTCGAGCCAAAACCTTCCAGAAGGTTTTCAAAAATTCTAAAATTTTAAAAATGCATTGTCATGCTTTGAGCTATGTGTTCTTGGGTTTCTAAGGATATAAATGGACTATAATAGAGTATGAATAGTGGTACGTTGCACCACGGTTGGATCCAATGATAAAACGAACACAGGTTTTATGTGTGGGTTGAAATCCCAATAAAGGGAATGTTAATAACATGGAGTCCAGTTGTGCGGCTATCACGGGTATTTTCCGCGGGTTGACGGGTGGTTAACGGTTAATAAAAGACCCCCCGGATTTTGGGGCATCACAAATTATGTGTTTCAATAGGATTTTTTTCCTTGAATAGTTTTATTTTGTGCTTAAGTGGAAATTATGATTTTGTGCTCGAATTGATTGATTGTTGTTCCATTGGTACCATTGAGGTTACCTACATTTTTGCTTACAAATTGTGCTTATTCAGTGCTTGATTATTTCGCGTTTAAATTTAATGTTGGATTTTTTTTGGTTGCACCGTGCACAATTGTTTTATGGATTTTAATTTTTATTAATTGGGAATTTTTTTTTATTACATAGTGCCTTTACGCATGAGCATTTTATCGATTGTTTTTTAAATAATGGGTCTATATTAATTAGTATTTTGTGTTATACATTTCTTTTAAGCGCATTTTTTTTAAAACATAGTGTCTTCAAGCACGAACAATGACTAGTATATATATATATATATCCTAGGTTTTCATCCACGTCTGCCTAAGTGAATTCCATGTGCCAAAAAGGATTGGTTAGGTTTTATGTGTAAGCATGTAAGGGAGAGTAAACGGAAACTTAAATAAAAGACTCTTTCGTACATCTTGCTCAGATCTTCACCCACCCTCTTTTATAACCATCAACTTGTGTGGTTGTAAACCACTCCTCGTGCAATTTAAGGCATCCCTTAGGTTAATTTGTACATATCAGTATGACCTTTTTTGGATACTAGCAATCTATTTTTTTTCTTTTTGAAACTTGGAGAGGGGGGGGGGGGGAGAGGGATGTGGATTACCTTCTCTCATCTAACTCCTTACAAACCGAATGATGTATTAATATGGGCAGAGCTAGGATAGGCCATGTGCCCACCCTGAATTTTTTTTTGCGCAAAAATTATCTATAAATAATTTCAGTATTTTTGTTGTATATATATTGATTTGCCCACCCTATATTATTTTGTATAGATATCTAAATGACTATGGCCTTTTGGACACGCGTCAAATACGTTTTGGACATATATGAATAAATTTTGGACATATATTGAGATTATTTTATAATTTTTAACAAAAGTATGAGATTATTTTGATATTTTATAAATTTAGGATTCTTATGTAATAAAATATATGGTCATATTATAGTATATGAAATAATCACCCGTCACAACTTGTAGTGACAAAATCATTTAGATTTAAAAAAAAATCAAATGAAATATGTTTAGTTGACACGATTATTTTGATTAGACCAAAAAAAGCAACCAATAGAGAAAGAGAAAAAGTAACCGGTGAGTGTAACTTTCGATTATTGTGCGACTCTCTAACAATTATATTGTCCTTTACAGAGATACATATTACCCTAATTTGAGATCCGGATAATCAACGATAACACTACCATTCTAGATTAGTTTGAGCACTTTTTGACCAACTTGACAACTATATTAATCATGTATGCTTTAGCATTATATTTTCAAATCTAAAAGGAATTGATAGTCTTACTCAAAAAAATATGTAATATATCTATTGATTTATTTATTTGTGGCTTTGTCCTTAATTTTACAAGTAACATATGCTATTTTAGGGATATAACTTTTAACTATAACAAGTGTGAAAATTCAATTGCATAAGTGAATGGGTAATAATTAGGAGACTAATAATATAATTTTACACAAAAAATATTTTCAATGATATTACTAACCATGCAAGATTTTTTAACATGTGAAAATTGATAGAAATTATAAATGATTGTAATTTTTTAAAGAATTGTAAATAATATATTTTTTTTTAACTTTTTTTTTGCATGTATAAATTATGCATAAAAATGTTTGGTTTAGGGAACTATTAAATGTCAAATATGATGTATATAATTAATGTATCAACTTAATTTTATTGAGTAGAAAAAAGAATTAAGTGCTCACTCTAGGAAGATTTTATGGTTGCATAGGCTTCAAGAAGAAGTGAACACTGCTGCACTTTTAAAATGAAAAATACTTTGCTTCTCAAATTTGTATCCCAAGTGAATGTAAATTATTGGAGCACTAGTTATTTCGAATGCCTGAAGGCACGAAGTAATAAAAAAATATTTAATAATAAACATATTAGTATTTACACCCAAAATCAAATCACAAACATAGAGGAGAGAGGACATAATTTAAATACCGATTGTAGTGGATGTGAGTGGAGGTAGAGGTGATGTGCGACAGTGGTAGCGGTAGAAGACTGTGATTGTTGTGGTGGGTGACAATAACCATGGTGGTAATGACAATCGTGGGTGGCAAAGGTGATAGTGGTGGATTTTGGGTGATGATGATGGTAGTGGTAGTCATGAGTGACTGTGGTAATAGTGGCGGGTGTAGGTGGTGGTGGGCGACGTTGATGGTGGTTGTCACTGGTGGTGGTGGGGCGATGACGGTGGTGGTAGTGGGTGACAATGGTTGGCGACGATGGTGGGTGACGGATGGTGGCTGATGCTGAAAGTGGGCGACGTGGTAGTGGAATAATACTAGTAGTGATAATAAATATAACAATAAGATGACGATGGTGGTAGGTTGTAGTGGTAATAAATATAAGAATGAGATGACAATGGTGGTAGGTGGTAATGATAATAAATATAAGAATGAGATGACGATGATGATAACTGATAGGTGGTGCTAGTGGACAATGGTAGTAGCAATCGGTGATGGGGGCAGTGGTGGTGATAGTGGGGTAGTGACAGTGGTGGTGAGGGTGACGACGGTGGTGGTGATGGGATGGTAACGGTGATGGTGGTAGTGGTTATGGCTGTGGGGGGTGAGGTTAGTAAGATAGTGGGGACGGTGGTAGGGTAGTGGCATCGATGGTGATGGTTGTTGTGGTGGTGGGGGTGGTAGTGTGGTGATGCTGGTGGGGCGGTGGGGGGTAGGGTTGGTAGGGGTGGCAATAGCGGTGATGGTAGGGGGGAGTGGTGGGGGAATGGCAACAACGGTGGTAGTTGTAGTAGTGGTAGTGATGGTGGTGAGGTGACAGTGACAGTGATGGTGACTATTGTTGTGGTAGAAGTAGTTGTGGGATGGCGGCGACGATGGTTATTGTGGTAGTATTGATGGTGGTGGAGTGGCGGTGGTGGTGGAGGTAGTTATGGTGGTGGGGTAGCAATGACGGTAGTGTAGGTAATGGTGATAGTGGTGGGGCAGTGGTGGTGATGGCGCAGTTTCAAACAATTTATTTTTTTTAAAGTTCTTATAAGATGTTATAAGTTATAAAAATATTTTAAAAAATTAATCCAAACACACCCGTAAGGACATATTTTTTATATTAAATTTGGAGAGTTAATATTAGCTGTCGGATTAACTTTAAAGTAAAATTTAAATAAATTTCAACTGCGAAAAACGAAAGTTATGTTGTTTATTTTTGAAATTTGAATTGTATTTTCCTTTATTATATAGGTTGGTTACTAATTAAAATATTTATGAGTGAGAGAGAGAGAGAGAGCGAGAGAGAGAGAGACTTTTTTGTTCTAGTCGTAAGCCTATGAGGAATTGATTGGACTTTGGAGGACTAGGCCAATCATCATACTGATATACAAGTAATCAAGAACAATCCAAGACCAGATCGGGTTATAGAAATTGTCCAAGCTTTTATTAGTTGGGTAAGGGCCAGTACCGGGAGGATGGTGTAACAAGCTGTCTTTTTAACTAGGGTTAGATCAAGCTACTTGGAGCGCAGGGCGGCTCTAGTGAAATTAGGGCTTAACTGAAAGGTTTAATAAGTATCCCTTAGATGTTGCTTATGCTTAAACAACATTAATAGAAATAATCACTAATTCAACATAAAAAGTCTCTCTCCTTTGGGTTATAACAATGGTTGAATGCTTTTATTGTTCCACCAAAGTGGCCTAGTGTACACGTTAGTTAAGTTTTCTTTTCTTTCTTTTCTCTTTTAACTTGTAATTTTTACTCTCATTCACCAAATATGATCAAAATTATCAAACTGTAAACAATAGTGAAATTAAGCAATCAAATTTTTATTATGCATTTCATATGTAATAACATAAACATGAATCTGATCAATATCCCATGAGCCTTATTTAAAAATTTATATAAAACATGTAACACTTAGGCAAACACGTGTTTCATCTGCTCCAGAATTTCTACCACAATGTTGCAGGAATGCTTTGTTCATCTCTAAAGAAATTACTGGGATCAACCATCGTCTTCACTTGCACCAATCTCTTGAAGTTATTTTTAAAATATCGAAGACCCCAAATGCTTGCTTGCATATAGCTTGTATTGCCTTTATTGTTCACACCCAAGTCTAGATCCCTATAGTTGAGATATGCAGCTCTTGGAGACTTGGAAACATAAGAAGCCATAAAACTATAAAGCATTCGAATCCAACTTATGTGTCTTTCGCCTTCGGCTTCTTCCCCCCATCCTACTGCATAATGTACCATGTAAATATTTCCTGATCTGTGAGGAAAAGGTATCTCAGATTCCGAAATCCCACTTAATCTTCCACCATAAGGACTGAACTGCAACTCGGTTCTACCGATATCTTCCTTATATAACCATTCCCAAATCCTTTCAAGTCCGTTTTCAGAAATAGGCTCTTTTACGTAATCTGATTTTCCTTTGAAAAACGAGAGCTGATATCTACCAACGACAGTCCCATTCCGCAAAATATCGGGTGATTCTCCACTCGGAAAGCCTGCAAAGTAAAGGATGGATTCGATCCAACTCATTTCTGTGCAATCTTCTGTCACCAAACCTAGCTCAGGGAAGCTTTTCTTCATCAATGGGAGGAGTTCATCAACTCCACCAAGGAACAAAGTAGTGAAGGAAACTTGTATCGTTTTATTTCCTTCTGAAGTGGAATTGGTAGTTCTTATGTGAAGTCGGATGAGTAGGCTTTCATCAATCTTGTCTGCAACATATTGCCAACGATGCACAAGCTTGGTCGCATTTTGCTCTAAAGTTCTGATTACGTTGAAAACAGTCACTTGTTGTGGAACAACATGTAATTTTATCTTCCATGCAAGAATGACTCCAAAACTAGCACCTCCACCTCCTCTAATGGCCCAAAAGAAATCTTCCCCCATAGATTTTCGGTCAAGAATTCTCCCATTAACGTCAATGATTTGTGCATCAACTATATTATCCGCAGCGATGCCATATTTACGGGACATCATGCCATACCCTCCCCCACTAAAGTGGCCGCCAACACCCACTGTAGGGCAAACACCAGCAGGAAAGGCAAGAGTCCGACTTTTTTCAGCAATCCTATAATAGAGTTGTCCAATAGTGGCACCAACTTGGACCCATGCAGTATTATTTTGAGTGTCCACGGAGATTGATTGAAGATTTCTCATATCAATTATGAGAAAAGGGACTTTCGAAAGGAAAGAAAGTCCCTCGTAATCATGCCCTCCACTCCGAACTCTAATTTGCAGGCCAAGCTTTCTGGAACAGTATAAGGCTGCTTGAATTTGAGATTCATGCATTGGTGTAACAATTATAGGAGATTTTAACGTTGCAGCTGATACAAACCGCAAGTTTCGTACAGATGATAGTAAGATTGATGAATATGAAGCATTGTTTGGGGTGTAAACGACATTGGATATGGAGTTCGAGTTCTCAAAATGAAGGGACAGACATTGAAGAAAATCTTCATGAGAATGAGCCGAAGCTGCCCATGAAGTTGAGAAAAGAAAAAGAAGTGAAAACAATAAACTTGTTGCGGTTTTCATCTTTCAAGTTGTTGTCAATTTGATGTTGCTATATATCCCTATTTATAGTGTACTTTTGGGGTACTTTTATAAGACTACAAAAGTTTGAACATTGTGTTTGAATACTTGTGTCATGTCTAGCCTAATGTGGAGATCATATAGGATTAACTTCATCCACAAGAAATGAAAAACAGGAGTTGGGAAAATGAGAAATGGCTTGCTTAGCCTTTGAAACTTAACCTCAATAATTTTTCGTGCACGCGTTAACCTAAATTTTCAACGTTCATTCATCAGGGAAATGGGTGAGGGAAGGAAAAAGAAGGAAAATCATAAAACAAAACAAAATGTTTGGAATAAACTTATATAAAAATGGCCTGCTAACAATATTTTAAAGATGTTGAAAATACAAATGTTATTTGGTGCATAATAAAAACGACTCAAATGAGCATCATCATTGAACACGGAAATTT
>CAUOFW020001584.1:0-81794 GCA_963454935.2 Ilex paraguariensis
AAAAAAAAAAAAGAAGAACAAAAGAAAAAAAATAGGGCAGAAAAAAAAAGAAAGAAAATCTATTTTTTTTTTCTTTCTTTTTCTGCTACCATCAATGTTTCTGATCTTTCTCCTTAAGATGTGGGCGAAGATTCGAGGACGAATCTTTTGAGGAAAGGGGGAATGATGAGAGCCAAGGTGGGCCTACTCTTAACGATCCTTGGCATGTCTAGATGGGCCAATTACATGATCAAGAGCCAAGAAGATCAATGAAGTAATGCAAGGATTGGTGGGATGAAGCTCGCAAGAGCCCAACACTCAAGACGGCTTGAAAGAAGAAGAACCAATTTTGATCCACTTGATCCAAGCTAAGAAAGACATGAAAATATGAGCTTAGAGATAGGGGCTATTGTTGTTAAGGCTTTCAATATGTTTAATGAATTTTTATTATTAGTTTAGAATAAGTGGGTTTGAGGATGCTTAGCCCACACATGTTTTATTATTTTATTTGAACTAAGGTCTAGAATAAGTAGTGTAGCACGGTACTGTTCATGCTACAGTACCCACGACACTACTCACTCAAGGGCATTTTTGAGAGGAAAAGGTCACAAATTTTAGTCTTTATTTAATCCGATTTAGATTAGGATTTGTTTCCTGAGTAGATTAGGATTTGTATCCTTAATAGATTAGGATTTGTTTCCTTGTATTGGCCAGCCAATAAAGAGGTGTTCTATCAATGAAATAAGAGAGACAATATATAATGAATTTTGATTGTGAGTTGAGTTGAGTTTACTCCTCTTGTTCTTGTTTGAAATTTTTGAACTTATCAAAGGTAGATCAAAACCTTTGTGGCGTTCCTCCTTGTAATCTGGGTTTTTGAGAAGGGTTCTTCAACGAGTCTAGATTTTAATATAATCTAGGTTCTTAAAACGAGCTCTTAACGGGTTTAGATTCTCCATCCACAGACCTGAATTTGGCTTTCTTGGATTGTATTTCCAATATTGTTGTTGGGTCTCAAAGCAAGTCGATTGGGGTTCACATCGTTTGGTATCAAAGCAAGGTTTCCAATCAGGTCATATCCTTTTCTTTAATTTCTTGCATAATTGATTCTAGGGCTTCATTAATCTGGGTTACAAAAAACAAATTCATTGTTCAAGGGTTTGAGTTGTTGTTAGGGTTTTGACAATTGTTTACTATCTTGTTTGAGAACAAATCAGTTGGTGGAAAAAAAAAAAATTCGTACAAAAAAAAAAATAGAACAAAAAAAAAAGAGCTAAAAAAAAAAAGAAGACAACATTCTGAATTTTTTTTTCCTTCTTCTCCTGCTAACATCAATGTTTCTGATCCTTCTCCTTAAAATGTGGGAGAAGATTGGAGGACGAATCTTTTCTAGGAAAGCGGGAATGATGAGAGAGAAGATGGGCCTACTCTTAACGATCCTTGGCATGTCCAGATGGGCCAATTACATGATCAAGAGCGTAGAAGATGAAGGAAGCAATGCAAGGATTGGTGTGATGAAACTAGTAAGAGCCCAACACTCAAGATGGGCTTGAAAGAAGGAGAACCAATTTTGATCCACTTGATCCAAGCTACGGAAGACATGAAGACATGACATTGAGATAGGGGTTTTTGTTGTTAAGGCTTTCAATTTATTTATAGAATTTTTATTATTAGTTTAGAATAAGTGGATTTGAGGATGCTTAGCCCACACAAGTTTTATTATTTTATTTGAACTAAGGTTTAGAATAAGTGCTGTAGCACGGTACTGTTCAAGCTACTCTACCCATGACACTATTCACTCAAGGGCATTTTTAGATAAAAGGTCACAAATTTTTGTCTTTATTTATTCCTATTTAGATTAGGATTTGTTTCCTTAGTAGAATAGGATTTGTTTCCTTGTAATGGCCAGCCTGTAAATAGGTGTTCTATCAATGAAATAAGAGAAGCAATATATAATGAATTTTGATTGTGAGTTGAGTTGAGTTTACTCCCTTGCGCTTGATTGAATTTTTTGAACTTATCAAAGGCAAATCAATACCTTTGTGGCGTTCCTCCTTGTAATCTGGGTTCTTCAACGGTTCTAGATTTTAATATAATCTAGGTTCTTGAAACGACTTCTCAATGGGTTTATGTTCTCCATCCATAGTCCTGAATTTGGCTTTCTTGGGTTGTATTTATAATATTGTTGTTGGGTCTCAAAACAAGTCGGTTGGGGTTCACATCATGTGGTATCAAAGCAAAGTTTCGAATCAGGTCATTTCCTATCCTTTTATTTCTTGCAGAATTGATCCTAGGGCTTCATTATTCTGGGTTTAGAAAAAAAAAAATTCATTGCTCATGGGTTTGAGTTGTTGTTATGGTTTTGACATTTGTTTACTATCTACTTTGTGATTAAATCAGTTGGTGGAAAAACAAATTCGTCCAAAAAAAAAACCGAAGAAAAAAAAAATCGCAGAAAAAAAAGGAAGACAAAATTCTGAATTTTTTTTTCTTTCTTTCCTGCTACTGTCAATGTTTCTGATCTTTCCCCTTAAGATGTGGGCGAACATTCTAGGATGAATCTTTTTGAGGAAAGAGGGAATGATGAGAGAGAAGGTGGGCCTACTCTTAACGATCCTTGGCAGGTCCAGATGGGCCAATTACATGATCAAGAGCCAAGAAAATCAAGAAAGCAATGCAATGATTGGTGGGATGAAGCTAGCAAGAGCCCAACACTCAAGATAAGCTTGAAAGAAGGAGAACCAATTTTGATCCACTTGATCTTAGCAATGGATGACAAGAAGACATGACTTTGAGATAGGGGCTTTTGTTGTTAAGGCTTTCAATTTGTTTAAAGGATTTTTATTATTAGATTAGAATAAGTGGGTTTAAGGATGCTTAGCCCACACATGTTTAATTATTTTATTTGAACTCAGGTTTAGAATAAGTACTGTAGCACGGTACAGTTCAGGCGACAGTACCCATGACAATATTCACTCAAGGGCATTTTTGAGAGAAAAGGTCACAAATTTTAGTCTTTATTTATTCCTATTTAGATTAGGATTTGTTTCCTTAGTAGATTAGGATTTGTTTCCATAATAGATTAGGATTTGTTTCCTTGTAATGGCCAGCCTATAAATAGGTGTTTTATCCATGAAATAAGAGAGGCAATATATAATGAATTTTGATTGTGAGTTGAGTTGAGTTTACTCCTCTTGCTCTCGATTGAATTTTTTGAACTTATCAAAGGTAAATCACAACCTTTGTGGTGTTCCTCTTTGTAATCTGGGTTCTTGAGAAGGGTTTTTCAACAGGTCTAGATTTTAATATAATCTAGGTTCTTGAAACGAGTTCTCAACGGGTTTAGATTCTCCATCCATAGATCTGAATTTGGCTTTCTTGGGTTGTATTTCCAATATGGTTGTTGGGTCTCAAAACAAGTCGGTTGGGGTTCACATCATTTGGCATCAAAGCAAAGTTTCTAATCAGGTCATATCCTATCCTTTTATTTCTTGCATAAATGATTCTAGGGCTTCATTATTTTAGGGTTACAAAAAAAATGAAATTGCATTGTTCAAGGGTTTGAGTTGTTGTTAGGGTTTTGACCATTGTTTACTATCTAGTTTGTGATCAAATCAGTTGGTGGAAAAAAAAATTCATCCAAAAAAAAAAAAAAGAAGAACAAGAAAAAAAATAGGGCAGAAAAAAAAGAAAGGAAAATTATGATTTTTTTTTCTTTCTTTTTCTGCTACCATCAATGTTTCTGATCTTTCTCCTTAAGATGTGGGCGAAGATTCGAGGACGAATCTTTTTGAGGAATGCGGGAATGATGAGAGCCAAGGTGGGCGTACTCTTAACGATCCTTGACATGTCTAGATGGGCCAATTACATGATCAAGAGCCAAGAAGATCAATGAAGTAATGCAAGGATTGGTGGGATGAAGCTCGCAAGAGCCCAACACTCAAGACGGGCTTGAAAGAAGAAGAACCAATTTTGATCCACTTGATCCAAGCTAAGAAAGACATGAAAATATGACTTAGAGATAGGGGCTATTGTTGTTAAGGCTTTCAATATGTTTAATGAATTTTTATTATTAGTTTAGAATAAGTGGGTTTGAGGATGCTTAGCCCACACATGTTTTATTATTTTATTTGAACTAAGGTCTAGAATAAGTAGTGTAGCACGGTACTGTTCATGCTACAGTACCCACGACACTACTCACTCAAGGGCATTTTTGAGAGGAAAGGTCACAAATTTTAGTCTTTATTTAATCCGATTTAGATTAGGATTTGTTTCCTGAGTAGATTAGGATTTGTATCCTTAATAGATTAGGATTTGTTTCCTTGTATTGGCCAGCCAATAAAGAGGTGTTCTATCAATGAAATAAGAGAGACAATATATAATGAATTTTGATTGTGAGTTGAGTTGAGTTTACTCCTCTTGTTCTTGTTTGAAATTTTTGAACTTATCAAAGGTAGATCAAAACCTTTGTGGCGTTCCTCCTTGTAATCTGGGTTTTTGAGAAGGGTTCTTCAACGAGTCTAGATTTTAATATAATCTAGGTTCTTAAAACGAGCTCTTAACGGGTTTAGATTCTCCATCCACAGACCTGAATTTGGCTTTCTTGGATTGTATTTCCAATATTGTTGTTGGGTCTCAAAGCAAGTCGATTGGGGTTCACATCGTTTGGTATCAAAGCAAGGTTTCCAATCAGGTCATATCCTTTTCTTTAATTTCTTGCATAATTGATTCTAGGGCTTCATTAATCTGGGGTTACAAAAAAACAAATTTCATTGTTCAAGGGTTTGAGTTGTTGTTAGGGTTTTGACAATTGTTTACTATCTTGTTTGAGAACAAATCAGTTGGTGGAAAAAAAAAAATTCGTACAAAAAAAAAAAATAGAACAAAAAAAAAAGAGCTGAAAAAAAAAGAAGACAACATTCTGAATTTTTTTTTTCCTTCTTCTCCTGCTAACATCAATGTTTCTGATCCTTCTCCTTAAAATGTGGGAGAAGATTGGAGGACGAATCTTTTCTAGGAAAGCGGGAATGATGAGAGCCAAGATGGGCCTACTCTTAACGATCCTTGGCATGTCCAGATGGGCCAATTACATGATCAAGAGCGTAGAAGATGAAGGAAGCAATGCAAGGATTGGTGGGATGAAACTAGCAAGAGCCCAACACTCAAGATGGGCTTGAAAGAAGGAGAACCAATTTTGATCCACTTGATCCAAGCTACGGAAGACATGAAGACATGACATTGAGATAGGGGTTTTTGTTGTTAAGGCTTTCAATTTATTTATAGAATTTTTATTATTAGTTTAGAATAAGTGGATTTGAGGATGCTTAGCCCACACAAGTTTTATTATTTTATTTGAACTAAGGTTTAGAATAAGTACTGTAGCACGGTACTGTTCAAGCTACTCTACCCATGACACTATTCACTCAAGGGCATTTTTTAGATAAAAGGTCACAAATTTTTGTCTTTATTTATTCCTATTTAGATTAGGATTTGTTTCCTTAGTAGAATAGGATTTGTTTCCTTGTAATGGCCAGCCTGTAAATAGGTGTTCTATCAATGAAATAAGAGAAGCAATATATAATGAATTTTGATTGTGAGTTGAGTTGAGTTTACTCCCCTTGCGCTTGATTGAATTTTTTGAACTTATCAAAGGCAAATCAATACCTTTGTGGCGTTCCTCCTTGTAATCTGGGTTCTTCAACGGTTCTAGATTTTAATATAATCTAGGTTCTTGAAACGACTTCTCAATGGGTTTATGTTCTCCATCCATAGTCCTGAATTTGGCTTTCTTGGGTTGTATTTATAATATTGTTGTTGGGTCTCAAAACAAGTCGGTTGGGGTTCACATCATGTGGTATCAAAGCAAAGTTTCGAATCAGGTCATTTCCTATCCTTTTATTTCTTGCAGAATTGATCCTAGGGCTTCATTATTCTGGGTTTAGAAAAAAAAAATTCATTGCTCATGGGTTTGAGTTGTTGTTATGGTTTTGACATTTGTTTACTATCTACTTTGTGATTAAATCAGTTGGTGGAAAAACAAATTCGTCCAAAAAAAAAACCGAAGAAAAAAAAAATCGCAGAAAAAAAAGGAAGACAAAATTCTGAATTTTTTTTTCTTTCTTTCCTGCTACTGTCAATGTTTCTGATCTTTCCCCTTAAGATGTGGGCGAACATTCTAGGATGAATCTTTTTGAGGAAAGAGGGAATGATGAGAGAGAAGGTGGGCCTACTCTTAACGATCCTTGGCAGGTCCAGATGGGCCAATTACATGATCAAGAGCCAAGAAAATCAAGAAAGCAATGCAATGATTGGTGGGATGAAGCTAGCAAGAGCCCAACACTCAAGATAAGCTTGAAAGAAGGAGAACCAATTTTGATCCACTTGATCTTAGCAATGGATGACAAGAAGACATGACTTTGAGATAGGGGCTTTTGTTGTTAAGGCTTTCAATTTGTTTAAAGGATTTTTATTATTAGATTAGAATAAGTGGGTTTAAGGATGCTTAGCCCACACATGTTTAATTATTTTATTTGAACTCAGGTTTAGAATAAGTACTGTAGCACGGTACAGTTCAGGCGACAGTACCCATGACAATATTCACTCAAGGGCATTTTTGAGAGAAAAGGTCACAAATTTTAGTCTTTATTTATTCCTATTTAGATTAGGATTTGTTTCCTTAGTAGATTAGGATTTGTTTCCATAATAGATTAGGATTTGTTTCCTTGTAATGGCCAGCCTATAAATAGGTGTTCTATCCATGAAATAAGAGAGGCAATATATAATGAATTTTGATTGTGAGTTGAGTTGAGTTTACTCCTCTTGCTCTCGATTGAATTTTTTGAACTTATCAAAGGTAAATCACAACCTTTGTGGTGTTCCTCTTTGTAATCTGGGTTCTTGAGAAGGGTTTTTTCAACAGGTCTAGATTTTAATATAATCTAGGTTCTTGAAACGAGTTCTCAACGGGTTTAGATTCTCCATCCATAGATCTGAATTTGGCTTTCTTGGGTTGTATTTCCAATATGGTTGTTGGGTCTCAAAACAAGTCAGTTGGGGTTCACATCATTTGGCATCAAAGCAAAGTTTCTAATCAGGTCATATCCTATCCTTTTATTTCTTGCATAACTGATTCCAGGGCTTCATTATTCTGGGGTTACAAAAAAACAAATTTCATTGTTCAAGTGTTTGAGTTGTTGTTAGGGTTTTGACATTTGTTAACTATCTACTTTGTGATCAAATCAGTTGGTGGAAAAAAAAAATTTGTCCAAAAAAAAAAAGAGAGCAGAAAAAAAAGGGAAGGCAAAATTCTGAATTTTTTTTCTTTCTTTCCTGCTGTTGTCATTGTTTCTAATCTTTTTCCTTAAGATGTGGGCGAAGATTCAAGGACGAATCTTTTTGAGGAATGGGGGAATGATATGAGCCAAGGTGGGCGTACGCTTAACGATCCTTGGCTTGTCCAAATGGCCCAATTACATGATCAAGAGCCAAGAAAATCAAGGAAGCAATGCAAGGATTGCTGGGATGAAGCTGACAAAAGCCCAACAGTCAAGATGGGCTTGAAAGAAGGAGAACCAATTTTGATCCAAGCATTGGGAGACATGAAGACATGACTCAGTGATAGGGGCTTTTGTTGTAAAGGCTTTCAATTTGTTTAAAGAATTTTTATTATTAGTTTAGAATAATGGGTTTAAGGATGCTTAGCCCACACATGTTTTTTTATTTTATTTTAACTAAGGTTTAGAATAAGTACTGTAGCAAGGTACTGTTCATGCTACAGTCCCTTGACACTATTCACTTAAGGGCATTTTTGAGAGAAAAGGTCACAGATTTTAGTCATTATTTATTCCTATTTAGATTAGGATTTCTTTTCTTTCTCGATTAGGATTTGTTTCCTTAATAGATTAGGATTTGTTTCCTTGTAACGGCCAACCTATAAATAGGTGTTCTACCAATGAAATAAGTGAGACAATATATAGTGAATTTGGATTGTGAGTTGAGTTGTGTTTACTCCTCTTGTTCTTGATTGAATTTTTTGAACTTATCAAAGGTAAATCACAACCTTTGTGGCGTTCCTCCTTGTAATCTGGGTTCTTGAGAAGGGTTCTTCAACGGGTCTAGATTTCAATATAATCTAGGTTCTTGAAACAAGTTCTCAACGGGTTTAGATTCTCCATCCATAGACCTGAATTTGGCTTTCTTGGGTTGTATTTCCAATATTGTTGTTGGGTCTCAAAGCAAGTCGGTTGGGGATCAGATCATTTGGTATCAACGCAAAGTTTCGAATCAGGTTATATCCCATCCTTTTATTTCTTGCAGAATTTATTCTAGGGCTTCATTATTCTGGGGTAACAAAAAAAAAAATTCATTGTTCAAGGGTTTGAGTTGTTGTTTGGGTTTTGACAATTGTTTACTATATAGTTTGTGATCAAATCAGTTGGTCGAAAAAAAAAATTTCGTCCAAAAAAAAACAGAAGAAAAAAAATAGTGCAGAAAAAAAAAGAAGAGAAAATTCTGAATTTTTTTTTCTTTCTTCTCTTGCTACCATCAATGTTTCTGATCTTTCTCCTTAAAGTGTGGGCGAAGATTGGAGGACGAATCTTTTTGAGGAAATCGGGAATGATGAGAGCCAAGGTGGGCCTACTCTTAATGATCCTTGGCATGTCCAGATGGGCCAATTACATGATCAAGAGCCTCGAAGATCATGGAAGCAATGCAAGAATTGGTGGGATGAAGCTAGCAAGAGCCCAACACTCGACATGGGCTTGAAAGAAGGAGAACCAATTTTGATCCACTTGATCCAAGCTACGGAAGACATGAAGACATGACTTAGAGATAGAGGCTTTTGTTGTTAAGGCTTTCAATTTGTTTAAAGAATTTTTATTATTATTTTAGAATAAGTGGGTTTGAGGATGCTTAGCCCACACATGTTTTATTATTTTATTTGAACTAAGGTTTGGAATAAGTATTGTAGCACGCTACTGTTCATGCTGCAATACCCATGACACTATTCACTCAAGGGCATTTTTGAGAGAAAATGTCACAAATTTTAGTCTTTATTTATTCCTATTTAGATTAGGATTTGTTTCCTTAGTAGATTAGGATTTGTTTCCTTGTAATGGCCAGCCAATAGATAGGTATTCTATCAATGAAATAAGAGAGGCAATATATAAGGAATTTTGATTGTGAGTTGAGTTGAGTTTACTCCCCTTGCTCTTGATTGAATTTTTTGCACTTATCAAAGGTAAATCACAACCTTTGTGGCGTTCCTCCTTGTAATCTGGGTTCTTGAGAAGGGTTCTTGAACGGGTCTAGATTTTAATATAATCTAGGTTCTTGAAACGAGTTCTCAACGGGTTTATATTCTCCGTCCATAGACCTGAATTTGGCTTTCTTGGGTTGTATTTCTAATATTGTTGTTGGGTCTCAAAGCAAGTCGGTTGGGGTTCACATCATTTGGTATCAAAGCAAAGTTTCGAATCTGGTCATTTCCTATCCTTTTATTTCTTGCAGAATTGATTATAGGGCTTCATTAATCTGGGGTTACAAAAAAAAAATTTCATTGCTCATGGGTTTGAGTTGTTGTTATGGTTTTGACATTTGTTTACTATCTACTTTGTGATCAAATCAGTTGGTGGAAAAAAACAAAATTTTTCCAAAAAAAAAAAAAAGTCGTATTAAAAAAAAAGAGCAAAAAAAAAAAGGAAGACAAAATTTTGAATTTTTTTTTTCTTTCTTTCCTGCTACAGTCAATGTTTCTGATCTTTCCCCTTAAGATGTGGGCGAACATTCGAGGATGAATCTTTTTTAGTAACGGGGGAATGATTAGAGCCAAGGTGGGCCTACTGTTAACGATCCTTGGTGATGAGAACAAAGGTGGGCCTAATCTTAAAGATCATTTGCAAGTCTAGATGGCCAATTACAAGATCAAGAGCCAAGAATATCAAGGAAGCAATGCAAGGATTGGTGGGATGAAGCTAGCTAGAGCCCAACACTCATGATGGGCTTGAAAGAAGGGGAACCAATTTTGATCCACCTGATCCAAGCTATGGAAGACATCCTATTCTTGAGTGTAAACCATATAAGTTGCAATGGTTGAATGATAGTGGTGAGATATGGGTGAACAAGCAGGTGTTAGTTGCATTTCGAATTGGTAAGTACAAAGATGAAGTGTTGTGTGATGTAGTACTAATGCAAGCTGGACACTTATTGGTAGGGCGTCCATGGCAGTTTGATAGGCATGTGAAACATGATGGCTTTACAAACAAATACTCCTTTGTGCTTAATCAACGATCAATCACTCTTGTACCATTGACACCGCAACAAGTATATGAGGATGAAGTGAGATTGCAAAAAGAGAGTGATCAAAAGAAAGAGAGTGAATCAAAGAAAAAGAGTGAAAATCAGAGAGAGGCCGAGAAAAATGAGAGAGAAAAAGAAAATCAAAATGTGGCCATTGAAAAAAAATCAGAGAGGAAACAAAAGAATTCCTATGCAAAAGTGAGTGAGATTAAGAGAGTCATGTTTTCAAATCAGCCGATGATTGTACTTTTGTACAAAGAGGCACTTTTAAACACTAACGAACTTGACCTTGCTTTGCCTAGTTCTGTTGTTTCTCTTTTGCAGGAGTATGAGGATGTCTTTCCAGAGGAAACACCACATGGGTTACCTCCACTCCGAGGGATTGAACATCAAATTGATTTTGTTCCCGGTGCAACAATTCCAAACCGACCAGCCTATAGGAGCAATCCCTAGGAGACAAAGGAGCTTCAACGGCAGGTAAGTGAGTTGTGGAGAAAGGGCATGTGAGGGAGAGCATGAGCCCATGTGCTGTTCCAGTTTTAATTGTACCTAAGAAGGATGGGACGTGGAGAATGTGCGCCGATTGCCGAGCCATCAACAACATAATGGTAAAGTATCGTCATCCTATTCCTCGCTTAGATGATATGTTAGATGAGCTGCATGGATCTTGATTATTTTCTAAGATTGACTTAAAGAGTGCTACTTTTATCATGTTGATGAATCTTTGTTGCCCAAGTGGATCATGGTCAATGGGCCTCCACAAACTTGCTTGATTCCATGCCTCTTGAATTTGTCCATTGAGTACCTCTTTAAACTTCCTTGCTCGTGCTCTGTAACCGGCCCACTTGGAACTTGAACTAAATCCCTTGAAGTTGTATTATGATTTGCATCATTCCCCTCCTCTTGAAAAGGATTTGCCCTCAAATCATCACCTACATCAAAAGGACTCAAATCAGTAATATTAAAAGTAGCACTTACATTGTACTCACCCAGTAAATCTAGCTTGTAGGCGTTGTCATTGATGCGCTCCAGGACTTGGAAAGGGCCATCTCCCCTTGGAAGCAATTTGGAACGTCTTTGCACCAGAAATCTCTCTTTTCTAATATGTAGCCAAACCCAATCTCCGGGTTCAAAGATCAGCTTGTGACGTCCCTTGTTGGCTTGTTTTGCGTATTGCTCCGTTAATCGCTCAATGTTGAGTCTTGCTTTCTCATGAATCTGCTTGACAAAGTCCGCTTTCTTCTTGCCATCTAAATTAATATGCTTAGTCAAAGGTAAAGGAGATAAAACCAATGGGGTTAAAGGATTAAATCCATACACAATTTCAAATGGTGAAAATTTAGTAGCAGAATGAATGGATCGGTTATAAGCAAACTCAACATGTGGTAAACATTCTTCCCATGTTTTGATGTTCTTTTTAATGATTGCCCTCAACTCAACTCACAATCAAAATTCATTATATCTTGTCTCCCCTATTTCATTGATAGAACACCTATTTATAAGCTGGCCATTACAACGAATAGGAAACTTCCTAAAATAGCTATCCTATTTAAGAAATATCTCTTGTTGGTAAAGAAATATCTCTTACTTTCCTAAAACTCTCAAAGAAAAAGAAAGACATTCAGCCCTTTAATTGGCTAATCACATGCCTAAATAGAAAAATGAAAGTACTTGGCATACAAGCCTTACAATTAGACCATAAAAAAGAGTGAATAGTGCGTGGTTACTGTAGCGTGAACAGTATGGTGCTACAGTAACTACAAAAACCCAAGTTCATAAGAAATAAAACATGTGTGGGCTAAGCATCCTCAAACCCACTTATTCTAAACTAATAATAAAAATTCTTTAAAAAAATTGAAAGTCTTAACAACAAAAGGCCCTATCTCTAACTCATGTCTTCATGTCTTCCATAGCCTGGATCAAGTGGATCAAAATTGGTTCCCCTTCTTTCAAGCCCATCATGAGTGTTGGGCTCTAGCTAGCTTCATCCCACCCATCCTTGCATTGCTTCCTTGGTATTCTTGGCTCTTGATCTTGTAATTGGCCATCTAGACTTGCAAATGATCTTTAAGAGTAGGCCCACCTTTGTTCTCATCATTCCCTCTGTCCGCAAAAAGATTCGTCCTCAAATCTTCAATGACATCTTAAGGAAAAAGATCAGAAACATTGAAGGTAAAAAATAAAAAAAATAAAAAATTGAATTTTTCTGCTCTTTTTTTTTCTTATCTTTTTTTGTGGAGGAATTTTTTTTTTTAACCTACTGATTTGATCACATTCTAGATAGTAAACAATTGAAAAAACCCTACAATAACTCAAACCCTATAACATCGAATTTTTTTTTTTTGTAACCCTAGAACAATGAAGCCCTAGAATCCATTATGCAAGAAATAAAAGGATAGGATATGACCTGATTGGAAACCTTGCTCTGATACCAAATGATGTGTTACCTGTCGGAATAGCGAGAACCAACAACGAAAAGAACCCAAGATCGTTTAACGAACAGATTTTATGGTAGACCTTGCCCCGTTGTTTACAACAAACAAGAACCTTGGTATATAGACCTCAATCCACTGTTTGTGAAACAAGAACCTCAGTATAAAGGAAGACGCCACAAACGGTGTGGAAACCCGTTTGATAAGTTGTTGGTGAACGCCACGGAGAATTTTGATAAGTTCGTTTAGTTCTTTAAAGAACCAAAGAGAAAACACTCTCAAAATTTAGTGAATAATGATCTTTAAGAGTAGGCCCACCTTTGTTCTCATCATTTGATGAGAACAAAGGTGGGCCCACTCTTAAAGATCATTTGCAAGTCTAGATGGCCAATTACAAGATCAAGAGCCAAGAATATCAAGGAAGCAATGCAAGGATTGGTGGGATGAAGCTAGCTAGAGCCCAACACTCATGATGGGCTTGAAAGAAGGGGAACCAATTTTGATCCACCTGATCCAAGCTATGGAAGACATGAAGACATGACTTAGAGATAGGGCCTTTTTTTTTACCTTCAATGTTTCTGATCTTTTTGCTTAAGATGTCGGTGAAGATTCGAGGACGAATCTTTTTGCGGAAAGGGGGAATGATGAGAACAAAGGTGGGCCTACTCTTAAAGATCATTATTCAGCAAATTTTGAGAGTGTTTTCTCTTTGGTTCTTTGCAGAACTAAACAAACTTATCAGAATTCTCCGTGGCGTTCACCAACGACTTATCAAACGGGTTTCCACACCGTTTGTGGCATCTTCATTTATACCGAGGTTCTTATTTCACAAACAGTGGGTTGAGGTCTATATACCAAGGTTCTGGTTTGTTGTAAACAACGGGTCAAGGTCTACCATAAAATCTATTCGTTAAACGATCTTGGGTTCTTTTCGTTGTTGGTTCTCGCTATTTTGGCGGGTAACACATCACTTGGTATGTCCAGATGGGCCAATTACATGATCAAGAGCCAAGAAGATCAAGGAAGCAATGCAAGGATTAGTGGGATGAAGCTAGCAAGAGCCCAACACTCAAGATAAGCTTGAAAGAAGAAGAACCAATTTTGATGCACTTGATCCAAGCAATGGAAGACATGAAGACATGACTTAGAGATAGGGGCTTTTGTTGTTTAGGCTATCTATTTGTTTAAAGGATTTTTATTATTAGATTAGAATAAGCGGGTTTGAGGATGCTTAGCCCACACATGTTTAATTATTTTATTTCAACTCAGGTTTAGAATAAGTACTGTGGCACGGTACAGTTCAAAAGCTACAGTACCCATGACACTATTTACTCAAGGGCATTTCTGAGGGAAAAAGTCACAAATTTTAGTCTTTATTTCTTTCTATTTAGATTTAGATTTGTTTCCTTAGTAGATTAAGATTCATTTCCTTAATAGATTAGGATTTGTTTCCTCGTAATGACCAGCCTATAAATAGGTGTCCTATCAATGATATAAGAGAGACAATATATTATGAATTTTGATTGTGAGCAGAGTTGAGTATACTCCTCATGTTCTTGATTGATTTTTTTGAACTTATCGTAGGTAAATCACAACCTTTGTGGCGTTCCTCCTTGTAATCTGGGTTCTTGAGAAGGGTTCTTCAACGGGTCTAGATTTTAATATAATCTAGGTTCTTGAAATGTGTTATCAACGGGTTTAGATTCTCCATCCATAGACCTGAATTTGGCTTTGTTGGGTTGTATTTCCAATATTGTTGTCGGGTCTCAAAGCAAGTCGATTGGGGTTCACATCAATTGGTATCAAAGCAAGGTTTCCAATCAGGTCATATCCTATCCTTTTATTTCTTGCATAATTGATTCTAGGGCTTCATTATTTTACGGTTACAAAAAAAAAATTGCATTTTTCAAGGGTTTGAGTTGTTGTTAGGGTTTTGACAATTGTTTACTATCTAGTTTGTGATCAAATCAGTTGGTGGAAAAAAAAATTCGTACAAAAAAAAAAAAAGAAAAAAAATAGGGCAGAAAAGAAAAGAAGGGAAAATTTTGAATTTTTTTTTTCTTTCTTTTTCTGCTACCATCAATGTTTCTGATCTTTCTCCTTAAGATGTGGGCGAAGATTCGAGGACGAATCTTTTTGAGGAAAAGGGGAATGATGAGGGCCAAGGTGGGCCTACTCTTAAAGATCCTTGGCTTGTCCAGATGGGCCAATTACAAGATCAAGAGCCAAAAAGATCAAGGAAGCAATGCAAGGATTGGTGGGATGAAGCTGGGAACAGCCCAACACTCAAGATGGGCTTGAAAGATGGAGAACCAATTTTGATCCACTTGATCCAAGCTGTGGAGGACATGAAGACATGGCTTAGAGATGGGGGCCTTTGTTGTTAAGCCTTTCAATTTGTTTAAAGAATTTTTATTATTAGTTTAGAATAAGTGGGTTTGAAGATGCTTTGACCCCACATGTTTTATTATTTTATTTGAACTAAGGTTTAGAATAAGTACTGTAGCACTGTACTGTTCATGCTACAATACCCATGACACTATTCACTCAAGGGCATTTTTGAGAGAAAAGGTGACAAATTTTAGTCTTTATTTATTCGTATTTTATTAGGATTTGTTTCCTTAGTAGATTAGGATTTGTTTCCTTAATAAATTGGGATTTGTTTCCTTTTAAGGCCAGCCTATAAATAGGTGTTCTATCAATGAAATAAGAGAGCAATATATAATGAATTTTGATTGTGAGTTGAGTTGAGTTTACTGCTCTTGCTCTTGATTGAATTTTTTGAACTTATCAAAGGTAGATCACAACCTTTGTGGCGTTCCTCCTTGTAATCTGGGATCTTGAGAAGGGTTTTTTCAATGGTTCTAGCAATTAATATAATGTAGGTTCACGAAACGAGTTCTCAATGGGTTTAGATTCTCCATCCACAGACCTGAATTTGGCTTTCTTGGGTTGTATTTCCAATATTGTTGTTAGGTCTCAAAGCAAGTCGATTGGGGTTCACATCCTTTGGTATCAAAGCAATGTTTGCAATCAGGTCATATCCTATCCTTTTATTTCTTGCATAATTGATTCTAGGGTTTCATTATTTTAAAAAAAAAAAAATTATTGGTCAAGGGTGTTTGTTGTTGTTATGGTTTTGAGAATTGTGTACTATCTACTTGGTGATCAAGTTGGTGGAAAAAAAAAATCGTTCAAAAAAAAAAATTAAGAAAATATAAAGAGCAAAAAAAAAAAGTAAAGAAAATTCAAAATATTTTTTTCTTTCTTTTCCTGCTATCGTCAATGTTTCTGATCTTTCTCCTTAAGATGTGGGTGAAGATTCGAGGACGAATCTTTTTGAGGAAAGGGGGAATGATGAGAGCCAAGGTGGGCCTACTCTTAACGATCCTTGACATGTCCATAGGGGCCAATTACATGATCAAGAGCCAAGAAGATCAATGAAGCAATGCAAGGATTGGTGGGATGAAGCTCGCAAGAGCCCAACATTCAAGACGGGCTTGAAAAAAGAAGAACCAATTTGGATCCAGTAGATCCAAGCTAAAGAAGACATGAAGATAGGACTTAGAGATAGGGGCTATTGTTGTTAAGGCTTTCAATATGTTTAATGAATTTTTATTTTTAGTTTAGAATAAGTGGGTTTGAGGATGCTTAGCCCATACATGTTTTATTATTTTATTTGAACTAAGGTTTAGAATAAGTAGTGTAGCACGGTACTGTTCATGCTACAGTACCCACGCCACTACTCACTCAAGGGCATTTTTTGAGAGAAAAGGTCACAAATTTTAGTCTTTATTTAATCCTATTCAGATTAGGATTTGTTTCCTTAATTGATTCGGATTCGTTTTCTTGTAATGGCCAGCCAATAAATAGGTGTTCTATCCATGAAATAAGAGAGACAAAAAAAAATGAATTTTGATTGTGAGTTGAGTTGAGTTTACTCCTCTTGTTCTTGTTTTAATTTTTTGAACTTATCAAACGTAAATCACAACCTTTGTGGCGTTCCTCCTTGTAATCTGGGTTCTTGAGAAGGGTTTTTCAAGGGGTCTAGATTTTAATATAATCTAGGTTCTTGAAACGAGTTCTTAACGGATTTAGATTCTCCATTCACATACCTGAATTTGGCTTTCTTGGGTTGTATTTCCAATATTGTTGTTGGGTCTCAAAGCAAGTTGATTGGGGTTCACATCATTTGGTATCAAAGCAAGGTTTCCACTCAGGTCATATCCTATTCTTTTATTTCTTGCATAATTGATTCTAGGGCTTCATTATTCTGGGGTTACAAAAAAAAAAAATTCTTTGTTCAAGGGTTTGAGTTGTTGTTAGGGTTTTGACAATTGTTTACTATCTACTTTGTGATCAAATCAGTTGGTGGAAAAAAAAAATCGTCCAAAAAAAAAACATAAGAAAAAAAAGAAGAGAAAATTCTGAATTCTTTTTTTCTTTCTTTTCTTGCTACCATCAATGTTTCCGATCTTTCTGCTTAATATGTCGGCGAAGATTCGAGTATGAATCTTTTTGAGAAAAATGGGAATGATGAGAGCCAAGGTGGGCCTACTCTTAACGATCCTTGGCATGTCCAGATGGGCCAATTACATGATCAAGAGCCAAGAATATCAAGGAAGCAATGCAAAGATTGGTGGGATGAAGCTAGCAAGAGCCCAACACTCAAGATGGGCTTGAAAGAAGGAGAACCAATTTTGATCCACTTGATCCAATCTATGGAAGACATGACTTAGAGATAGGGGTTTTTGTTGTTAAGGCTTTCAATTTGTTTAACGAATTTTTATTATTAGTTTAGAATAAGTGGGTTCGAGGATGCTTAGCTCACTCATGTTTTATTATTTTATTTGAACTCAGGTTTAGAATAAGTACTGTAGCACGGTGCAGTTCAGGCTACAGCACCCATGACACTATTTACTCAAGGGCATTTTTGAGAGAAATGGTCACAAATTTTAGTCTTTATTTAATCCTATTTAGATTAGTATTTGTTTCCTTAGTAGATTAGGATTTGTTTCCATAATTGATTAGGATTTGTTTCCTTGTAATGGCTAGCCTATAAATAGGTGTTCTATCAATTAAATAAGAGAGGCAATATATAATGAATTTTGATTGTGAGTTGAGTTGAGTTTATTGCTCTTGCTCTTGATTGAATTTTTTGAACTTATCAAAGGTAAATCACAACCTTTGTGGCGTTCCTCCTTGTAATCTGGGTTCTTGAGAAGGGTTCTTCAACGGGTCTAGATTTTAATATAATCTAGGTTCTTGAAACGAGTTCTCAATAGCTTTAGATTCTCCATCCATAGACCTGAATTTGGCTTTCTTGAGTTGTATTTCCAATATTGTTGTTGGGTCTCAAAACAAGTCAGTTGGGGTTCACATGATTTGGTATTAAAGCAAAGTTTCCAATCAGGTCATATCCTATCCTTTTATTTCTTGCATAATTGATTCTTGGGATCCATTATTCTCGGGTTACATAAAAAAAAATTTCTTTGTTCAAGGGTTTGAGTTGTTGTTTTGGTTTTGACATTTGTTTACTATCTACTTTGGATCAAATCAGTTGGTGGCAAAAAAAAAAATCTATGAAAAAACAAAGAGCAGAAAAATAAAGGAAAGGTTTTTCTTTCTTTCGTGCTGCTGTCAATGTTTCTGATCTTTCTCCTTAAGATGTGGGCGAAGATTCGAGGACGAATATTTTTGAGGAAAGGGGGAAAGATGAAAGCCATGGTGGGCCTACTCTTAACGATCCTTGGCATGTCCAGATGGGCCAATTACATGATCAAGAGCCTAGAAAATCTAGGAAGCAATGCAAGGATTGGTGGGATGAATCTAGCAAGAGCCCAACACTCAAGATGGGCTTGAAGAAGGAGAACCATTTTTGATCCACTTGATCCAACCTTTGGAAGACATGAAGGCATGACTTAGAGATAGGGGATTTTGTTGTTAAGGCTTTCAATTCGTTTAAAGAATTTTTATTATTAGTTTAGAATAAGTGGGTCTGAGGATGCTTAGCCCCACACTTGTTTTATTATTTTATTTGAACTAAGGTTTAGAATAAGTACTGTAGCACGGTACTGTTCATGCTACAGTTCCCATGACACTATTCACTTAAGGGACTTTTTTAGAGAAAAGGTCACAAATTTTAGTCTTTAGTTATTCCTATTTAGATTAGGATTTGTTTCCTTTGTAGATTAGGATTTGTTTCCTTAATAGATTAGGATTTGTTTCCTTGTAATGGCCAACCTATAAATAGGTGTTCTATCAATGAAATAAGTGAGACAATATTTAATGAATTTGGATTGTGAGTTGAGTTGTGTTTACTCCTCTTGTTCTTGATTGAATTTTTTGAACTTATCAAAGGTTAATCACTACCTTTGTGGCGTTCCTCCTTGTAATATGGGTTCTTGAGAAGGGTTCTTCAACGGGTCTACATTTTAATATAGTCTTGGTTTTTGGAACGAGTTCTCATTGGGTTTAGATTCTCCATCCATAGGCCTGAATTTGGCTTTCTTGGGTTGTATTTCCAATATTGTTGTTGGGTCTCAAAGCCAGTCGATAGGGGTTCACATCATTTGGTATCAAAGCAAGGTTTCCAATCTGGTCATATCCTATCCTTTTATTTCTTGCATAATTGATTCTAGGGCTTCATTATTTTGGGGTAAAAAAAAAAAATTCATTGTTCAAGGGTTTGAGTTGTTGTTAGGGTTTTTTCAATTGTTTACTATCTAGTTTGTGATCAAATCAGTTGGTGGAAAAAAAAATCGTCCAAAAAAAAAAAAGAAGAAAAAAAATAGCAAAAAAAAAAAAGTAGAGAAAATTCTGAAATTTTTTTTTCTATTCCTGTTATCGTCAATGTTTCTGATCTTTCTCCTTAAGATGTGGGCGAAGATTCGAGAACGAATCTTTTTGAGGAAAGCGGGAAAGATGAGTGCCAAGGTGGGCCTACTCTTAACGATCCTTGGCATGTCCAGATGGGCCAATTACATGATCAGGAGCCAAGAAGATCGAGGAAGCAATGCAAGGATTGGTGGTATGAAGCTAGCAAGGGCCCCACACTCAAGATGGGCTTGAAAGAAGGAGAACCAATTTTGATCCACTTAATCCAAGCTATGGAAGGCATGAAGACATGACTTAGAGATAGGGGCTTTTGTTGTTAAGGCTTTCAATTTGTTTAAAGAATTTTTTATTATTAGTTTAGAATAAGTGGGTTTGAGGTTGCTTAGCCCACACATGTTTTATTATTTTGTTTGAACTAAGGTTTAGAATAAGTACTGTAGCACGGTACTATTCAATTTACAGAACCAATGACACTATTCACTCAATGGCAGTTTTGAGAGAAAAGGTCACAAATTTTAGTCTTTATTTATTCCTATTTAGATTAGGATTTGTTTCCTTAATAGATTAGGATTTGTTTACTTGTAATGGCCAGCCTATAAATAGGTGTTCTATCAATGAAATAAGAGAGGCAATATATAATGAATTTTGATTCTGAGTTGAGTTGAGTTTACTCCTCTTGTTCTTGATTGAATTTTTGAATTATCAATGTAAATCACAACCTTTGTGGCATTACTCCTTGTAATCTGGGTTCTTGAGAAAGGTTTTTTAACAGGTCTAGATATTAATATAATCTAGGTTCTTGAAACGAGTTCTCAACGGGTTTAGATTCTCCATCCATAGACCTATATTTGGCTTTCTTGGGTTGTATTTCCAATATTGTTGTGGAGTTTCAAAGCAAGTCGATTGGGGTTCACATCTAGAGAACCTTGACACGTCGGTGGGATCCGTGATATCCCAAGATTGAGCATTTTTCGCCAATGTATTAAGGTACTTGTGGGCCTCATCGAGACACTTATTTAGAAACTCTCCGTTGCACTTCATTTCGACAAATTGTAGAAGGCCCAGTGTAAAATTTTCATTGAAGAAACTCACCAGTTGCCATAGTTTGAATCGATGATGTGGAATGGAGTGTAACAAGTCCTTGTTTCTATCCCAACATTGATAGAACTATTCGTTTGGTTTTTTTGAAAAATTTTGAATTTATTTCTTTATGTGCAGTTGTCTTGGGCACGGAAATAAAAATTATTCTGAAATTTGGATAACATTTTTACCAAAGAACTTATTGAGCGTGGTTTTAACGAGTTCAACAAAGTTTTAGCTTTGTCCTTGAGGGAGAAGGGAAATAATTTCATGCGTGCCATATATTCCTTGGCATGATTTTAATGAATGTTCCAACTATTTCCTCTAATTCGTTAATGTGTATGTAAAGATTTTCTTGTTCCATTCCATGGAATTGAGCAAGTAATTGTAACATACCTGGTTTAACTAGTAAGCCATGTGCTTGCATGGGTAGAAGTATGCACGAAGGGGTGGTGCTTTGAGTAGGTTGGAGATAATCTCTCATTGATCTCACCAAAGGATGATGAATAGGGAGATTATTTCCTTCATTTCTCGGAGAGGGAAATTGCATTCGAGGGTTAGGCACTCGTGGGTTTTGCACTCCCCCACCACTTGGATTATTGGCTCCATCATCCCTGAAATTGTCTCCGGCATCCTCAGGTGGGTCTTGGTCTATATTCATAATTGGTCCTAGTGCATGTCTCACTAGTCAATTTTGGTTATCACGTCCCCACATGCAAAAAAACTACTTACAATTGAAAATATAGTATACAACAATATATACAAAGGAGTAACATACCTCGGCCTGTGATGAGAATCACGGGACTTACATCTGTTGTTCCCAAATCACATTCGAATTCGACGCTTAGCCTTCCCCAGCAATGGAGCCAAAGATGCTTGATGGTTTTCCCTAATCTCCAAAGCTTGAACCCAGACTATGTGTGTATGGATTATAGAAATTGTTGAGTGTCACTCTCCCTCGGGTTCAATGCAAGAAAAGGAAAAAATCATGTGTTTGAGCAAAATGCATGTGTGTAAAAGTGCTCTCCAAGCGTAAAGAGAATTGCAATATCGTGTTTTACTTGGAATGGATATTCCAAGGTTGTCTCCTTAGGGAAGGAAATGTCAAATATTTTTGAAGGGTGATTTATAAAGAAATGAAAATTGAAAAATTTTGCGAGTTGTGTTTTAGGGGAGCTGCGTTCTGGTCATAATGCAAGAAAGCAAGGTCGGCTAATCCATAGAGGTCATTACAATGGGCATACCAAATCGACTCAATACATTCAACCAATGGTGTCTCAGTGTTTGATTGATTCGTAGGAAGTGAGAGACTAATGTGGTTGTGTTGCACAAAAGCATACCCCATGACAAATTTACGGTGTATCCAGAGCCCACAACCACGTCTGCACTCAACGTAGTCATTACTAGGAAAAATGAAAGAGAGTCGATTTCACATACCCAAGAGGAAATTCCCCTTGGATTAGCCAACTGCAAGTTTAGCTACTCATGGTAAAGGCAAGAACAACCATAATGTAAAGAAAAATATTAGTGAAATGAAACATGAAACTTGTATTGATGCAAGAAAAGGATTAAATTGCAAGAGCAAAGTCATTCATACCCAAAATACAAAGCTTGAAGAGAAAATATCCAAATGTAGAAATGGAAATACAAGAACACTTAGGTAAGCTTGATTACAACTTGAATAAAAGAGTTTAGAGTGAAAGGGGGAAAGATTACAAGCAAAATAATGCTTACAACAATGAAAATGGTGAAGAAAATTTCATCAAACCCAATTCATACTAGAATTGATTTCATCAATTCTTATACCATTTTTCGTATTCTAGTTACACTAGGAGTATATTTAGATAAGAGATTTCATCTCTAATCATGCTACCCATTTCATATACAATCCTAGATTGAAAATAAACCTAGCTAGCAGAAGAACCTTACCTCTTGAAACATAATACTGCGTAGTAGAAGCTCCAAAATGGCCAAATCAAGCGTCAAAGCTTAGATCCCGAAAATATTGATCTTGAAACTTTGGCAAAACCCACGATCTTTGGTACATACTTGTAACTCTCATTTTGTAGAACACTTTTTGTTCTTAGCACGAAGTAATCCAAGGAACGGATCGTCCTAGATTGCAAGGAGAAATGAAACAGAACTTGATTTTCTCTCTCTTCTTTCTCTCCCTCTCTCTCTCTCCCTATTTATACCCTCTAATACATGGGTCCATATTAAGCCACACGTCCCGTCTTTTTCTAACCCGATTTTATCTCAAATCAATTAAATCTCGTTCTGTGTAATGTTCACTATATTTTATTTGAACTAACTTAAAATTATCTCCCAGGTTCCTCGAATAAAATTTGATCGCATTTTTTTTTGTTTATCGCGCAATGCCCTGATCATATTATAAAATGCGAAAAATCTGATTGTCTCTGAATTCAATACAAATTGACTGGGTAACTAAATTTCGTGAGACGTATCCAATGGTGAGGTCCATTTCATCATCCGATTTCTAGAAAAATTTAGATTTTCAACCTGCACCGTAATGACTAATTACCATTTTGCCCTTTCTCATAAAATTTTAAATTTTTTCAGGTTTTAGCATAGTTCAGATTGAGCCTACTTGAATCAACATAAGCCAATTAGTGATGTGAAACCCACCAAGAATAACAAGAACCAACAACGAAAAGGGTCCCAAGATCGTTTTACGATCAGATTTGATGCTAGACCTCGACCCATTGTTTACAACAAACAAGAACTTTGGTATATAGACCTCAACCCGTTGTTTGTGAAACAAGAACCTCGATATAAAGGAAGACACCACAAATGGTGTGGAAACCCGTTTGATAAGTCGCGGGTGAACGCCACAAAAAATCTCAATAAGTTCATTTAGTTCTTCAAAGAACCGTATAGAATAATACTCTCACAATTTGCTGAATAATAATATGACTTTTCAATGATTTGAATGCCTATTTATAGATTACAAGGATTAGGAAACTTCCAAAAATCTATCTAAAGAAATATCTCTTACTTTCTAAGACTCTTGAACAAAAAGAAAGACATTCAGCCCTTTAACTGGCTGATCACATGCCTAAATAGAAAAAGGAAAGTAGTTGGCATTCAAGCCTTACAATTAGACCCCAAAAAAAGAGTGAATACTGCGTTGTTACTGTAACGTGAACAGTGCGACGCTACTGTAACTTCGAAAACCCTACTTCATAAGAAATAAAACATGTGGGCTAAGCATCCTCAAACCCACTTATAATAGTAATCCTCTAAACAAATTGGAGGCATTAACAACAACTAGAGCCTTCTAGCTTGGAGTGGGTCTACTTGGCTCAACAGAAGTAAATTGGAACTTGAACTAAATCCCTTGAAGTTATGCTATGATTTGCATCAATTAGAGCCTTCTAGCTCTTTACTTACCTTAGAGTGGGTGTACTTGACTCAACAGAAGCAAATTAGAGCTTTTTGGCCCATAACTTAGCTCAGATTGTGTCTAATTGTTTCAATAGAAGCATGTTGGAGTTTCCTGATTCTTAACTTAACTTGAACTAATAGTAGGGACAGTACTTTATGACTTCTACAAGGCTACAATCCTTACACAAGTCAAGGGGGATAAAGACAGAGCAACAAAAGTATACAAGTAGCAAGGCTATGTGTTACCAGCTCTTTGTCATAATTTGAAGCAACCGCTGGCCCTCCAAGGTCATCAGGAATCTTCTTTGTTATGGGGAGAGGGGGACCAAGGCCCAAGAGAAATGACAGTCTTACTCACTCATGTTGGTTGGAACATCCTAGATCTGGGGAATGCGAGGTCCAACTCTTATAGCTCCTTCAAATTACCAACCATCTCTAGAAATAAGAAAGAAACAACTTTCTTAGCAACGGAGAGGATTGGGGAGGTCAAAAATATGCTTAGGCATCCCATCCCTTCTAAGAAAACAGTAAAAGCCATGATAATTAGGAGCTAGGCAAAAGAGGCTGGAAAACTCGGCTACTGAGGGAGAATGATCCAACCCCGTCGAGTGCCAGATGGCCACAATGCCAACCAAAATTCCTTATCCCTGCATAGAGAGACAAGGTAGGGCATACATTGAAATAATGAATGGCTGCCCTGATGAAGGGAGAGAATGGAAATCGATGGCCCACCTTAAAGGCGAAGCAGACCCTTCTCATGAACATCATATTGTAGGGGAGTCAGAGTCAAGGATATGGATCGAGATTCTAACGGGAAAACCATAGTGCCCCCTGATGCCTTCCAAATGGTCCATGGTTAGCTCACTTGGCACTAAGAGGTCGGCCTAAGCAAGTTTCATGTTAAAGAGGCTTGCCTTCCAAGGAGCTGACTTCGTTCCTATTGCACAGCGGGGTCCATAAAGAAGAAATGAGTTTGTTAACTAAAGAGTGATGTTAGAGGGTGAGGAAAGAATGATAGAAAAAACTCGAGCAAAGGGGTTTAATTAGTGACGATTCTTTCTCATAAATGGTAATTAATGCATGAAACATACACCAAAAGTGCTTAATGCCCTAGATACATTCCATCATGGGAACAAAGCGATGCCAACCATACCTCCTGATAGGGCAACTGCTATGACAAAACAAAACTATCACTTGCATGTCGTTTCAAACATCATAAATGATGCAAATCATAACACAATTTCAAGGGATTTAGTTCAAGTTCCAATTAGGCCAATTACGAGAGCACGAGCAAGGAAGTTTAAAGAGGTACTCAATGGACTGATTCAAGAGGCATGGAATCAAGCAAGTTAGTGGAGGCCCATTGACCATGATCCACTTGGGCAACAAAGATTCATCAACTTGATTCAAGTTCTAGAAGAATCCAACTAGGGGCTAAGGCTCAGCTTAAATTGGCTTGTTGTTGTTAATGCCTCCAATTTGTTTAAAGGATTATTATTATAAGCAAGCTTTGAGGATGCTTAGCCCACATGTTTTATTTCTTATGAAGTAGGGTTTTTGTAGTTGCTGTAGCGCTGCACTGTTCACGCTACAGTAACAAACACACTATTCACTCTTTTTGGGGTCTGATTGTAAGGCTTGAATACCAAGTATTTTTCTTTTTCTATTTAGGCATGTGATCAGCCAATTAAAGGGCTGAATGTCTTTCTTTTTGTTCAAGAGTCTTAGGAAAGTAAGAGATATTTTTTTACCAACAAGTAAGAGATATTTCTTAAATAGGATAGCTAATTTAGGAAGTTTCCTAATCCTTGTAATGACCACCCTATAAATAGGCATTCAAATCAATGAAAAATCAAATTATTATTCAGCAAATTTTGAGAGTATTATTCTCTACGGTTCTTTGAAGAACTAAACGAACTTATTGGGATTTTCCGTGGCGTTCACCAGCGACTCATCAAACGGGTTTCCACACCGTTTGTGGCGTCTTCCTTTCTACCAATGTTCTTATTTCACAAACAGTGGGTTGAGGTCTATATATCAAGGTTCTTGTTTGTCTTAAACAACGGGTCGAGGTCTAGCATCAAATCTAATCGTACAACGATCTTAGGTCCTTTTCGTTGTTGGTTCTAGTTATTCTTGGCGGGCTTCACATCATTTGGTATCAGAGCCAAGGCTCGAGTTCAGGTTTTCCTATCCCTTAAAACCTTTCTCTTCGTTATTCCTTGTTCCTTTCTCTTTGTTATTCTGTGTTCTTTTAGTTCCTAAACATTCAGTTCACATACCCTAGTGCAGCTAAATTTTCTTTACCCCATTCCGCTCGTATTTTGTTGGTTCTACTTATTACAAATTCATATTCGGTTACCACAAAAAGTTAATTGCTGATCCGAAAAAAAAAGGGCTGAAAGAAGTCAAAAAAAAAAAAAAAAGTCAGATTGTTTGTGTTCATCCATCGCCCAAAAAAAAAAATCAGAATTGTTTGTATTTCATCCATCTTGGGTCCAATAAGCCCAAAAACCACCTCACCCCAAAATCAGAAATTTTTTTTTGGAAATCTTGCTAATTTTTGCTTCCAAAAATCTAATCAGCCGTGTTCCTTGAATTCTTTCTCTTCAAACCAGAAATTCCTCAATCAATTCTTGGTGAATTGTTGCGGGAAATTTTGAGAATTGTTTGTTTAGTTTGAAAAGAACTGAAAGAGAAATTATTGAGTGGAAAAAGGCAAGAGTGGTGAGAACATTAGAGGGTTAAAAAAAGGCATGTGTTTTGAGTGAAACCCGAGCGTATAATGATCCACATTCTTTAGTGTAAACACGTAAGGGAGAGAATTGTGAGGTTCTTTTATTTTTTTTTCTTTTTGTTTTTTCTAACTTTGTTTTGCAGCAATCATGTCTCACAACAGTGCTACGAATCTTGCTGACCCAAAATTGTTTATGGAGGCCATGATGAGTGAGATGAGGCATGTGATGATGTTGGAACTGGAGCAAGTTCACAAACGGATAGATTAGATGGAGAAAACACATGAGAGGCAGTTACAAAACGTCCCTAATGTGCGTAGAAGGGAAAGAGTTCAACCGAGGAAAGTAAGGGTTGAAGATGAAGAGCCTTATGGGCCTGGTTTTGATGAAGAAGATGATCGAAATTCTGTTGTTAGTAATAGGAGACATGGGGGGCGGTTTAGAGAAGCTAGGAACTGGGAAGATAACAACTTGGGTGGTATTAAGATGAAAATTCCATCATTTCAAGGTAGATTTGATCCTGAAGCATATCTTGAGTGGGAGAAAAAGATGGAGTTCGTATTTGACTGCCATAACTAATTCCAAAGCAAAGAAGGTAAAATTAGCGGTGATTGAGTTTTCTGACTATGCTATTACTTGGTGGGATCAGCTTGTTATAAACCGGAGGTGAAATAGAGAACGTCCAATAGAGACATGGGAGGAGATGAAAACGGTGATGAGAAAATGTTTCATTCCAAGCTACTACTATTGAGAGTTGTACAAAAAATTACAAGGTCTTAGACAGGGAAACCGGAGCGTGGAGGATTACTACAAGGAGATGGAGATTGCTATGATCCGAGATAATGTAAAGGAGGATCGAGAGGCTACCATGGCTAGGTTTTTACTGGGATTAAACTGGGAAATCCTAGATAAGGTAGAGATGCAGCATTATGTGGAGTTGGAAGACATGGTGCACATGGCCATCAAAGTGGAGCAACAACTCAAGAGGGGGGGTGGGTCACGTGCAGCCCATAACTCTGGTTCTACCTCTTGGAAACCAAGTTATACTAAGCAACTGGACAAGTCACCAACGTCCAAAGCAGAGCCCAAGTCCGTGAACACCAGCCACATTCCTCAAGGTAAAACCGACAATTCTACCTCTAGGAATTGTGGCATTAAATGTTTTAAATGTCAAGGCACGGGACACATAGCAAGTCAATGTCCAAACAAGCAGGTCATGGTGTTGTAAGACAATGGTGAAAATGTGACCAACAATGAAGATTCCGACACCGATGACATGCCACCATTGGAGGACGTTCCCGAGGAGGAATATTTAGCCCCTGATGCATTGACATTGGTGGCGAGGAGAGCATTGAGCGTACATGCCAAAGAGGTTGATGAAGTGCAGCGGAAGAACATCCTTCACACTAGGTGATACATCAAAGACACGGTGTGTAGTGTGATTATTGATGGTGGTAGTTGTACTAATGTTGGAAGCACAATTATGGTGGAGAAATTAGGACTACCGGTGTTGAAGCACCCTAAATCGTATAAGTTGCAATGGTTAAATGATAGTGGTGAGATAAGGGTGAACAAGCAGGTGTTAGTTGCATTCCAAATTGGTAAGTACAAAGATAAAGTGCTGTGTGATGTAGTACCGATGCAAGCGGGACACTTATTGCTAGGGCGTCCATGGAAGTTTGATAGGCATGTGAAGCATGATGGCTTTACGAACAAATACGCCTTTGTGCTTAATCACCGATCAATCACTCTTGTACCATTGACATTGCAGCAAGTGTATGAGGATCAAGTGAGATTGCAAAAAGAGAGTGATCAAAAGAAAGAGAGTGAACAAAAGAAAGAGAGTGAACCAAAGAACAAGAAAAAGAGTGAAAATCAAAGAGAGGCTGAGAAAAATGAGAGAGAAAAAGAAAATCAAAATGCGGCCATTGAAAAAAAATCAGAGAGAAAACAAAATATTTTCTATGCAAAAGTGAGTGAGATTATGCGAGCCATGTTTTCAAATCAGCCGATGATTGTACTTTTGTACAAAGAGGCTCTTTTAAACACTAATGAATTTGACCTTGCTTTGCCTAGTTCTGTTGTTTCTCTTTTGCAGGAGTATAAGGATGTCTTTCCCGAGCAACCACCATATGGGTTACCTCCAATCCGAGGGATTGAACATCAAATTGATTTTGTTCCCGGTGCGACAATTCCAAACCGACCAGCCTATAGGAGCAATCATGAGGAGACAAAGGAGCTTCAACGGCAGGTAAGTGAGTTGTTGGAGAAAGGGCACGTGAGGGAGAGCATGAGCCCATGCGCAGTTCCGGTTCTACTTGTACCTAAGAAGGATTGGACGTGGAGAATGTGCGTTGATTGCCGGGCCATCAACATTAGTCCCTCAGGAGAGATCTTATATGGCATAGTTAGGAGCTTTCTTGACTTGGAGTTTCAACTTAAGGGGGGTAGAGAATTTGATTTACATGTGTTCCAAAAGGGCAAAAGGTCAAAGCCTAATGAAAATTGTATGTTACAATACACCGAAGAAAACCTACTTACGAAGAGAAGGGGTAGGGGTTCCCCATAGATGAGGAACTAGAAAGAATCTACTTTGAGAATACTCTGAAGGTCCAAATTCCCAACCAGGTGCATGAATCATTTTCCCTAATCTTAAACACTTGAACCCGTAGTGTGTGTATATGGCTTATACGAATTGGTGAGTGTTAGTCTCTCAGGTTCAATGCAAGAAATCAAAAAAATCATGTGTGAACAAAAACGTGTGTGTGCAAAAGTGCTCCACAAGTATAGAGAGTCTTGCAATATCGTGTTTTACTTGGAATGGATATTCCATGATCGTCTCCTCAGGGAAGGAAATGTCAAATGTTTTTGAAGGGTGATTTATAAAGAAATGAAAATTGGAAAATCTTTTGAGTTGTGTTTTTGGAGAATTGTGTTTTGGTAAAAATGCAAGAATGCAAGGTTGGCTAATCCATAGAGGTCATTACAATGGGCATGCCAAATCGACTCAATACATTCAACCAATGGTGTCATGGTGTTTGATTGATTCGAAGGAAGTGGGGGACTAATGTGGTTGTGTTGGACAAAAGCATACCCCGTGACAAGTCTACAGTGTGTCAAGAGCCCATAACCATGTCCGCACTCAACCTAGTCAAACCAAATACTTTACACTATGAGGAAGAATGAAAGAGAGTCAATTTCACATACCCAAGAGAAAATTCCCCTTGGATTAGCCAACTGAAAATTTAGCTACTCATGGTAAAGACAAGAATAAACATAATGTAAAAAAACATAGTAGTGAAATGAAACAAGAAACTTGTATTGATGCAAGAAAAGGTTTAAACTACATGAGCAAAGTCATTCATACCCAAAATACAAAGCTTGAAGAGAAAATACCCAAATGTAGAAATGAAAATACAAGGACACTTAGCTAAGCTGATTTACAACTTGAATAAAAGAGTTTAGAGTGAAAGAGGGAAATATTACAAGTAAAATAATACTTACTACAATGAAAATGGTGAAGGAAATGTAAAAACCCAACTTCTCTCTCTAAAACTTCATCTTCAACCTTGGAGCTTCTCTTTCTAAAAGCATGTAAAATCTAAATAATTTTGTAGGACCCTTCATTTTGATCCATCCTCTCTCCCTTACCATGTGTGAACTGAATTGGAATGATTGGAGAGAGGTTGTCCACTTGAACAAGCAATTTCAATCCAAGCATGCTCCTCCTATGCTTTCCCAACCACCCCTCTTCTCTCTTGCTTCTCCCTCCTCTGTTACTTCAAATTTAACTTAGAGGTTAAGAGAGCATTATGGGGTGTCAAACATGGCAAGGTATGGTTTAGAGGACAAGAGGTGGGCCCCCGGAGTAGGTGGAGTCATGTGAAGAGGTGTCTGACAGATTTGGGCAAAACCTATTGGTAGAACATAGAAAACCTACCGCTAGGTTTTTTCTAGTAAGCTTTTCTACCGGTAGGTTTTTGCATGGCAGAGGTAGAAGATTTTCAATATCATTTTCTACCAGTAGGTATTGAGTTTTCTACGGTAGGTCTTGAATGACTTCTACTGGTAGGTCTTGGTTGCCTTCTACTAATAGATTTCATCCTGTTTTGGAATTTCCTTGGTTCTTTTAGGTCCCGAGCCATCCGTTAAGCTGTCCCTTCTTCCCCATTGACTTTGAGCACTTGATGGGATGCTTTATAATACATGACCTTACCTGCTCTTTACTTACAATCACACAAATCTCCAATAATTGTAAATTTGAAACCATTTCTCCCAATTTTCACCACAAAACATGTAAAATGGGTGCAATAAGGATGCATGATGTGCAAAATTCTATACTCATCACACCCCCAACTTGAGTTTTGCTAGTCCCTAGCAAACTTTATTTTCAAACTAGACTACATAAAAAAACAATTCCATTCACTATGTAAATGAACTTGGGGCAAAATGAAACAAATAAAAAGTGGTTCTTTCATTCATAATTGCATGAGGTTCAACACATTGATCTTAAGAAAAAAAAATGGTCTGTGATCCTAAGGACTCTTCTATTAGGCTGAATACCACTAATCCACTATGTACAATCAACCAAAAACAACAAAAATGAGTGTAAGCTCTCTCTTCTCCTCCTCATCGTCACCCGACTCATCATTAGCACACTCATCATCATCGCCCTCCTCGTCATCAGACTCCTCATCATCGGTCTCCTCCACCTGTACAACAGTCAAGCCAGTGGGGGCAAAAGTGGAGGGCCCAGAGGTGGAAGGTGGTGGCACTTAGGGGAAAGGCTCTCCTGGAAATGTCCTCTCGAAGATCCTAGTGACCATCACCTTTAGAAGCTGCATAGTTCCACTGAAGTCGTCCAACCGTCCCTCGATCGCATCAAGGCGTTGGGATACCGTCAAAGGTGGGGTAGAAATAGATGGCTCGAAGGTGGAAGGTGCAGTTGTAGGTGGCTCTACCCTCGGTGGCATAACTTTCTCCTCCCTTTGAGCAGACCCCCTATCATGGGTGACCTTTGCATGCTACTTGACTTGCCAATGCGGCCAAACTCCGGTGGAAGAGTCACATCTGTGGGAATGCCCTTTACCTTGTTATGGCGGTAGATCTTCTTGACAGGGTGGGCGTAAGGAAGATTTGCGTTCGGCTTCTTATCTTGGGCGTATTCCTTCATCACCTCTCAAATCATGAAGGCAATGTTCATCCTCTTGCCTGACATGAAAGCATGGAGAAGGGCTAGCTTCTCCTCCCCCAGAGTCTTCTTTGCACCCCGAGGCAACAAATTGTAATGGAGCACTTTGTTCATTACCCCATAAGAGTGCTTGAGTGTCCCAACTTAGATTTTTCCCTTAAACTAAGCCAGGTGATGCAAATCATAGCACAACTTCAAGGGATAAGTCCCAATTGGGCCGGTTACAAGTGCACGAGTAAGGAATTTTTAAGATGTACTCAACGGACTGATTCAATAGGCATGGACTCAAGCAAGTTCGTGGAGACCCATTGAGCATGATCCACGTGAGTAAGAAAGATTCATCAATACGATTCAAGTTCTAGAAGAATCGGACCACGACTAAGCTTAAATTGGCTTGTTTAAGAATACTTGTCAAAATATGAACTCCTATTAGGATTTATTTTCTTAGTAGATTAGGATTTGTTTCCTTATAATGGCCAACCTTATAAATAGGCATTTAATGAATGAAAAGGGGCAGATCACTATTTAGTAAAATTCGAGTGTTTTCTCTACGGTTGTTTGAAGAACTAAACGAACTTATCAGGATTTTTCTATGGCGTTCACCAGCAACTTATCAAACGGGTTTCCACCACCTTTTGTGGCATCTTCCTCATACCAAGGTTCTTGTTTCATAACAAACAGCTGGTTGAGGTCATATATAACAAGGTTCTTGTTTGTCGTAAACAATGGGTCGAGGTCTATCATTCAAATTTGATCGTAGAACGATATTGGGTTCCTTTTCGTTGTTGGATCTCGTTATGTTTGGCGGGTTTCACATCACCAGGTCCTCAAACATCAAACTTGCGCATTCTTGGAGTGACTTCCTTCCATGGCTGTTGAAAGGGTAAACTGTGGTGTTGGGAGGTCTCTCATAATGTAATGCTCCCATAGGCTCGAACCAAACATTTATGTCAAGGCCCTCTATCACTCGGACCACTTCGCGGGCCTATTTGCCTACCGCTCACACATCACATTGTTGCCCCTTTATACTTTCTGTGCGAGGGTCATTATTTCTCATATGCCTTTGTTCCCCACCACTGGGGCCTGCCTCCTCGGTCCTCTTGCAGGATCCGGTTCCCGCGGGTAGTGGAGAGCCAGGACCTGTTTGAGTGGTACGAGCCATAACCAAACCCACACTACATAAAAAATGTCAAAATTTGGATTGGAAGTCTTACCCAATTGAGCCATTCCTCCAAATTCCAAGCTTTGAATGAAAATCGAGGTTTTTGATGGTTTGGTGATGCTTTGTGGAGGAAAGAAGTGTTTTTGTGGGGTAGAGGTCAAAGAAATGAGAAGTAATCGTTGCGAATCAAAAACTTGGGAATGATTTTCAGGTGATTTGATGAATGCCCAAAGTTTCTTTGAGTATTTGAAGGGTTTTGAGAGACGAGAGAAGGTTTTTAAGGTTGAGATGAATGAAGAATGTGAAGGGTTTCACTGAATTTTTGGGTTAAAAACACTTGTTTTAGTTTTTTGGGCAAAACCTACCAGTAGGTCATCAGGGTTCTACCGGTAGAACAGTGCACTGGAATTTGTCTACCAGTAGGAAATTCTTCTGGAAAATATCTACCAATACGTTTTTGTCAAATTCTACCAGTAGGTTTGAACTTTTTGCAAACATTTTACTACGCTCTCATCCGCACCCCCCACTCCAAGTTTATTCGACTCCAACAAATTCTAGTGACATATTTACTAACTCAACGCCACAAAAAACATGATCCATGCTAGTGAACCACAATGTGTGACCATGCCCAAATTCATTTACGAAATTGCAATGCAATTTGAGTTTTGATGCTTTTAAAGCGCATGACATGGAATTCTAAATTCAACAAAATGAACACCCAATATGTAAAACACAAACTAAAGTACAAAAGGCATTCCTCTTCCTTTCTCATATCTAAAATTTGAGCAATATTCCCTTATCCTACAAGCTGAGAGGGTTGCTTGACATAATTTTTCAAACAACCAAACCAAGCACACATGAGTTTCATCATAGCTTTAAATGCTATTCTAGACTATACACCTACACATTTATTTTCAAACTCGGGAGTGTGTGAAATGAACATATAATTTAAGCATTTACACAATGGAATCCACATTCACTTAACTATCAAAATTCAGCTTTGATGCAAAACTCACCAAGGGTTTCTCTAAAAAATGAATAACTCTGATTATCCTGGCATGCTCTCTATGTGTATATGTGAGATAAAATGTTGTGCACAATCCAAAATGCTCACATATAATCCAAAATGATGTGCATGCAAAGTAATTGGAACGACCTTGGCATATTGTCATGAATGGAATGTCAGGGCACTAGATAGAAAAACCAACTTTTCTTTTCATTTAAAGTGTGTTCTCACTATCCTTTCTCTAGATCATTTTGGGCTTTCAAGTATTGTAATGAGGCCTTGGGTGATACTTGGGCAGAGTGAAATGAAGGGTAGAGGGAGACAAAAAGGGCTATTCTGAGGGCTTGACCTTTATTATAAAAAATCTCATTTGTTTGTGGAATTTTCAGCTTTACACCTTCACTTCACTTTTATGTCTCTTTTTCTTCGTCTTTCCTCAACATTTTTCTTCTCTATTCTTTTCTTTTCATTTCTTTTCTTTTCCAAACCCCTTTTTCTCCTTTTTTCTTGGATTTTTCTTTTCTTTTTCATTCAAAATTCGAATTCAGCACCATACATCCCTTTTTAGGTTTCCTCACCACATTTCCTTTTTCTTCATGATTACTCACAGTTAGTCTCAGAAAAAACCCAGGATGTGGTACTTGTAAGCATTTTGCTCAGGCTTGGTAAAACATGTAGCATGGAAACGAATTTTCAATTAAGGCTCAATCACGACACTAGGTATAAATTTTTCACAAGAAAAAGGCTAATGCTCAATGCAATTCAAAGATGGTCTAAGATCCTTTCTAGACAAGGATGGGGAGGCATATTGACATTTTTAAGACAAAATCAGTCAACAACCCATGTGCACTTTAACCAAAATAAGTATAATGAGATTATTGAACAAATTTTGAATTTGAAAAGTTGTTCCTTTGAGTAAATGTAAGTTCCCTCCAACAAGGATTGGCACTAAAGCTCACATGGGTACTTACTTTATCTCCACTATGTATGTCAAGCTCTAAAATGTGGATGCAATCAGTAAATTGCCAAAATTACACATTCAAGGTGCATTATGGTTGCGTTTGAAAGAAAATACATATGTAATACTTAGGCATAGGATAAATTTCTATGATGTACTCATGTATTCAAAGTTCAAAGTGAAGATAAAACTATCTTAGAGCACGAATATGGTTCAACAAGAAGATATTTTCCACAACAATTTAAAATTTTCCACATCATTGCATCCCATAACAATTTAAATAGGGGAATATGGTTCAACACGAAGATATTTTCCACAAAAAAAAAAATTTAAAATTTTTGAACAACTTAAAATATTCGATACAAAAAATTGGTAGCATATGTGAATGGTGCATTTCACCACAAAAATGGTATTGTCAGCAAAAAAATTAGTGTATCATACAAATGGTGCACCTCACCCCCAACTTGAACTATGCATTGTCCTCAATGCAACAAAAGATATGGGATGCAATAATGAAATTAAAAAGACAAGAAGGGTAAGAGAACAACTCGAAATGAGCTTTGACAAAACACCATTATCTACACACACAAAGAGAGAACACTATGCATAGATGAAAGTAAGTAAACAATTTAACTTGCAAAGTAAAGAATAAAGAAAAACAATTGTACACTAATATCTAATTGAATAGTTATGCCTCAATAGGGTCCGTATAGACCAGATTCACCAACTCCTCTTCCACTGTTTGAATTTCAAAACCCTTGAAGAATGGTTAAAGCCTTTGGCCATTGACCTTGAATTTTTCCCATCTTCGAGGTTTTCTATGTCCACAGCTCCATTTGGGTAGGTCACCTTAACAGTGTAGGGGTCATCCCTTCGTGGTCGGAGTTTTCCTTGAAAAATGGAGATGAGAATTATACAATAGCACTTTTTGGCTGGGCTCAAATGTCTTTCTCAAAATGGAGTTGTCATGGAAAATTTTTGCCCTTTCTTTGTGAATTTTAGAGCTCTCATATGCATCTCTATGAATTTCCACCAATTCATTCAACTTCAACATCCTATGTTGCCCAGCTATTCTCAAATTGAAATTTAAGATTTTTATGGTCCAATATGCCTTGTGCTCTATCTCCATTGGCGAGTAACAAGCCTTGCTGTAGACTAGCCGATAGGGGGACATACCAAGGATAGTCTTATAGGCAGTGTAGTAAGCCCACAAAGGCATCGATCAATCTTAATGACAAATCCTTTTGCTTGGACACCTTGGTGATAAGCGGTGGATGCCTTGTGTGTTACGCCATATTTATGCATCAAAGAAGCAAATGGTCTATTGCAAAAATGTGAACCACCATCACTTATCATTGCATGAGGTATCCCAAATCTTGAAAAAAAAGTTTTCTTTTAAAAACTTGACCACGACTCGTTGGTCATTGGTCTTGGTTGGGATTGCCTCTACCCACTCGGACACATAGTCCAATGCCAATACGATATAAAGGTAGCCAAAAGACATAGGGAATGGACCCATGAAATCGAGCCCCAACAATCAAAGAATTACTGGCACGGGGGAGAGAGCATCATGTTTCTACGGGTCATAGTTCCCAACTTTTGACACCTATCACTTTGTTTGCAAAATGAGACACACTCTTTAACCAATGTAGGCTAATAAAATCCTCTTTGTAAAATCTTGACATAAGTTTTCTTGGAAGAGAACTACGCACCACATGCCTCATAATGACAGAAGGAAAGGGAATCCCATTGTTCATTTTTGGGTACACACCTCCTCATGACTTGATCAAGACAATATTTAAATAGGTACGGTTTGTCAAAGTAGGAGTACTTCACATCCGCCATGAATCTTCTCTTATCTTTTAGGCTCCAATGTGGGGGTATTTGTCCTATGGCAAGAAAATTGCAAATATCAACATACCACAGACAAACTGAATGGATAGAAAATAAATGCTCATCAAGAAAAAAATCAGGGACAGGGATGTGCTCTTTGGCGTCTTTGACAACAAGCCATGACAAATGGTCCACCACCACATTCTCGACTCCTTTCTTATCCTTGATGATCAGGTTGAATTCTTAAAGTACGAGGATCCACCTAATGAGTCTCGGTTTAGCACCCTGCTTAGACAACAAATACTTCAAAGCAGAATGATTAGTGTAGACTACAATAGCTGAACCAATGATGTATGACCTAAATTTATCCAATGCAAACACTACATACAATGAACAACTCTTTTTCAGTGGTAGTGTAATTAATTTGTATTTCATTTAAAGTTTTTCTAGTATAGTATATTACATATGGCTTGTTGTCTTCCCTTTGACCTAGAACTGCGCTGACCGCGTAATCACAACCATCGCATATGAGCTCAAATGGTAGTTCCCACTTGGGTGGTCGCATGATTGGAGGTGAAGTAAGCATTCTTTTGAGTTTTTTTTTTTTGAAAGATGCCTCACAATCATCCGACCATATGAAGGGGACATCCTTTGCTAGCAAATTTATCAAAGGTCTTGCCAATGCACTAAAATCCTTAATGAAACGACGATAAAAACATGCATGGCCAAGAAATGATCTAATGTTTTTGACGATCCTAGGAGTGAGCAGGTTGGAAATTGCTTTCACTTTAGATTTGTCCACTTCGATTCCCTTTGCGGTGTCCAAGCACAATCCCTTTTGTTGCCATGAGGTGACACTATTCCCAATTAATCACAAAATTCTTCTCTTCACATCTCTCTAGAACTCTCTCCAAAATTTCCAAGCATCCTTCAAACGAGTCCCGAAATACTGAAAAGTTATCCATGAAAACCTCCACAATGTTTTCCACCATGTCGCTGAATACCCTCATCATTCATCTTTGAAAAGTTCCCAGGGCAATGCACAAACCAAATGGCATTCGGTGATACCCATAATTACCAAAGGGGCACGTGAATGTGGTATTCTCTTCATCCTCCAGAGCGATCTCTATTTGTTTGTAGCTAGAGTAGCCATCCAAGAAGCAATAGAAAATATGTCTGGCCACCCTCTCCAACACTTAATGAGTTGAGCTTCTAATAATCGATGCAAACTCTCCAACCTGTGACCACCCTCATTGGAATCAACTCATTCTCCTCATTTGCTACTACAGTGACTCCCGACTTCTTTGGCACCACTTTTGTGGGGATAACCCATTTATTGTTGACAATTACAAAAATAATGCTCATATCAAGTAGCTTGAGCATTTCATCTCTCACAACATCCTTCATGATAGGGCTAATTCCCACATCCTTCGTTGTGGTTGTCAGGATGGTTTGGAGTCTTCTTCTAGATAGATTTTGTGAGTGCAAATGAGAGGGCTAATTCCCTTGATGTTGGCTATGGTTCAACCGATGGCTCCTTTATGCCTCCTCAAGAATCACAACAACTCTTCTTCTTACTTTGGCTCCAAAGATTAGCTTATCACCACTGAAATTGTTTTGTGGTCCCCCAAGAATGCATATTCGAGTGTAGATGGCAATGGCTTCAACTCCAAAATAGGTGTTTGCACCGTTGATGGAAAAATCTTCTTTTCTTGTGGTGGAAGTTTATCAAATGTTGGGTTTCAATTCCCTACCCCTTGCACACTCTCTAGTTCTACATCTTCAATAAACTCTTCCTCCTCTAACTTGGTATTGCAAAGTAAATCCATGTGTTGCTCCACCCAAGTGTCAATCTGATTGACCTCATGAACTTCCTCATCTTCTCCCAGGTTCTTGCAAAGGTTGAACACATTGAGATCCATTATCATGTTTCCAAATGCAAGCTTCATTAAACCATTTATGCAATTTATCACTACATTAGAAGTAGCAAGGAAAGGCCTACCTAATATGACAGAAATTTGTCAATTAGGATTAGCAACGGGGTGAGTGTCAAGTATACTAAAGTCAATAAGAAAGTAAAATTTGTCCACTTGGACCAAAACATACTCAATTACTCCCCTTGGTGTTCTCACGCTTCGATCCGCTAATTGAAAAGTAATTAGGGTTGGCTTCAAGTCCTCAAGTTGTAATTGTTGATAAACCGAAAAGGGTAGAGATTGACACTTGCTCCCAAGTTTAGCAATGCTTGTTCCACATGGTAATTTCTAATGGTTATGGCAATGGTAGGGCAACTGGGATCCTTGAACTTGGGTGGGGTGTTGGTCCTCAATGATGAAAGCCAAGGTGGGCCTATTCTTAAAGATCCTTTGCAAGTCTAAATGGGCCAATTACAAGATCAAGAAAGCAATGCAAGGATTGGTGAATCCGCTTGGGATGAAGCTAGCAAGAGCCCAACACTCAAGATGGGCTTGAAAGAAGGAGAACCAATTCTGATCCACTTGATTCAAGTTCTAGAAGAATCCAGCTAGGGGCTAAGGCTAAGATTCAATTGGTTTTTTTGTTGTTAAGCCTTTCAATTTGTTTAAATAATTTTTATTATTAGTTTAGATTAAAGTGGGTTTGAGGATGCTTAGCCCACATATTTATTATTATTTTATTTGAACTAGGATTTAGAATAAGTATTATAGCATGGTACTGTTCATGCTATAGTACTCGTTACACTATTCACTCAAGGGCATTTTTGAGAGAAAGGGTTACAAATTTTACTCTTTATTTATTCCTATTTAGATTATGATTTGTTTCCTTAGTAGATTAGGATTTGTTTCCTTAGTAGATTAGGATTTGTTTCCTTGTAATGGCTAGCCTATAAATAGGTGTTTTATCAATGAAATAGGAGAGACAATATACATTGAATTTTGATTGTGAGTTGAGTTGAGTTTACTCCTCTTGTTCTTGATTGAACTTTTTGAACTTATCAAAGGTAAATCACAACCTTTGTGGCATTCCTCCTTGTAATTTGGGTTCTTGAGACGGGTTCTTCAATGGGTCTAGATTTTAATATAATCTAGGTTCTTGAAACAAGATCTCAACGGGTCTAGATTCTCCATCCATAGACCTGAGTTTGGCTTTCTTGGGTTGTATTTCCAATATTGTTGTTGGGTCTCAAAGCAAGACTATTGGGGTTCACATCACTCAAGATGGAACTCACTTGCTCGGTGAGGAATGTCTTCTTGTGCACATTCAACTTCCGTTTACGGTACAGAAATCTTTCAATATTTTTGTAGGGTATTTGCTTGATAGCATCAAGGAGAGGAAAGTTTATATGCACCTAATTATACATTTCAATAATATCAAAATAGTTAGAAATTTTAGCTGGTGACATTAAATGTTGGGGAAAAGGGGTCGCGATAGGACAATCATGCACATTCGCATCAACAATCTTTGGTTTTTCAAGTGTTTCACCTTCCTCAGAGCTACCCTTAGTCTCTTTTTCATTTTCCAATGTGGCTTTAGGTGAAACTTTTGGTAAAATGGTTTTATCTATTTCCTTGCCACTCATAAAGGGGGTGATAGTCTTGGTAGCATCAGATGATTCGATCACATGTTGACCCCTGGGGTTTTCCTGGGGTTGAGCAAAAAATTTCCCTTTCTGTTGTTGGGACGACCCTATATCATTGGTCAACTTAGTGATTTGTGTCCAAATGTCATTAAAAGCGGCAGCAATTTGATTGTTGATTGTGGCTTGACTCTGAATAAATTGATGCACGACATCCTCTATATTTCTCTTGTGAGGATGTTGGCAGGTGGGAGAGTTGGGTGGTCCTTGTTGACCAAACTCTTGTTGAGGTGGGTTTTATGAAAACTCTTGTGGATTAGACCGTGGGTATTGGCAGCTAGATGACGGAACATGACCATATTTTGATTGGTTTTGCTTGGGCGAAATGGGATTTGACAATGAGTGACCCATGAGGAATAGGGTTGTTATTCTTCGAACTAAAGTTCTGGTGGTTTCTCTATCTCGGATTGTGTGTGTTAGGCTATGGAGAGAATGATTGCCTACTTTGGTTAAAAGCATTCACTTGCTCATGATATACCTCTTTGAGTGCCATAATGTTTGGGCACTTCAAAATAGAATGCTCAACACTCTCACATATTGAGCACGACTCCTCGGCCTTTGTGACATATGTCAACTCATGTCTCCTATTCACCTCTAGACTCTCCACCTTACGGGACAATTTTGTTATTCTAGCAAGTAAGTCTTCTTGGTCACGTAAGTTATACATCCCCCCTCCATTTAGTAGACTACCTGGAGAGGACCTTGGCACATTGGTGGGATTCGTGATATCCCAAGATTGGACATTTTTCGCCAATGTATTAAAGTACTTGAGGGCCTCATTGAAATCCTTACTAAGAAACTCTCCGTTGCACATCATGTCTATAAATTGTCAATTGTCCGGTGTAAATTTTCATAGAAGAAACTCTCCAATTGCCATGGTTTGAATCCATGATGTGGAATGTAGTGTAACAAGTTCTTGTATCTATCCCAACATTGATAGAACTGCTCGTTTTGTTTTTCTGAAAAATTTTGAATTTGTTTCTTAAGAGCGGTCGTCTTGGGCACGACAAAAAAATTATTTAAAAATTCGGATAATATTTGCCCAAGAACTTACTGAGCGGGGTTGCAATGAGTTCAAACAAGTTTTTGCTTTGTCCTTGATGGAGAAGGGAAATAATTTCATGCTTGCCATGTCTTCCTTGGCATTATTTGTAATGAATGTTCCAACTATTTGCTGAAATTCCTTATTGTGTAGGTAAGGATTTTCTTGTTCCACTCCTTGGAATTGAGGAAGTAATTGAAACATACCCGGTTTAACTAGGAAGCCATGCGCTTGCATGGCTAAGTATGCATGAGGGGGTGGTGGTTCGAGTAGGTTGGAGATAATCTCTCATTGATCTAGTCGGAGGATCAATAGGGAGATTATTTCCTTCATTTCTCAGAGGGGAAAATTGTATTCTAGGGTTTGGCACTCGAGGTTTTTACTGCCCCACCCCTTAGATTATTGGCACCATCATCCTCAAAAATTGTCTCCAGCATCCTCAGGTGGGTCTTGGTCAATATTCATATTTGGTCACAGAGCACATCTGACTAGTATATTTTGATTATGACGTACCCACATGGAAAACACTATTTACAAATGAAAAAAAAAAGTATACGCAAATATGTACAAAGGTGCAACGTACCTTGGCCTGTGATGAGAATCATGGGACTAACCTCTGTTGTCCCCAAATCACATTTGAATTGACACTTAGCTTTCGTCGTCAATGGCGCCAAAAATGCTTGAATCTCTTTCCCTAATCTGCAACCCTCAGACTCGGAGTGTGTATATGGCTTGTATGAATTGGAGAGTGTCACTCTCCCTCAAGTTCAAATGCAAGAAATGAGAAAAATCATGTGTGGAAGAGCAACAGTGTGTGTGCGCAAAAGTGCTCCCCAAGCGTAGAGAGGCTTGCAATGTCACGTTATACTTGGAATGGGTATTCCATGGTCGTTTACCCAAGGAAGGAAAGGTCAAATGCTTTTGAAGGGTGATTTGTAAAGAAATGAAAATTGGAAAATCTTTTGAATTGTATTTTGGTGAGTTGTGTTTTGAGAAATATGCAAGAAGGCAAGGTTGGCTAATCCATAGAGGTCATTCCAAAGGGAATGCCAAATCGACTCATTTCATTCAAACAATGGTGTCTCGTTGTTCAATTAATTCGTATGAAGTGAGGGACTAATGTGATTGCCTTGGACAAATGCATACCCCGTGACAAGTCTACGGTGTAATAAGAGCCCACAACCATGTCCTCACTCATCCAAATCAAGGCAAAACACTTTACACTACAAAGAAGAATGAAAAAGAGTCGATTTCACATACCCAAGAGAAAATTTCCCTTGGATTAGCCAACTAAAACTTTATCTACTCGTAGTAAAGGAAAGAACAAACATAATGTAAAGAAACATGGTAGGTAAATGAAACATGAAACTTGTATTTGATGTCAGAAAAGGTTTAAACTACAAGAGCAAAGTCATTAGTACCCAAAATACAAAGCTCGAAGAGAAAATACTCAAATGTAGAAATGGAAATATAAGAACACTTGGCTAATCTTGATTACAACTTGACTAAAGAGTTTATGAGAGAAAGAGGGAAAGCTTACAAGTAAAATAAAGCTTACTACAATGAAAATGGTGATGGAAATGTAAAGCCCAACTTCTCTCTCTAAAACTTCATCTTTAAGCTTGGAGCTTCTCTTTGTAAAAGCATGTAAAATATGAATAATGCTGTAAGAACCTTTTCGTTCATCCATCCTCTCTCCCTTAGCATGTGTGAATTGAATTGGAATGATTGGAGAGAGGTTGTCCACTTGAACAAGCAATTTCAGTCCCAGCATGCTCCTCCCATGCTTTTCCAACCACTTCTCTTCTCTCTCTTGCTTCTCCCCTCTCTCTTACTTCAGATATGACTTTAGGGCATAGAAGAGCATTATGGGGTGTCAAACATGTAAGGGTATGGTTTAGAGGAAAAGGGATGGGCCCCCGATGTAGGTGGAATCTTGTGAAGAGGTGTCTAGCAAATTTGGGCAAAACCTGTTGGTAGAATGTAGAAAACCTGTCGGTAGGTTTTTTCCAGTAAACTTGTCTACCGGTAGGTGAGGTAGAAGATTTCCAGTAACATTTTCTTTTGGTAGGTATTAAGTCTTCTATCAGTAGGTCTTGAATGACTTCTACCTGTAGGTCTTGGTTGTCTTCTACCGGTAGATTTTGTCATGCCTTGGGATTTTCCTTGGTTCCTTTAGGTCCCAATCCATCTGTTAAGTGGTTGCTTCTTTCCCATTTGAAACCATTTTGTGAACCCCCACATTCTATTCTTTATATAACAACGTAATTATGTTTTGAAATGCTAATATTTGTAATGATGTATGCATGAACTAGGTGGATTGTATGAGTAGAGATAAAATGTTAGTTGAGGTAATAGGGTGTGTTGTAGAAGTTTGGAAGTATTCCGAAGTGAAAACACACTTTAGACAAAATTTGGGTAGAGAGGATTTTGGACACAACTTAGTATTTGAATCATAAATTTTGACTTCTAGGGCTACAAAAGTTTATTCATGAAAATTTTCCAAATCGACCTCTTTATATGTCAAAACATCACTAGAAGTTTCTGTAGAAAAGGAAGTTCGTTCGAACGACCTACGTTCAAAGGTAAAAAGTCCGTTCGAACGAAAGTGCATTCCAGTACTTTTTGTCTGATGGAAAAACAAAAGTACTGGGAGCAAAGAACGTTCGAACGCCAATGAATTTCGAATGTGGGCTACGAATTCTGACTTTCAGAATCGCGCACAAGATACTATTTTCTTCCTTTATAGATACATAAGGGTGCCTCCTTTAGCCTCCATACACCATATACAACCCTAGAAAGCCTTGAGAAACAAGAGAGAAAGGGGAAAACACAAGATCAAAGAGGATTTTCACTTTGAAGTGGATCAAAATCTCAAGTTCTTCAAGAACACTAAGGAAGAAGAAGGTAGGGGTTTCTTCCTACTCTCTTACATTGAGGCTAGGGCTTATATATATGTATGTTTTTACTATAAATCCAATTTATTTGTTAGTAAATCATTAATTCTCGATATTCTTGCTAACACTATCATGTTTTAAACAAAGTTATGGTTGGGTAGCTATGAAATTTCTTCTTCTTGACTCAAAACACTAGTTTTCAAGAGAAATAGATTTTTCTCTTGATTTTTCCTTCGTTCTTGATTTCGAAACTTTAGAACCTTGTATTGAACAAAAAAATGGTATTTATGATGATCTCTTGCATTTTTCTTCAATTGTTCTATTGTGATACTAAATGTGAAATTTGAGAATTTTGGATTTTACTTTGAAATTTAAGAAATTGGTTAGATATTGCATCTCTTGTGGATGTTTGGATGACCATGGATGACCGTTGACTGGGTATCTTAGAGTGGATAGATGCGTTTCTTACTCCATGCGGGTTTGAATTTTTCCTACCACTCGTAGTGGGGTTGGTGTCTTGTGAGGACCAAACCACTATTCGCTCAGGGGTACCGAGGATGAGGGTTAGTATACTACTCCTGAGTTGGATTTGTCACTGCCATTGTGTTGGTATATGATGTGAAACCCGCCGGAATAACGAGATCCAACAAAGAAAAGAACCCAAGATCGTTTTACGATCAGATTTTACAGTAGAACTTGACCCGTTGTTTACGACAAACAAGAACCTTGGTATATAGACCTCAACCCGCTGTTTGTGAGACAAGAACCTCGGTATAAGGGAAGTCGCCACAAACAGTGTGAAAGCCCGTTTGATAAGTTGTTGGTGAACGCCACGGAGAATTCCGATAAGTTCGTTTAGTTCTTCAAAGAACCGAAGAGAAAACACTCTCAAAATTTGCTGAATAATGATCCGAATTTTCATTGATTTGAATGCCTATTGAAGAAAAATCTCTTACTTTCTTCAAAAAAGAAATATCTCTTACTTTCCTAAGACTCTTGAAGAAAAAAAGAAAGACATTCAGCCCTTTAAATGGCTGATCACATGCCTAAATAGAAAAAGGAAAGTACTTGACATACAAGCCTTACAATTAGACCCTAAAAAGAGTGAATAGTGCACGGTTACTGTAGCGTAAACAGTGCACGCTACAGTAATTACGAAAACCCTAGTACATAAGAAATAAAACATGTCGGTTAAGCATCCTCAAGCCCACTTATTAATAATTCTAATCCTTTAGACAAATTGGAGGCCTTAACAACAAGAAGCCAATTTTAGCTTAGCCTTAGCCCCTAGCTGGATTCTTCTAGAACTTGAATCATGTTGATGAATCTTTGTTGCCCAAGTGGATCATGGCCAATGGCCTCCACGAACTTGCTTGATTCCATTGCTCTTGAATTAGTCCATTGAGTACCTCTTTAAACTTCCTTGCTCATGCTCTCGTAATCGGCCCACTTGGAACTTGAACTAAATCCCTTGAAGTTGTGTTATGACTTGCATCATTCCCCTCCTCTTCAAAAGGATTTGCCCTCAAATCATCACCTACATCAAAAGGACTCAAATCAGTAACATTAAAAGTAGCACTTACATTGTACTCACAAGGTAAATCTAGCTTGTAGGCATTGTCATTGATGTGCTCTAGGACTTGGAAAGGACCATCTCCCCTTAGAAGCAATTTGGAACGTCTTTGCGCCGGAAATCTCTCTTTTCTCATATGCAGCCAAACCCAATCTGCGGGTTCAAAAATCAGCTTGTGACATCCCTTGTTGGCTTGTTTTGAGTATTGCTCCGTTCTTCGCTCAGTGTTGAGTCTTCCTTTGTCATGAATCTGCTTGACAAAGTCAGCTTTCTTCTTGCCATCTAAATTAATATGCTCAGTCAAAGGTAAAGGAGATAAATCCAATGGGGTTAAAGGATTAAATCCATACACAATTTCAAATGGTGAAAATTTAGTAGCAGAATGAATGGATCGGTTATAAGCAAACTCAACATGTGGTAAACATTCTTCCCATGTTTTGATGTTCATTTTAATGATTGCCCACAATAAAGTAGACAAAGTTCTATTTATTACTTCAGTTTGACAATCAGTTTGTGGATGACAAGTAGTAGAAAACAATAGCTTAGTACCTAGCTTACACCACAAGGTTTTCCAAAAATAGCTCAGGAACTTAGCATCTCGATCAGAAACAATTGTTCTAGGCATGCCATGTAATCTCACAATCTCTCTAAAGAACAAGTCAGCAACATACGAAGCAATATCCGTTTTGTGACATGGAATGAAGTGTGCCATCTTAGAGAATCTATCCACAACCACAAAAATTGAATCTCTCCCACGCTTAGTCCTAGGCAATCCTAACACAAAGTCCATTGAAATATTAATCCATGGCTCACTAGGAATTGGTAAATGAGTATACAAACCATTGGGTTACACTCTGGATTTAGCTTGCCTACATGTGATACATCTACCACAAATTCTCTCAACATCTCTTTCATGTGAGGCCAATAGAAGTGTTCTTGCAACACAACTAAAGTCTTTGCAACTCCAAAATGTCCCATTAATCCCCCACCATAAGATTCCTGCATTAACAACTCCCTCAAGGAACAATTAGGCACGCATAACTTATTCTCTCGAAATAGGAATCCATCAAGCCTAAAGAACTTACCATTACCGATTTTCTCACAAGCCCAATATTCCTCACAAAATTCGTGATCATCAACGTATAAATTTTTAATGTGCTCAAAATCAAGGAATTTTGCATCAAGTGTAGAGAGTAATGCATACTTGTGAGAAAGTGCATCGGTGACCACATTCTCCTTACCTTGTTTATACCGAATGACGTATGGGAACGTCTCAATGTACTCCACCCATCGTGCATGCCTTTTATTTAGCTTGTGCTGGCCCTTCAAGTGTTTCAACGACTCAAGATCGGTGTGAATCACGAATTCCTTAGGCCATAGGTAGTGTTGCCAAGTCTCTAAAGCTCGAACCAATGCATACAACTCCTTATCGTAAGTTGGGTAGTTTAAGGCTGCCCTGCTTAGTTTCCCGCTGAAGTAAGCAATTGGTCGTCCTTCCTGCATAAGCACTGCTCCTATGCCAATGATGTGTTACCCACCGGAATAACGAGAACCAACAACGAAAAGAACCCAAGATCGTTTAACGAACAGATTTTATGGTAGACCTTGACCCGTAGTTTACAACAAACAAGAACCTTGCTATGTAGACCTCAACCCACTGTTTGTGAAACAAGAACCTCGGTATAAAGGAAGACGCCACAACGGTGTGTAAACCCGTTTGACATGTCGTTGGTGAACGCCACGGAGAATTCCCATAAGTTCGTTTAGTTCTTCAAAGAACCAAAGAGAAAACACTCTCAAAATTTGCTGAATAATGATCTAAATTTTCATTGATCTGAATGCCTATTTATAGGCTGGTCATTACAAGGATTAGGAATCTTCCTAAAATAGCTATCCTACTTAGGAAATATCTCTTACTTGTGACTAAAGAAATATCTCTTACTTTCCTAAGACTCTTGAAGAAAAAAGGAAAGACAATCGGCCCTTTAAATGGCTGAGCACATGCCTAAATAGAAAAAGGAAAGTACTTGGCATACAAGCCTTACAATTAGACCCTAAAAAAAAAGAATAGTGCACGTACTGTAGCATGAACAGTGCATGCTACAGTAACTTTGAAAACCCTACTTCATAAGAAATAAAACATGTGGGCTAAGCATCCACAAGCCCACTTATTAATAATTCTAATCCTTTAGGCAAATTGGAGGCCTTAACAACAATAAACCAATTGAATCTTAGCCTTAGCCCCTAGCTGGATTCTTCTAGAACTTGAATCATGTTGATGAATCTTTGTTGCCCAAGTGGAACATGGTCAATGGACCTCCACAAACTTGCTTGATTCCATGCCTCTTGAATTAGTCCATTGAGTACCTCTTTAAACTTCCTTGCTCGTGCTCTCGTAACCGGCCCACTTAGAACTTGAACTTAATCCCTTAAAGTTGTGTTCTGATTTGCATCAGCCAATATCTGAAACATCACATTCAATCTCAAACGTTTTCAAAAAGTTAGGTAGAGACAATAAGGGGGCGTTGGTCAGCTTCTCTTTGATTAATTGAAACGCCTTTTCTTGTTCTTCACCCCATCTAAATCCAACTTTCTTCTTGATCACTTCGGTAAGTGGTGCGGCTATGCTACTAAAGTCCTTCACAAACCGCCGATAGAAACTAGCAAGTCCATGAAAACTTCAAACATTACTTACACTTGTGGTACTCGGTCATTCTTAGATTGCACGTACCTTCTCTTTGTCAACCTATATACCTTGTGCACTAACAACATAATCCAGAAATACAAGCTTATCGGTATAAAAAGTACACTTCTTTAGATTAGAAAACAACTTTTCTTTTCCAAGCACATCTAAAACCGATTTCAAATTTATTACATGATCGTCCATGTTTTGGCTATAAATGAGTATGTCATCAAAGTAGACAACAACAAATCTGCCTATAAATTCATGCAAAACATGATTCATAAGTCTCATAAAGGTGCTCGGAGCGTTAGTCAATCCAAAGGGCATGACTAACCATTCATAAAAACCCTATTTTCTTTTAAAGGTTGTTTCCATTCATCTCCTTCTTTTATTCTAATCTGATGATAACCACTCTTTAAGTAAGTCAATCTTAGAAAATACACAAGATCCATGCAGCTCATCTAACATATCATCTTAGCGAGGAATAGGTTGACGATACTTTACTGTTATGTTGTTGATGGCCCGGCAATCAGCGCACATTCTCCACGTCCCATCCTTCTTAGCTACAAGTAAAACTGGAACAGCACATGGGCTCATGCTCTCCCTCATGTGCCCTTTCTCCAACAACTCACTTACCTGCCGTTGAAGCTCCTTTATCTCCTCGGGATTGCTTCTATAGGCTGGTCTGTTTGGAATTGTTGCACTGTGAACAAAATCAATTTGATGTTCAATCCCTCGGATTGGAGGTAATCCATGCGGTGTTTCCTCATGAAAGACATCCTCATACTCCGGCAAAAGAGAAACAACAGAACTAGGCAAAGCAAGGTCAAGTTCGTTAGTGTTTAAAAGTGCCTCTTTGTACAAAAGTACAATCATCGGCTGATTTGAAAACATGGCTCTCTTAATCTCACTCACTTTTGCGTAGAAATTCTTTTGTTTCCTCTATGATTTTTTTTCAATGGCCGCTTTTTGATTTTATTTTTCTCTCTCATTTCTCTCGGCCTCTCTCTGATTTTCACTCTTTTTCTTTTTCTTTGGTTCACTCTCTTTCTTTTGTTCACTCTCTTTCTTTTGATTACTCTCTTTTTGCAATCTCACTTGATCCTCATACACTTGCTGAGGTGTCAATGGTACAAGAGTGATTGATCCTTGATTAAGCACAAAGGAGTATTTGTTTGTAAACCATCATGCTTCACATGCCTATCAAACCACCATGGACGCCCTAGCAATAAGTGTCCAGCTTGCATCGGTATTACGTCACACAACACTTCATCTTCGTACTTACCAATTCGAAATGCAACTAACGCCTGCTTGTTCACCCTTATCTCACCACTATCATTCAACCATTGCAACTTATATGGTTTAGGATGCTTCAACACGGGTAGTCTCAACTTCTCCACCATAATTGTGCTTGCAACATTAGTACAACTACCACCATCAATTATTACACTACACACCTTGTCTTTCATGTTGCACCAAGTATGGAAGATGTTCTCCCGCTGCACTTCATCAACCTCCTTCGCATGCACGGTCAATGCTCTCCTTGCCACCAATGTCAATGCATCAGGGACAAAATATTCCTCCTCGGGAACGTCCTCCAATGGTGGCATGCCCTCGGTGTCAGAATCTTCTTCGTCGGTCACAATTTCACCATTGCCTTGCAACACCACGACCTGCTTGGTTGGACATTGACTTGCTATGTGTTCCCTACCTCGACATTTAAAACATTTAATGTCACGATTCCTAGAGGTAGAACAGTCGCTTTTACCTTGAGGATTGTGGCTGGTGTTCACGGACTTGGGCTCGGCTTTGGACGTTGGTGACTTGTCCATTTGCTTGGTATAACTCGATTTCCAAGAATTAGAACTAGAGTTATGGGCTGCACGTGACCCACCCCCCTCTTGAGTTGCTGCTCCATTTTGATGGCCATGTGCACCATATCTTCCAACTCCACGTAATGCTGCATCTCCACCTTATCTTGGATTTCACGGTTTAATCCAAGTAATAACCTAGCCATGGTAGCCTCTCGATCTTCCTCTACATTAGCTTGGATCATAGCAATCTCCATCTCCTTGTAGTAATCCTCCTTACTCCGGCTTCCCTGTTTAAGACCATGTAGTTTTTTGTACAACTCTCAGTAGTAGTAGCTTGGAACGAACCGCTTTCTCATCACCATTTTTATCTCCTCCCATGTCTCTATTGGACGTTCTCTATTTTGCCTCCGATTTATAACAAGTTGATCTCACCAAGTAATAGCATAGTCAGAAAACTCAATCACCGCTAATTTTACCTTCTTTGCATCAGAATAGTTATTGCAGTCAAATACGAACTCCATCTTCTTGACCCACTCAAGGTATTCTTCAGGAATCGTATCTACCTTGAAAGGATGGAATTTTCATCTTCATACCAACCAAGTTGTTATCTTCCCGGTTCCTAGCTTCTCTAAACTGCCCTCCATGTCTCCTATTACTAACAACAGAATTCCGATCTTCTTCTTGCTGAATAATGATCACTCTCAAAATTTGCTGAATAATGATCCAAATTTTCATTGATTTGAATGCCTATTTATAGGCTGGTCATTACAAGGATTAAGAAACTTCCTAAAATAGCTATTCTATTTAAGAAAGATCTTTTACTTGTGGGTAAAGAAATATCTCTTACTTTGCTAAAACTCTTGAAGAAAAAAAGAAAGACATTCTGCCCTTTAAATGGCTGATCACATGCTTAAATAGAAAAAGGAAAGTACTTGGCATACAAGCCTTACAATTAGACCCTAAAAAGAGTGAATAGTGCATGGTTACTGTAGTGTGAACAGTGCAGCGCTATAGTAACTACGAAAACCCTAGTTCATAAGAAATAAAACATGTGGGCTAAGCATCCTCAAGTCCACTTATTAATAATTCTAATCCTTTAGACACATTGGAGGCCTTAGCAACAAGAAGGCAATTTAAGCTTAGCCCTAGCCCCTAGCTGGATTCTTCTAGAACTTGAATCATGTTGATGAATCTTTGTTGCCCAAGTGGATCATGGCCAATGGGCCTCCACGAACTTGCTTGACTCCATGCCTCTTGAATTAGTCCATTGAGTACCTCTTTAAACTTCCTTGCTCGTGCTCTCGTAACCGGCCATTTTGAAACTTGAACTAAATCCCTTGAAGTTGTGTTATGACTTGCATCAGTATACGCCCCTTCCTAAAAGTTGGATATCTTTGCAAGGATTGGGTGTGTGAGTGTGGGCCAAGATATTTCCGATGTGTTTATTCATGCGATATCTTACATCATACCTGTGATACGTTGTGGATTATTTCTTATTTTGCAAGTGGTTGGTTATGGCTTATTGTTGGAATTGTTATTTATGATGGAAGTGGTTTATTGTGAAAATGGTCGTGGTGGAATTGGTAACTTGATGGTATTCTTATCGTTGGAAAATTGGTTTTACTCTTTCATTTAATTATTGCTATTGTATAAACTTGAGATGGAATTGCCCCTGTTTTCTCTGAAAAGCTGTCTATGATATTTGTAAAATGAGACCGACTATTTTATATGTTTTCTAAACCTTGTTCAAGTTGGGAGGATGTTTCTACCGAGGTTTGTACTCACCCCCTACAAACAACAAATTTTTCAGATTATGTGCTAGAGGAGGAGCTCGGAGTTGAGGAGCAGGTGATTTGGACAACTCAAGTTGATGAGCATGTGGATCCGAAGGGGGATGTCTAGGATTTTTCTTTTTATGTTCTAGACTAGAAGGTTTATTTTGAGATAATGTGGATGTTATTATTTTTGTTATTCTGCTGCAAGTTAATAGTTAATTTTTTTGGGGATGTAATTGCCTGGTTTGGAATATTCTTTTGAATGATGTTGTAAAAATATGATGAATGAAATCTACTTTGCTTATGGATCATATTAAGTGCTCTCATGATGTGAATGTTTTTAGATAGTAATGTCATCCAAGGTAGATTTTGGGGCGTTACAAAGTTTGGTATCAGAGCCTAGGCTTTAGACCTTACATGGGAGCTATAGGTTTATGAATTGTTGTGCAGGATGGACGGTGGAAGTAGACGTGGATGGGGGCGTGGTCGTGGAGGTCAAGCAAATCCACCACCACTACCACCTCTCGATGCTATGAACAGCATATACCAATGCCTATGAGAGCTAACCACTCTGGTACAACACCAAAATGGAAACAACAACCACAACGGTGGGGTGCATCCATTAGTTCATGTACCGAGCAACGGGGACGAAATACGAAGGATGGTGGTTCTCTAGGAATTTTTACGGCAACACCCACCTATTTTCCAAGGAAGTTCTAACCCCTCGGATGCGGATAAATGGATCTGCCAGGTGAAGAAAATGTGTGATGGCATGGGAGTTGCCGAGGATTTATGGGTTGGCTTGGCTACATACCTGTTCGAGGGAGAGGCAGACCATTGGTGGGACTCAGTGAAGAGAAGGAGAAACATGGATGCCCTTACCTGGGAGGATTTTGATTAAATCTTCCAAGGCAAGTACTTTCCTGAATCTGTCAGGGACAAGATGAGTGCCGATTTTCTAGCTCTACGACTGGGTAGTATGACGGTGACAGAGTATGAAAGGAAGTTTGATGAGCTATCCCGCTATGCCATAGAGTTCATATCTATCGAGGCCAAGAGGGCCAAATGCTTTAAGCCTGGCTTTAAGGCCTGCCATCAGGGAAAAGCTTGTGGCTCTCAAGATTCGGGACTATGGAAATCTAGTTGACAGAGCTGCACTGGTGGAGAAAGACATGGAAGACAACCAGCGGCGACAAAACTACACGAGGGGAGGTCCGATCTAGACAGGTGCTAGCAGCAGTGGAGGGCTGAGAGCGGCACCTTACCATTGCTTAGGCCACGCGGTTGGACAGAGACTTCAAACAGCCCAAGGAGCTGGAGGCGCACTAGAGAGAGCAAGCACTAACCCACGTCAATGCATCGCATGTGGAGGTTTCAGGCACTTTAAAAATAAATGTCCATTGTTTCCACCAAAGACCAAACAAAACAATAGGACCAGTGAATGCCAATAAACCACCACTACAGCAGCACTACAACAGAGACCGTTAGGAGCTCTAGCCCCATGCGGTGTCAATCAAGGAAGGGTTTTTGCTTTAACCCAACCGGAGGAAGATGTTTCCAATGCCGTTGTGAAAGGTATTGTTCTTCTCTATAATTCTTGGGCCTGAATTTTATTTGATCCTGGTGCTACTCATTCATTCATACGCACTACATATGCTCTTAATTTGGGATTGAACTTTGAGAAGCTAGAACATGCCTTGAGTATTGACATGCCTACGGGAGAACGGTTGGATACTAGAAGGGTGTGTAGAGGTTGTGTGCTTTGAATTGGGGAGCCAGAAATAATTGTAGATTTGGTTGCATTAGACATGAAGGGGTATGACATAATATTTGGGATGAATTTGTTGTCCACTTTTCATGCAATAATGAATTGTTTTCGTAAACGGATTTTATTTCAATTACCGGGAGGGGTAGTTTTTAGTTTCATGAATGATTGAAATTCTTTCCATCCATTTCCTACTACGGGGTAGTAGATTCTTGAAAGCTAAGGCTAGGAACCAGTTGAGTTTCTTAGCTAGCTTGATGGGAGATGATCGGGATAGATCCCAACCGGATGTGGTATTGATACTGTCGGAGTTTCAAAATGTCTTCCCAGATGAACTTCCAGAGTTACGCCTACAGAGAGAGATTGAGTTTAAGATTGATCTCTATTTGAGAATTGAACCCATATCCATTACTCCCTATCGGAAGACACCTTTGGAGTTAAAGGAGCTAAGGAAGTAGTTGGACCATCTCTTAACTATTGGGTTTATCCGTTCAAGCACTTCACCTTGGGGAGCCCCGATCCTTTTTGTGAGGAAGAATGATGAAACAATTCGGTTATGCACGGACTACCGAAGGTTGAATTGGGTGACAGTGAAGAATAAATAACCATTGCCACAGATTGATGATTTATTCGATCAGTTGAGGGGTTCTAAGTATTACTCCAAGATTGATCTTCGCACAGGGTACCATCAACTGCGGATCAAGGAGGAGGATATTCCTAAGACAGCTTTCCGTACCCGGTATGGTCACTTAGAATATACGATAATGCCATTTGGACTGACTAATGCTCTTGCAACCTTCATGAATTTGATGCACAGGATATTTTGGTCGTATCCAGATCAGTTTGTTATCGTATTTATTGATGACATATTGATTTATTCACAGACACAAAGGGGAACATGAACGCCATCTCTCGATTGTGCTACGGACATTGAGGGAACATAAGTTGTATGCTAAGATGAGTAAATGTGAGTTCTGGATGAAGGAAGTGAAATTTCATGGCAATGTTATGTCAGAAAGGGTGTAGTGGTTGACCCTACAAAGATTGAAGCCGTGATCAAATGAGAACCACCAAGGAATGTGACCGAAATACATAGTTTCCTGGGATTAGCAGGCTACTACTGGAGATTTGTGGAAGGGTTCTCAAAACTAGCGATGCCAATGACTCGCCTTACGAAAAAGGGGGAAAGATTCTTGTGGACTCAAGAGTGTGAGCTAGCTTTTCGCACCTTGAAGAAAAGGTTGACAACAGCTCCTGTCCTCATTATTCCAAGTAGTGGGGAAGGATACGATATTTACACTAATGCTTCGTTACGAGGCTTGGGATGTGTGCTAATGCAAGGAGCTAAAGTAGTTGCTTATGGCTCGAGGCAACTCAAGATTCATAAGCAGAACTATCCCACTCATGAATTAGAGCTTGCCGCCATGGTTTTTGCTCTTAAGTTGTGGAGGTGTTACCTTTATGGAGAAAAGTTTCAAGTATTTTCAGATCATAAGAGCCTCAAGTATATCTTCACACAGAAAAACTTGAATTTTTTGCAAAGAAGGTGGATTGAATATCTAGAAGACTATGATTTCACACTCAACTACCATCCGGAGAAAGCTAATGTAGTAGCAGATGCACTTAGCCAAAAGTCTCGGGGCAAATCAATGTTCTTATTGTGCATAGTGAGAAGATTATTGATGCTTTGGAGGAGTTTGATCTATTGGTAGATAGACAGGAAGATCGACCATGCTTATTTAATCTTGTAGCTCAACCAATTCTCTGAAAAAGGATTGTGGAGTTGCAACGATTAGATACCGAGTTAGAAACTATCTAGGGTAGATTGGAAAGGAATGAGGCTGTTAAGAATTGGTCTATACATGATGATGAGTTACAATTTCGTGGACGGCTATGTGTACCAAACAATGACCAAGTAAGGGGAGAAGTGTTGGGTGAGTGCCATTGTTCAAAATTTTCCATACATCCGGGTAGTACCAAGATGTATAGAGACATGAAGCATCAATATTAGTGGAAAGGGATGAAACAAGATGTGGCTAAATATGTTGCCAAGTGCACAGTGTGTCAGCAAGTGAAGGTGGAGCATCAAAAGTCCGGAGGATTACTACAATCTTTGTCTATCCCAGAGTGGAAGTGGAATCACATCACCATGGATTTCGTATTTGGTTTTCCACGGACTTCACGCAGACATAATGCCGTATAGGTCATTGTAGATAGACTTACCAAATCTGCTCATTTTTTGAGTATGAAGATCATTGACTCCTTAGAGACCTTGAGCAAGCTTTACATCCATGAGATTGTTAGATTACATGGAGTTCCATTCTCTATCGTGTCGGATCGTAATTCTCGATTTGTGGCACAATTTTGGCACAGTCTACAACAAGCTATGGGGACAGAGTTACACTTTAGCACTGCCTTTTATCCTCAAATAGATGGCCAATCTGAGAGGGTGATACAGATCTTGGAGGACATGTTACGTTCTTGTGTGTTGGACTTCAAGGAAAGTTGGAGTGATCATTTGCCATTGGTGGAATTTGCATATAACAACAGTTTTCAATCTAGCATCGGCATGGCACCTTATGAGGCATTGCATGGAAGACCATGTAGGCGCTTTACTTGTCGGTTGGTAGCTAAAGAAAGTAGCTTGTTTGGGCCTGAAATTGTTCAGGAGACTACGGAGAAAATTCAACTCATCCGAGATAGACTACACATGGCACAAAGTAGACAGAAAAGCTATGTGGATAGAAGACGGAGACTATTGCAATTCCAAGAGAGGGCCTATGTGTTCCTCAAGGTGTCACCCAAGAAGGGAGTGTTTAGATTTGGCAGAAGGGAGAATTAGCTCCAAGGTACATCGGACCATTTGAAGTGATCAAAGTTGTGGGCAAAGTGGCGTATCAACTTCGGTTACCAACTCAGTTGTCGGGGGTGTATGACGTGTTTCATGTTTCAATGTTAAGAAAGTGTCAATCGGATACAACGCATGTAGTGGATTTGGAGGATATTGAAGTTCAAGATGAAGCAACATATGAAAAACAACCGGTGAAGATTCTTGATACCAAGGAGAAGAGACTTCGCAATAAAGTAATCCAACTGATGAAAGTCTTGTGGCAACATCACGGGGTGGAAGAAGCTACTTGGGAACCAGAGTTGGATATGCAAGAGAAGTACCCTCATTTGTTCTCTACTTAAGGTAAGTTTCGAGGACGAAACTTTCTTTAAGGGGGTGGATTGTAAACCCCCCACATTCTATTCTTTATATATCAATGCAATTATGTTTTGAAATGCTAATATATGTAATGATGTATACATGAACTAGGTGGATTGTAAGAGTGGACATAAAATGTGAGTTGAGGTAATAGGGTGCATTGTAGAAGTTTGGAAGTATTCCGAAGTGAAAACACACTTTAGACAAAATTTGGGTAGAAAGGATTTTGGACACTGCTTAGTAATTGGATCATAACTTTTCATTCTGATGTCCATTGAATCTAAAATTTTGACAGTAGATATTAGACTTCTAGGGTTATAAAAGTGAATTTCATGAAAATTTTCCAACTTGATCTCTAAATAAGCCAAAACTTCACTGGAAGTGTTAACAGAAACAGAAAGTCTGTTCGAACGTGAAATGACGTTCGATCGACCAACGTTCAAACGTGAAATGACGTTCGAACGACCTACAATCGAACGTAAAATTCCATTCGAACGACAGTGCATTCCAGTACTTTTTGTCTGATGGAAAAACAAAAGTACTGGGAACAAAGGACGTTCGAACGCCAATGATATTCGAATTTTAACTTTCAGAATCATGCACATGACACTATTTTCTTCCCCTATAAATACATAAGGGTGCCTCCTTTAGCCTCCATACACCACATACAACCCTAGAAAGCCTTGAGAAACAAGAGAGAAAGAGGAAATCACAAGATCAAAGAGGATTTTCACTTTGAAGTGGATCAAAATTTCAAGTTCTTCAAGAACACTAAGGAAGAAGAAGGTGGGGGTTTTTTCCTATTCTCTTACACTGAGGATAGGGCTTATGTATATATATGTTTTGACTATAAATCCTATTTATTTGTTAGTAAATCATTAATTCTTGATATTCTTGCTAACACTATCATGTTTTAAACAAAGTTATGGTTGGGTAGCCATGAAATTTTTTCTTCTTGACTCAAAACCCTAGTTTTCAAGAGAAATAGATTTTTCTCTTAATTTTTCCTTTGTTCTTGATTTCAAAACTTTAGTACTTTGTATTGAACAACAAAATGGTATTTCTGATGATCTCTTGCATTTTTCTTCAATTGTTCTATTGTGATACTATATGTGAAATTTGAGAATCTTAGTTTTTACTTGGAAATTTGAGAAAGTGGTTAGATATTGTATCTCTTGTGAATGTTTGGATGACCTTGGGTGGCCGTTGACCGAGTATCGTAGAGTAGGTTGATGCGTTTCTTACTCCGTGTGGGTTTGAAATTTTCCTACCATTCATAGTGGGGTTGGTGCCTTGTGAGGACTAAACCACTATTCACTCATGGGTACCGAGGATGAGGGTTAGTATTCTACTCCTAGGTTGGATTTGTCACTACCATTGTGTTGGTGTACGCCCGTCCTAAAAGTTAGATATCTTTACGAGGATTGGGTGTGTGAGTGTGGGCCAGGATATTCTTGATATGTTATTCATGCGATATCTTACATCATACCTTAGATACTTTGTGGATTATTGCTTATTGTGCAAGTGGTCGGTTATGGCTTATTGTTGGAATTATTATTTTTGATGGAAGTGGTTTATTGTGAAAATGGTCGTGGTGGAATTGGTAACTTGATGGTATTCTTATCGTTGGGAATTGGTTTTACTCTTTCATTTAATTGTTGCTATTGTATAAACTTGAGATCGAATTGTCCCTTGTTTTCTCACAAAAGCTATGTCTATGATATTTGTAAAATCAGACCGACTATTTTATATGTTTTCTAAACCGTGTTCGAGTTGGGATAATGTTTCTACAGAGCTTTGTGCTCACCCCATACAAACAACATATTTGTCAGATTATATGCCAAAGGAGGAGTTTGGAGTTGACAAGCAGGTGATTTGGGAAGCTCAAGTTGATGGGCATGTGGATCCGAAGGGGGATGTGTAGGATTGTACTTTTTATGTTATGGACTAGAAGGTTTTTATGAGATAATATGGATGTCAATATTTTTGTTATTCCGCTGGAGGTTAATAGTTAAATATTGATGTGTTACCCGCCGGAATAACGAGAACCAACAATGAAAAGAACCCAAGATCGTTTAACGAACAGATTTTATGGTAGACCTTGACCCGTTGTTTACAACAAACAAGAACCTTGGTATATAGACCTCAACCCACTGTTTGCGAAACAAGAACTTCGGTATAAAGGAAGACGCCACAAACAGTGTGGAAACCCGTTTGATAAGTCGTTGGTGAACGTTACGAGAATTCCGATAAGTTCGTTTAGTTCTTCAAAAAACCAAAGAGAAAACACTCTCAAAATTTGCTGAATAATGATCTGAATTTTCATTGATCTGAATGCCTATTTATAGGCTGGCCATTACAAGGATTAGGAATCTTCCTAAAATAGCTATCCTACTTAGGAAATATCTCTTACTTGTGGGTAAAGAAATATCTCTTACTTTTCTAAGACTCTTGAAGAAAAAAAGAAAGACATTCAGCCCTTTAAATGGCTGAGCACATGCCTAAATAGAAAAAGGAAAGTACTTGGCATACAAGCCTTACAATTAGACCCTAAAAATAAAGAATAGTGCACATATTGTGGCATGAACAGTGCACGCTACAGTAACTTTGAAAACCCTACTTCATAAGAAATAAAACATGTGGACTAAGTATCCTCAAGCCCACTTATTAAATAATTCTAATCCTTTAGACAAATTGGAGGCCTTAACAACAATAAACCAATTGAATCTTAGCCTTAGTCCCTAGCTGGATTCTTCAAGAACTTGAATCATGTTGATGAATCTTTGTTGCCCAAGTGGATCATGGTCAATGGGCCTCCACAAACTTGCTTGATTCCATGCCTCTTGAATTAGTCCATTGAGTACCTCTTTAAACTTCCTTGCTCGTGCTCTCATAACCGGCCCACTTGGAACTTGAACTAAATCCCTAGAAGTTGTGTTACGATTTGCATCAAATATGGCTTTTTTCCATCATTCTTTTTGACTTTTCTATCAGAGGGTCAACCACCAGAGTCCCTCTAGCCTTCAACTTCTTTTGCAGGAGGATCCCGCCAGTAATTAGGTCATCATTCCAACCATTCACTTTAGTGAGCTGATTTTGGGATTAACATTTAGTAAAACTTTTGATGTCCGAATTAAAGGCATAGAAGGATGTTTATATTGAATATATGATGCAAGAATCCTTTTGTGTGATGTGTTGCATATGCAAAAACTCATTGAAATTAAAGCATTTACAGGCACTTATATCCATTATCCAATATTTATATGTGATTTATTTAATTTGGTTGTACAGATTTTGGGTTGTGATTATAGCTGTTAGCCAATACAATTCCAACCATTTCAACTTCCATGTCCTGACATCATTAAACACAATAATATTCAAATTTTTGGTTCTTCCTCTATTCTTTATCTGCTTTTCCTTTCCTTTCCTTTCCTTCCTGATCTCTCTCTCTCTATCATTTTCTTTTTCCACCCACCCACCCACACACACACACACACACACACACACACACATATATATCTATATAATAAAACATAACAGAACTTGAATCATATACCCAACATATTTTTTCCCCCAAAACAATCCCATCCAACCCAACCCAGATCAACGGCTCCCTAACAACACACAGATAAAATCCATGTCCTCTCCCCAAATCCATGCCTAACACAGAGCAACCCTGGCAACACACATAGCACTTGCTCTCATCTAAGTCTCTTCTTTCACAGTCTCTTATTAGTTTAGAATAAGTGGGTTTGAGGATACTTAGACCACACATGTTTTATTTCTTATGAACTGGGGTTTTCGTAGTTACTATAGCACCGCACTGTTCACGCTACAGTAACTACGCACTATTCACTCTTTTTAGGGCCTAATTGTAAGGCTTGTATGCTAAGTACTTTCCTTTTTCTATTTAGGCATGTGATAAGCCAATTAAAGGGCTGAATGTCTTTCTTTTTCTTCAAGAGTTTTAGGAAAGTAAGAGATATTTCTTTACCAACAAGTAAGAGATATTTCTTAAATAGGATATCTATTTTAGGAATTTTCCTAATCCTTGTAATGGCCAGCCTATAAATAGGTGTTCTATCAATGAAATAGGAGAGACAAGATATAATGAATTTTGATTGTGAGTTGAGTTGAGTTTACTCCTCTTGTTCTTGATTGAAATTTTCAACTTATCAAAGGTAAATCACAACCTTTGTGGCGTTCCTCCTTGTAATTTGGGTTCTTGAAAAGGGTTTTTCAACAGGTCTAGATTTTAATATAATCTAGGTTTTTGAAACGAGTTCTCAATGGGTTTAGATTCTCCATCCATAGACCTGAAATTGGCTTTCTTGGGTTGTATTTTCAATATTGTTGTTGGGTCTCAAAGCAAGTCGATTGGGGTTCACATCAGGGGAAGACAATCAAGTTGTTGTCTCCTTAGGGAAAACGTTTGCAATTCAAGTAATGACGAAGAAAAAGAACAAAATCCTTGTATTTTGAAAGTGTTTTGAGAAATCAATAAAATAATAAAATAATATTGAAATGAAATTGGACAATCTTCAGAGTTCATCTTACCATAAATAGAAACTTTGACCTAAAAATCACTCAAGATTATAATCAAACGCCCTTGAACAAAAAATATTCAACTTAGAATCAAGAAAACTACAATTGTGTATTTAAATTGATTGAGTAAATTGGTGTATTTAAGAGCCAAAATCAATTGTCAATCAATTAAATAACTTAAACATCATAAACCCTAGTTAAGTCAAATTTCTCATTTTCGGATGAGAATCCCTCATTTGATCGTGCCACAATTAACTACGCACTCATTGCAAAAGTAAAACTGAAAGCAATTATTGAAGGTATAATCACAAAGAAAAGAGAAATTGAACTTGAATTGAAATAACAAATTACTTGGAATTGAAATTGCAACAATGATTACAAGAAATAAAACCAATAAACTTTTTCTCGCTAAATTAAAAGTCTAGAAAGAAACTATACTTGGTCAATTTAAAGAACAAGAAACTAAGAACATGTAAAGACTAAAAGAACAAAACCTAGTTTCAAAGGTAGAAGAAAAACGGTGGAAGAGAAAAAATTATCGATCCCTCTTGATGCCTTCTCCCATGCGTAGTCTTGGTATTTATTGGAGACATTGCCTGACTTTTCCCTTTTATTTTTCCTCCAATAGACTACTTAGAAAGGCCCCAGCTGATTCTCCCCAAAAAAAGCTCTTGACAAATTAAAATGCTGATGAACTGGTAGGAAGCAAGTTCCGACCTACCGGTAGCAAAGTTACTATCTCACATGGACTAGTAGCTCTTCACAACTATTGGTACAACTGCTCTTTGTTTTGGACCTACCGGTAGGAAAGTAATAACCTACCAGTAGCAAAGTTTCTATTTTGCTTCAATTGGTAGGAAATCACAATTACTGGTAAAACCTCAATCTGCTGCTTGATGAACAGATAGGAAACCTACCAGTAGAATCTCACTTTTTCTGAATTTCCATTACAATGCTCTTTGTTCAACTCGTGGCTCACTTAGGTCATTTTCAAAGTATTCCAAACATAAAAATCAGTGCAAAATTTTTCCTTCACATCAATTCACCTGGAAACACAAAAATTTCCTATAAAACACAAAACTAAACAAAAGCAAGATGAATAGATAACAAACAAAGTTAAGATGAATGATATGAAACACAAAATATGCAATATTATGCACTTATTAACCACATCTCTAACTGGTGTGGAAATATACAAGCATTGGTCCGGGGATGTAGTGCATGATGAATGCATATGCAACAAATGAATGTGTAGAGCTAATGCATTCATTTCTACCAAGTATACAAATTGTACCTGTCACCACATTATGAGAAGCATGTGCATCCTGCTTCATCATTGCAAATAATCGTCCCTGGGACCTTGAGGTACTATCTGATCCTTGTCCTCCTCTTTGGGTATTCCGTGTCATTCCCTTACTACCAGAATTCACACTACCAATTGATGATGATGCAGCAGACCCAATTGGACAACCCCCCACTACATGCTCCATTTGCCCACACCTGTAACTCTTACGGGCCTCACCACAATCTCTACAAATATGCCCCTCAACACCGTATTTGCAGCAAGTAACATTTGTTGCTTGACTATTTGTTGATGCTCTACCCTATAGCTCCGATGGAGCCCTGAAAGAACTCTAGCCTCATGAACTATTAAATTCCCTACCATATCCTTTGCCGTGATTCTGGGATGATTAGGACCCTTGCTTCTTGTATCTCAAATTTTTTCCTCCAAAATGAGATCCTTCTTTAACTGGTGGATTGTCAAATCTTATTTTCTTGAATTTTTTTCACTGTCCAGCTGATTTTCACACATCTGTTTCAACATGAATAGCTTTGTTCACCAAAGCAACATAACTTGCAAATTCAAAAGCTGAGAGTCAACTTCGAATGGGATAGTCCAGTCCCTACTGAAATTTCTCACATCGGGCCTCTTTAGTTTTTACAAAGGCTGTAGAAAATGGGGCAAGGTTGTAAATTGCTTTTCGTACTCAACTATCGAATTTTCCCCTAGGTTAAAGACATAAAGGCCAATTCCTGCTCATATCGATAAGACTCGGGAAAATATTTACCGTTGACCGCTCTCAAAAACTAATCCCAATTGACTTATCTCAGTGCCAGAGCAATGTTACCTACAACCTAAGCTTCCACACTAGTAATTGAGGTAGTCAACAATCGTCTGGTAGTCCCCACCAAAATTGTTCCTCCTCCTTTAACATGAAAGCAGCAAAGGTCATTCGCTGATCATCAACCATATTCATGAGCTCAAAGATTGATTCCATCCATTTCAACTAGTTCTCAGCCTCCGGGGGTTGATTGTGCCTGCAAACATTGGAGGATCTAAATTCATAAACTTTTCATAAGCCATACCTTGCCTGTGTTTGCTACTTGGGTTTTGATTTGTAGCACAACAAGTCAGTGTGTTGATGCTGCCATTTGCACCACCATTACGTATGCCCTCTGAACCAAATGGGGTTGGTTCTTCTCACATTCTCCACCTTCTTGTCATGGTCTATCACCTACCTTAACCATGGCAAGAGCATTAGAACCCTCACCTTCACCCTGATTTTGACCCTCTGGAAAATCCATTACTCTATTTGCTGCGTAGCTACAAATTAGTATAAAGAAGCACACATACACATATCATTAGCACTTTAATGTTTGCCTCGCCTCACTTATTCGGACACCCTAACTTGTCCACTATTGACCTAGATTCATGGGTCTACAGAATCTAATTAACCCGGATTCAGATACCAAAAATTGAAACACCCCAACCGATGGATAATACATTTACCCGACACAAGTAAAATGAACACAGTTAATTAAGCATAACCTATACCCTAAGCATTTATATTTAAATAAAAACATATGCCTTAGCTTGCCACATCTAAATATAAAGTCTAAGTTTCAAACATAATTAGATGGGTCACACCCATTGTTAAACTTTGTATACACAGCCAATGAAATATATTTCATTTCTAAATATTTACAAAATTCCAAATACACAAAAGGAACAAAGGAGACTCCATAGCTGACACCTCCTTAGCTACCTAGACTTAGTGGTAGACTCTTCTCATTACATAGGGTGAGCATAAATAGCTCAGTGAATGTACATATAAAAACAAGGAAGAGTAATACTATATCCATCATCATCCTAGGACATACATCATAAATAATAATCATGTTGCAGCCAATAAGGCTATATTTGCCATTATGGCTATCACATTTGCCACTATGACTATAGCATTTCTCCCACTAAGGCAATATCATCTCTGCCACTAAGATAATATCACATCTGCCACTAAGGCTATACTTCATTTGCCACTAAGGCTATACTTTGCCCTTATGGGCTATAGACATAACCACCATGTATATCATCATTAAACCAATACATCCATATCCATATCTTACAAGTAAATAGCATTTAGAAGACAAATTTAGGAAATGGGATTTAGTACACTCACCTTCAGTTAGTATCTACCTCAAGTTCGATCACTTGGTAGTGCTTTAGGTGGCATGGTCGATAATGGAGATGCCTTCGTAGCTAACACATGTGTTATCATAATTGCATTTAAATATTCCTTATGCAAATATTATATTCTATATGCTTATGTATATGTACCCTTCTATGCTTAGGTTAATGTACTGCCAATTCATTCATTTAGCATCTTCCCTTAGCTTTTAGGTTCTTCCTTGAAAATCCCTATCCTCTAATGCTATATTCATATTTAAGCATTAATCAAGTAGTTGAGCTCAAGCTAACCTTTTTAGGATTAGTTTTAGCCCCACAGAAAGTTTTGGGAAGCCAACGGATTGAGCGGTAGAGAATTAGAGGTTTATACGGCAAAATAAAAGATTAGCCTTATTGTACCAGTACAAGTCCTACCAGTACATCACAAACTATGGTTCCTACCCAGTGTTGAAACTATAAAAATAGTTTCCTACCGGTGCAACTATTGTTGTCCCGAAACTATAAAATTTGGGTTTCAACACTTCTGTTCATCTTTCTTCCACATCCAACTCCTACTACCATTACACCACTCTTACCCTAACTTCTAAATATTCAAACACATAAATTGATATTCAAAACACATGAATTGGAAAGTTTAGATGTTACCCTCCATAGGCTTTTCTTCACTGGGGTTCCGCTGGAGCCTTCGGGTGTTTTAACCCTAGAACTCTTGAATTCCCTCACTCCTTGCTAAATGCACATGAGATTCTAGTAGAAGAAGAATAACATAGTCCACTAAGATCTCCACCAGCTCCTCTATAGTTTAAAGACTCTTTCTTGCCTAAGAAAAGTGTATACACATGCGTTTACCTAGCCAACTACTATAATTTATGTAAAACCCGAGAAAATTTAAACCTTTTCTGACAAAGGGTAAAATAGTAATTTGCCACAATTATGCGGGTTTAAAATCAATATTTTTATAAAGCTCGGATGACGCAATGGATTTCACTATTGGATTCGTATTGCGAAATTGAGCTCCCATGTCAATTTTCGTCGAATTCCGAGGTAGTCGAATTTTACACACTTTTCGAGACAATTGGGTGACGAATGAACTTTCAAAGGTCCCCAAGAAAGAAATTATAAAATTTCCTTATAATTGAACAAAAGTTCAAATAAAATTAATTTGAACTAAAATTAAAATTTAATTAAGTCATTTCGGGTTAAAAATAGACCCGGAAGTGATAAACGTGCGAGGCAATGTGGACCGTGCCATTAAAAGTATAAATAGGGCCAAAATATCTGAAAATTCAGATATTCTTACCCATTTGGCCGGCTGTGTTTAGACGTTAGAAGAGAGAGAAATAGAAATTTCTATATACTTTCTCCGATCCAAAGAGTTTCGTCAGTTGGAATTGCTTCAACCAAGAATTAAAGTTGGTCTACGTGATGAGGGCTACGCGTACGTACCAAGAAAGAAGAGTTTCACCAAAGAACCAAGAGGAGGATTTTTGGAAAATCAAGGTTTTGGGGGCTTAGAAGGGTGTCTTGAGGCTTCTACTCTTCTATTTACGCTCCAAGAGGTAGGAGTTCTTCTACTTTGATCCATTTCCTACCTAAAATGTTATATGTAATGTGTAGGTTATGAGAATGTATGTAAGTCACTTACCTATGTATATGAAATAGAGGAAATGGGTATGAAAAAGGAGTATTAAAATGGGTTAAAATAGATTTTCCTAACTTGAGATTGAGTGTGGTAATTACTTTGATTGGTAATTTTCATGGAAAAGTGATTTTATGGGCATGCTTTATGTTTAAACGAATTGAAGTCCAACAAACCTGATTAAGTGGCTGTATGGGCTGATTTAGGTTATTTAGAGATTTTGGGCTGATTACTTGTTTTTAAGCCCAACTTTAGTTGTTTCTATTTAGATTAGGATTTTTGTTTTAGGGCTTTATATACACACATAAGATCTTGTAAAAGAGAGAATATATTTTTTGAGTTTTGTGAGGTTTCTACCTTATTGTTCTTTGAAGAACTATTTCAAGAACTTATCAAGAATTAATCTTTCTTGTGGCGTTCATTGACTTATCGCTCAATCTTGAGTGTGGCGTCTTTTTGTTGAACTTTTAACCTTGGATTCTTGTTTCTTGAAAACATTGGGTCTAGGGTTCTTGGTTCTTATAATCTAGTTTGTGAACTTTCTTGGGGAGTCTTCAATCAATTTGCCCGTGGGTTCCTGAATTCATTTAAGGGTTCGCATCAGTTGGTATCAGAGCTCTCAAGTTTGTCTTCTCAAATCTGGTTGGTTATCTTTGTTTTGTGTGCATATAATTTGACAAAGTTAGTGTTTCTTGCTGTTGTTTGGTGTTTCTTTTTCTGTTTATGAGCATCAATTTAGAAAAAAAATTCATCATTACTGTTCGTTATTACTGTTCATTGCAACTTTTTTTTTTTGGTTCTGTTTGATTTGGGGCTCGACTTGCTGCCGGAGTTTTAGTTGTTCTTTTTTCTATAATTTTAATATCAATTAGGTTTGAATAATATGGGCAGAATTGAATACATAACTTGCTTGTGAATCAATTATGAAGTCTGCTGCCCAATTAGGTGTAGTTTGCCTCTTTTGTGATCTGATATCACCAAAACAAAAAACAAAAAAGAGAAGACGGAAAAAAAGAAAAGAAAAAAAAAGGAATTGAATTGAGGCAACTCAGTTTGCTTTATGGCTGATTTGTGTTGAGATTTGAACAAAAATAATCAAAATTTACTTGTTTTGATCATTCACACGTAAATAATCAAAAGTTACTTATTCTGATCATTCACGCATTTATTATCCCAAAACAGGTCATCCTATTTGATTTAACCCCTTTCTTGATCCATTTGCTGTTTTCGAATCATTATTTCGCTTGTTTTTCGCCGAATTCGTTTTTCTTTGCTTCATTGAGTTTCTTTGTTTCTTTTCCGTGTTATTCTCTGTTTTTCATTGTTAATTTTGGTCCTTCCTTCGATATTTGTGTCTAATTAAGTTGATGTGCGTTGTGGGAACGGTTGGTTTTTGGTTGAGTTTTGAATAGTTTGCGAATGAACGACAAAGGCAAAACATTTGAGTGGTAAAAGGCTGGGTGTGTGAGTTTATCTTAAGAAAAGCCAATAAGAGTGTAAACACGAGGGTTGAGTGACATTGAAACGAGTGAAACACGTGAGGGAGCATTTTTGAGGCTATTTCTAACATTGTTTTGCAGGTTATAAAACATGACTTGCAAGGATAAAGGAGTAGCTTAGGAGGGTGGTACTAATGTGCTATTCACACTTCGGGCTATTCAACAACAGTTCGAACATATGAATATGAGATTTGATGAGATGACAAATCAGTTGCAGGAGCAGGAGAATGTGATTAATGAGTTGAGAACGAATGAGGGAAAATGAGATGATGGACATGATAGGCATGAGGCAATGGTTGAGAGGAGGCAGAATAGGCGTAATCAAAACAATATCGATGATGACAAGTGGGATCTTGGTGGATCACTTCGATGATCAGGCCATGTTGATTGGGTTTGACCATAGTAGAGGTGGTAGTGGTGGAGGTGTTAGGGATGTTTATCGGAGAGATAGGAATTTGGGTTGCATTAAGATGAAAATCCAAACCTTTCAAGGCAAGAATGATCTAGAGGTTTTTTAGAATTGGAAAAGAAAGTGGAGTAAGTGTTTGATTGCCATGACTATTTAGAGGAGAAAAAGGTGAAACTAGCTGCAGTTTCATGAGGAAATGTTTTGTTCCTTCTCATTATTATATAGCGACTTGTTTCAGAGGTTGTAGGGGTTGACTCAGGGATCCAGGAGTTTTGAGGAGTATTATGAGGAGATGGAGATAGCCTTGATTCAGGCTAATGTAAAGGAGGACCGAGAGGTGACCATGGCACGATTTTTGCACGATTTGAACCGAGATATTCAAAATGTAGTTGAGTTGCAGCATTATGTGGAGATGGAGGATATGCTACACATGGCGATGAAGGTTGAGATGCAACTCAAACGGAAGGGTTCTAATCGGTTTGGGTAGAATTCGGGATCTTCAACTTCTTGCAAACCGAATTCTAGTTGGAGCAAGACGGAAGAATGATGCGAACCCTTAAACGAATTCAAGAACCCACGAGCAAATTGATTGAAGACTCCCCAAGAAAGTTCACAAACTAGATTATAAGAACCAAGAACCCTAGAAGCAATGTTTTCAAGAAACAAGTACCCAAAGTTAAAAGTTCAAGAGAAAGACGCCACACTCAAGATTTGAGCGATAAGTCAATGAACGCCACAAGAAAGATTAATTCTTGATAAGTTCTTGAAATAGTTCTTGGAAGAACAATAAGGTAGAAACCCCACAAAACTCATAAAAAATATATTATGTCCTTTTTACCAAGTCTTAGTGTGTATATAAAGTCTTAAAACAAATCCTAATCCAAATAGGAATAACTAAAATTGGGCTTAAAACAGGTAATCAGCCCAAAATCCCTAAATAACCTAAATACAGCCACTTAATCAGGTTTGTTGGAATTGAATTTCATTAAAATAAACTTGAGGCCTTTTGCCCTTAAATCCCACGCATGCCACTGTAGAAAAGCCTCCAAATGCACTCTTCATGCTTGAACTTGCACAATCAGCCCATATATCTTGAATCAGCCCGTTCAATGCTTCCTTCATCCTTTTCGCTTTCGCCCGAGTCATAGGACCTCCGTTTATGCTCAAAGGATCAGAATGCATTGCATCATTCCCCCTCTCTTCAAAAGGATTCGTCCTCAAATCTTCGTCATCTACAATAAATGGAGAAAGATGAGTAACCTTAAAAGTAGCACTAACACTATATTCACTAGGAAGGTTTAGTCTGTAAGCGTTATCATTTATCCATGCCACCACTTGAGAAGGCCCATCTCCTCTAGGCTGCAACTTAGAACGCCTTTGGGTAGGAAAGCGCTCCTTTCGCATATGCACCCAAACCCAATCTCGAGGCTCAAAAACCCCCTACAAAAGAGAAACAACAAAACTAGGCAAAGCAAGGTCACCTTGACAACTAACGAACTAGGCTTTTGTGTGTAGGTGACACTCACCTACACACAAAAGTCATATACATATTCGAGGGTGCATGTTGGGAGATTAGGGAAGACAAAATCAAACATTTTTAGTGTTGTCGCCAGGGAAGGTTAAGCGTTGAGTTCGAAGGTGATTTGGGATGGCATAGGTAAGTCTCGTGATTTTTATCATGGGCCAAGGTAAGTCGTCTCATTTGTAAATAGCTTGTTGTAGATTGTGTTTTGTGTTATGTTTTCCAATTTTTTTGAAAATGTGTTAAATACCCTAAATTTTGAAAATGTGTGAGAGATTTGTGATGAGTATGAGCACATCAATAATGAGTGCCCATTAAATTATACAGTTCAAGACTTTGCATGTGAAGGATCAATTTCAACAGTGGGCCCCAAAAAATTTTACCCCAACCATTTTGTTGCTACGAGTTATCCGAGTTATGGTTGGGAAAAGGAACCTTATAATTTTTCATCCGATATCACACCACCAAATGAATTTTGCCACTATCCAACATATGAGGACTCAACCGAACAAGAATTGGAAAATACTCTTTGCGAATTTGTGCTATACCAAATGGAAATCAATGCCCAAATAGCCCAACAATTTTTTGAAATTAGAGATGACCTTATTGCATTGACTAATGTCATAATTACTAATTAAGAAAAACAACATCTTGAGCATAGTCAATGTATTGAGGATGATCATTTTTATGGAATGCAAATTGATGTTGAATCTCCCACCACTCTTGATTGTGAAAAGTTTAATGAAGTTATTATCTCACATAAGGCTAATAAGCACCATCAAAGAGTGGTATTGAGGTTCATAATTTTCAACATGGGGAGGGCATTAAAATGGGGTTAAGTGTAGAAATTTATATAGAGAAAGTTGTATACTCCATTATTGGAATGACATAAACTTGTGTGAACCTCTATATTGTTGAGAATTTTGATTCATTATTTTTTGTATTGTTGGATAGATTGGTTAGAAAGGGCATTTATACACCAAAAAAATTTTTAAATCAAAAAAATCAATGGGCGCAAGCTCATATCCGAAGTGAATCCAGATTGACATGAGTCCTTTTTATTTTACTTTCATGTACATAGTAGTTAGATTTATTTTATTGTTATATTTTTATTTTCATGATGTTGTAATATAGATTTTAGCATGAAGTTGTTTACCTCTTCCTAATTTGGACTCAATTCATTTTGAGCATCATCGTAACAAATCTTATTAATTATCATGTGTGAATTTAAGTTGGGGGTGTAAACAAGCATTTTTGTTTTCCCTTTAATGTGTCTACTAAAAAAAAGAAAAAAAAAAGGGAGTATTTTATTTCCTATGTTACTTTCATTTTTCTCATTACATGATTCCTTATGCATTGAGGACAATGCATGGTTCAAGTTGGGGGGTGAGGTGCACCATTTACATGTTCCACCACTTTTTGTGCAGAATAGTTGGAAATGTGAAAATTTTAAAAATTTTGGACATTTTTTTGGAAAATATCTGATATTAAACTATATTCCCCTATCCTAATTGTTATGGGAGTTGTGATTGATTGATCTTCATTTTGAACTTTGAACACATGAGTACACCATAGAAGTTTATCTTATGCCTGAGTATCACATAGGTGTTTTCTTTTGAACTCAACCATAGTGCACCTTGAATGTGTTATTTTGGCAATTTACTAATTGAATCCACATTTTAGAGCTTGACATGCATAATGGAGATGAAGTAAGTACCCATGTGAGCTTTAGTGGCAATCCTTGTTGGAAGGAACTTACATTTACTCAAAAGAATAATTTTTTTAAATAAAATCTGTTCAATAATCTCATTATGCTTGTTTTGGTTAGAATGTATGTGTTTTAAAATATCAGCATGCCTCCCCATGCTTAACTAGAGATGATCTTAGGCCATCTTTGAATTGCATTGAGCCTTAGCCATTTTCTTGTGGGAAGTCTATCCCAAGTGCCATGATTGAGCCTTAATTGAAAATTCATTTCCATGCCACATGATTGACCAAGCTAGTGAAAAATGATTACAATTACCACACCTTGGATTTTCTGGGATGGACTATGACTAATCATGAAGAAAGGGAAATGTGGTGAGGAAACCCTAAAGTGGGATCAATGGCATTGAAAGAAAAAAGAATAGAAGAATCCAAGAAAAAGGAGAAAATGGGGTTGAACAAGAAAAGAAAAGAAAAATGATGAAAAAAAAAGACAAAAAGTGATGTGAAGGTGTAAAGTTGAAAATTCCACAAAAATGAGATTTTTGATAATAAAGGTCATACCCTCGGAATAACCCTTTTTATCTCACTCTACCCTTCATTTCACTCAGCCCAAGTATCACCCCAAGGCCTCATTATAATAACCCTTGAAAGCCCTAAAAGATCTAGAGAAAGCATGGTGAGAGCATACTTTAAATGAAAAGAAAAGTTGGTTTTGCTATCTGGTGCCCTAATATTCCATAACGAGATTATGCCAAGTTCGTTTCAATTGTTATGCATGCACATCATTTTTGGATTATATGTGAGGATTTTGATTTGTGCATAAGATTCTATCTCACATATACTATAACACTCTGCATTTTATTTTATATATATGCATATAGATATATATTAAATAATTATTGTAAAAATGGGGATAAGTGTAGCGATGTGTGTTTGAATTTGGTCGATTGGAAATGGAAAAATGGATGAAATAGTGAACAGTGCACGTGAACTGTGCACTGGCTGCAACTTCAAGCCCAATTTATACCTTGATGCAGTCAATATCTCTTAAAACTCAAAACATGAAAGTTGTAGAGTTCTTTCTTAGCTTTCCATAACATCTTGAATCATCTCAATCGGAGCTCGGATGAGAGAGTTATGCCCCGAAAACGAAGTAATATTGAAGCAGCCCATAAACAGTAAAGGAAAAACAAAATCGGGATTTCTGTGTTTAAAAACACAGATTTCAGCCTTTACTCTCATTTCTCTCATTCCACTCTCAACCCACTTCTCTTAGAACTCTAGAGGAAGAGAGAAGGATAAAACACAAGATCAAGAGGAGATCTATACTTCAAAGAAGATCAAATCTTCATCTTCTTCACACTAAAACTAGGTTTTTAAGAACATTGAGGTAGGGTTTTCTTCCATCCTTGTCCATTGATGTTAGGGTTATTATACATGTAGAATTTGGCTCTTAATAGTATGTATTTGTAATGGGTTCCTTGTTCCTTGGTATGTTTACAAACATTCCCATGATTTGAACAAAATGATGGTTGGAAATCCATCAAACTCTAGTTTTGGGGGAAATATGGATTTTTCTCTATATCTTCACATCACCTTGATTTCAAAAATTCTAGAACTTTGTGTTGGGTAGTAAAATGATTGTATTGATGATCTCATGCTTATTTCCTTTAAACTTGTCTCTTGTTACATGATTTGCGAAATGGTATATTTTCTTAAATTGTTCTATTATGTATCTGGCTTGTGAAAATTTGGGGAAACATCATGGAATTTGTTTGTATATGAGGTTGAGTATATTGTTGGTATGTCACTCTTGTGTATGGTATTGTAAGGGACTTGGATTACCTTCGAAAACTGCCGTAGAGCGTTAGAGGTTAGTCTATCCCAATGGGGGGGTGAGATGGCTGCCGAATGCTCGTAGTGGATCACTGTGGTGACAGTGACCACTATTGTTCACGGATACCGGGGAAAAGGGTTAGTATACTAGACACCTTGGGAGGATCTCGTCAAGGCCGTATGAGACGGTACACGCCCTTCCTAAATTGGTCTGTGATTGTTAGTAGAAATGGGTGAACGAGGTAGAATCGTCGGGTAGATTCATGAGAAGCGACAACCTACTTGAGTGGTACCAAATAGAAATTTTTGTTCATTGTACCAAATACTATTTCTCCAAGAGTTTCGGGTAGTATGGGATGCCGCGATACCTTGTGGAAATGGTGTATGGTGGAGTGAATTATATTGGAAATTGTTTGTCAATTAAACGTGGTTTTATTCTCGTTCAAGTCCTTATTATTGTACAAACTTGAGATCCCTTTAAAATGTCCTTACTTTACTTCAAAATTCATTTATATGTATGTGCGAAACGTGACCTACCTGTTTTACTTGATTTCAAAACCTTGAATGGGTTTGGAAGGATCCTCCTACAGAGCCTTGTGCTCACCCCCCTACTTCCCCACCTTTCAGATTTTGCCTTTGACGAGGAGCTAGGAGTCGAGGGGCCGACACATTTGGAGACTCCGATAGAAGGGAGCATGGATCCCGAGGTGGATGCTTAGAGCGACCCCCCTTTCTTTTGTTATAGACTTGGATAATCTTTTGGGAGAATTGTATAGCCTAGTTTTTATTTTATAAATTCCGCTGTGTATTATAGTACTTTTGTGGGAATGTAAAGGCCATAACTTGGCCTATTCTTTTGGGATAACATGTAAATTGGATGGATTGATTTTATGGTAGTTAAATGGACCCGGTGTGGTCATTACAGTAGAATTGCACAGGTTGTGTTTTGGGTAGAGCTCCCCGAACAGAGGAGACTCTGCCCAAATTTTGTTAAAATATGAATGGTGGATGAATGAAACTTTCGTCGTGATGGATTTACTTAATGCTCTCATGCGGTGAATGGTTTTTAGAATGTAATGTCACCCAAGGGGGTTTTTGGGGCGTTACAGATTTGGTATCAGAGCCTAGGCTTTAGGTCTTACATGGGAGCTGTAGGTTATGGATTACCACTCGGGAAGTAGGATTAAGTTGAAGGAAATTGTTGGTATAATTTTATATGAACCTTATGATGTAGAATAAAGTGATATTTAGGATGTCTTATACATCAATGAAACTAAATTGTGAATTGATATGCAGGATGGATGGTGAACGGGTACGTGGACGTGGACGTGGGCGTGGTGGTCCCTCTCAACGCCATACAGGGTATTTACCAATGTTTAAGGGAACTCACCACCCTAGTGCAACAACCAGGTGGGAACAACCACCACAACGGTGGAGTTCGTCCTTTAGTCCAAGTACCGGGCAACGGCGATGAGAACCGAAGGATGGTGGCTCTTCGAGAATTTCTACGGCAACACCCACCCACCTTCCAAGGGAGCTCCAATCCCTTAGATGCGGATAGATGGATCCGCCGAGTGAAAAAAAATTGTGATGGTATGGGGATCGTCGGGGACCTTCGGGTTGGCTTGGCTACCTATTTGTTGGAAGGGGAGGCCGATTACTGGTGGGAGTCAGTGAAGAAAAGGAGAGACACTAATACGCTCACTTGGGAGGAGTTTGAGCAAAGCTTCAACGACAAGTATTTTCCAGAGTCTGTCAGAGATAAGATGAGTGCAGACTTTCTAGCCTTGCGACAGGGCAGTATGACCGTGGCTGAGTATGAGAGGAGGTTCGATGAGCTATCCCGTTATGCTTCAGAGTTCATATCCACCGAGGATAGGAGGGCCAAGCGCTTCGAGCAGGGTTTGAGACCGACCATCAGAGAGAAGCTTGTGGCACTCAGAATCCGGGACTACAGAGATTTGGTTGACAGAGCGGCATTGGTGGAGAGAGACATTGATGACTCTCAGAGGAGACAGAGCTATGCTAGAGGAGGCCCGATCCGTACAGGTGCCAGTAGCAGTGGAGCACCGAGGGCGTTACCATATCGTCGCCCCGATCAAGCGGTGGGGCAGAGACCTCTTACAGTCCGAGGAGAGGGGCATGCCCCGACTAGACCAAGCACTGACCCTCGTCAATGCTTTGCTTGTGGAGGTGTAGGGCACTTCCGCAACAACTGCCCGTCACTTCCACCCAAGACCAATCAATCAGTTGGGCCATCAAATGCAAATAGGCCCCCTCCACCACCGAGACCATTGAGAGCTCAAGCCCCCGATGATGCCAATCCGGGGAGGGTATTTGCCTTAATCCAACCGAAGGAGGATGCCTCCAATGCCGTTGTGGAAGGTATCATTCTTCTCTACAATTCTTGGGCCCAAATCTTATTCGATCCTGGTGCTACTCATTCTTTTATACGTATTGCATATGCTATGAATTTGGGATTGGGTTTAGAGAAGTTAGAACATGCTTTGACTGTTGACTTGCCTACGGGAGAACAGTTGGGTACTAGCCGAGTCTGCAAGGGGTTGTGTGCTTCGTATTGGGGAGCACGAATTGATTGTGGATTTGATTGCTTTAGAGATGAAGGGGTATGACGTGATTTTTGGGATGAACTTGTTATCCACTTTTCGTGCGGTAATGGATTGTTTCCGCAAGCGGATTACATTTCAATTGCCGGGAGGAGTAATTTTCAGTTTTGTGAATAACCGAGATTCTTTCCATCCATTTCCTACTACGGGAAGTAAATTCTTAAAAGCTAAGGCAGGGAGCCACTTGAGTTTCTTGGCTAGCTTGATGGGAGATGATCGGAATAGATCCCACTCGGGTATGGTGTTGATTATATCGGATTTTTCAGATGTCTTCCCAAATGAATTACCCAGGTTACCGCCACAGAGAGAGATTGAGTTCGCAATCGATCTTTATCCGGGAACCGAACCTATTTCTATTGCTCCTTATCGGATGGCGCCTTTGGAGTTGAAGGAGCTAAGGAAGCAATTGGACCACTTGCTGGCAATTGGATTCATCCGTCTGAGCACTTCACCTTGGGGAGCCCCGGTCCTCTTTGTGAAGAAGACGGATGAAACACTTCGATTATGCATAGATTACCGACGGTTGAATCGGGTGAAGGTGAAGAATAAGTATCCCTTGCCGCGCATTGATGATTTATTTGATCAATTGAGGGGTTCTAAGTTCTACTCCAAGATTGATCTCCGCACCGGGTACCATCAACTGCGTATCAAGGAGGAGGATATTCCTAAGACTGCTTTTCGTACTCGGTATGGTCACTTCGAGTATACGGTGATGCTGTTCGGATTGACTAATGCTCCAGCAGCCTTCATGGATTTGATGCACAGGGTATTCCGTCCATATCTAGATCAATTTGTCATTGTGTTTATTGATGACATATTGATTTATTCCCGGACACAAGAAGAACATGCACATCATCTCTCGGTTGTGCTACAAACATTGAGAGAACATAAGTTATATGCGAAGATGAGCAAGTGAGAGTTTTGGATGAAGGAAGTGAAGTTCCTTGGCCATGTTGTGTCCGAGCAAGGGGTAGCGGTTGATTCCTCGAAGATTGAGGCCGTGATGCAATGGGAACCACCAAAGAATGTGACAGAAATACGTAGTTTCTTGGGGTTAGCCGGTTACTATCGTAGGTTTGTGGAAGGTTTTTCCAAGCTTGCGATGCCGATGACTCGCCTTACCAAGAAGGGGGAGAAATTTGTGTGGACTCAAGCGTGTGAATTAGCTTTTCGCACCTTGAAGGAAAAGTTGACGACGGCACCGATCCTCATTATTCCGAACAGTGGGGAAGGTTACGATGTTTACACCGATGCTTCACTACGAGGCTTGGGATGTGTGTTGATGCAAGGAGGCAAGGTGGTTGCTTATGGCTCGAGGCAACTCAAGATTCATGAGCAGAACTATCCCACTCACGACTTGGAGCTAGCCGCTGTGGTTTTTGCTCTTAAGTTGTGGAGGTGTTACTTGTATGGAGAAAAATTTCAAGTGTTTCGGATCATAAAAGCCTCAAGTATGTGTTCACACAGAAAGAATTGAATCTCCGGCAGAGAAGGTGGATTGAGTACTTAGAAGATTACGACTTCACTCTCAACTATCATCCGGGGAAGGCTAATGTAGTAGCGGATGCATTGAGTAGGAAGTCTCAGGGTGAAATCAATGTCCTTGCGGCTAAACGGTGGAAAATGATTGATACGTTGGAGGAGTTTGATCTATGGGTTAATGGACCGGAGGATCGACCATGTTTGTTTAACCTAGTAGCTCAACCAATCCTCCGACAAAGGATTGTGGAGTTGCAACGGTTAGATCCCGAGTTGACAGAAATTCGGGATAAATTGGAGAGGAATGAGATTGTTGAGGATTGGTCTATAAAGAATGAGGAGTTACAGTTTCGGGGAAGATTATGCATGCCAAACGACGACCAAGTGAGGGAAGAAGTGTTGGGAGAGTGTCACCAATCGAAGTTCTCTATACATCCGAGGAGTACAAAAATGTATAAAGATATGAAACGACAATATTGGTGGAGTGGAATGAAGAAGGATGTAACAAAGTTCATTTCAAGGTGTGCCGTATGTCAGCAAGTGAAGATTGAGCACCAACGACCTGAAGGATTATTACAGTCTCTGCCTATCCCGGAGTGGAAGTGGGATCATATCACCATGGACTTCGTGTCGGGTTTTCCACGGACTTCAAGAGGGCATAACGCCGTATGGGGTTATCTTAGATCGACTCACCAAGTCAGCTCACTTTTTAGGGATGAAGACCACAGACTCATTAGAGATCTTGAGCCGACTGTACATTCGAGAGATTGTTCGATTGCATGGAGTTCCACTTTCTATCATGTCGGATCACGATTCTCGTTTTGTGGCTCGTTTTTGGCAAAGTCTACAACAAGCTATGGGCACAGAGTTACATTTCAGCACAGCCTTTCACCCTCAAACCGATGGTCAATCCGAGAGAGTGATACAGATTTTGGAAGACATGTTACGGGCTTGCGCGTTGGACTTCAAAGGGAGTTGGAGCGATCACTTACCGTTGGTGGAATTTGCGTACAACAACAGTTACCAAGCGAGTATCGGAATGGCACCGTATGAAGCTTTGTATGGAAGACCATGTAGATCCCCGACGTGTTGGTTGGAAGCCGGAGAGAGTAGTATGTTTGGGCCCGAGATTGTACGGGAGACAACGGAGAAGATTCAGCTCATTCGGTAGAGATTACGCAAAGCACAGAGTCGACAAAAGAGCTATGCGAATAGGAGAAGAAGGCCTTTGGAATTCAAGGAGGGAGATTTTGTATTTCTTAAAGTGTCACCCAAGAAGGGCGTACTTAGATTCGGTAAGAAAGGAAAACTCGCTCCAAGGTACATCGGTCCATTTGAAGTGATCAAGACAGTGGGCAAAGTAGCATACCAACTTCGGCTACCAGTATCGTTGTCAGGAGTTCATGACGTGTTCCACGTTTCGATGTTGAGGAAGTGTCAACCAGATACGTCGCATGTCGTGGATTTGGAGGATATTGAAGTGCAAGATGGAGTCACCTATGAAGAGCAGCCGGTGAAGATTCTTGATATCCAGGAGAAAGTGCTTCGCAACAAGGTAATCCAACTGGTGAAAGTCCTGTGGCAACATCATGGCGTAGAGGAAGCAACTTGGGAACCGGAGTGGGAGATGCGAGAGAAATATCCATATTTGTTCGCTACTTGAGGTAAGTTTCGAGGACGAAACTTTCTTTAAGGGGGGTGGATTGTAACACTCCGCATTTTATTTTATATATATGCATATAGATATATATTAAATAATTGTTGTAAAAATGGGGATAGGTGTAGCGATGTGTGTTTGAATTTGGTAGATTGGAAATGGAAAAAGGGATGAAATAGTGAACAGTGCACGTGAACTGTGCACTGGCTGCAACTTCAAGCCCAATTTAGACCTTGATGCAGTCAATATCTCTTAAAACTCAAAACATGAAAGTTGTAGAGTTCTTTCTTAGCTTTCCATAGCATCTTGAATCATCTCAATCGGAGCTCGGATGAGAGAGTTATGCCCCGAAAAGAAGTAATATCGAAGCAGCTCATGAACAGTAAAGGAAAAACAAAATCGGGATTTCTGTGTTTAAAAACACAGATTTCAGCCTTTACTCTCATTTCTCTCATTCCACTCTCAACCCACTTCTCTTAGGACTCTAGAGGAAGAGAGAAGGATAAAACACAAGATCAAGAGGAGATCTATACTTCAAAGAAGATCAAATCTTCATCTTCTTCACACTAAACCTAGGTTTTTAAGAACATTGAGGTAGGGTTTTCTTCCATCCTTGTCCATTGATGTTAGGGTTATTATACATGTAGAATTTGGCTCTTAATAGTATGTATTTGTTATGGGTTCCTTGTTCCTTGGTATGTTTACAAACATTCCCATGATTTGAACAAAATGATGGTTGGAAATCCATCAAACTCTAGTTTTTGGGGGAAATATGGATTTTTCTCTATATCTTCACATCATCTTGATTTCAAAAATTCTAGAACTTTGTGTTGGGTAGTAAAATGATTGTATTGATGATCTCATGCTTATTTCCTTTAAACTTGTCTCTTGTTACATGATTTGCGAAATGGGTATATTTTCTTAAATTGTTCTATTATGTATCTTGCTTGTGAAAATTTGGGGAAACATCATGGAATTTGCTTGTATATGAGGTTGAGTATATTGTTGGTATGTCACTCTTGTGTATGGTGTTGTGAGGGACTTGGATTACCTTCGAAAACTGTCGTAGAGCGTTAGAGGTTAGTCTATCCCAATGGGGGGTGAGATGGCTGCCTAATGCTCGTAGTGGATCACTGTGGTGACAGTGACCACTATTGTTCACGGATACCGGGGAAAAGGGTTAGTATACTAGACACCTTGGGAGGATCTCGTCAAGGCCGTATGAGACGGTACACGCCCTTCCTAAATTGGTCTGTGATTGTTAGTGGAAATGGGTGAACGAGGTAGAATCGTCGGGTAGATTCATGAGAAGCGACAACCTACTTGAGTGGTACCAAATAGAAATTTTTGTTCATTGTACCAAATATTATTTCTCCAAGAGTTTCGGGTAGTATGGGATGCCGCGATACCTTGTGGAAATGGTGTATGGTGGAGTGGATTATGTTGGAAATTGTTTGTCAATTAAACGTGGTTTTATTCTCGTTCAAGTCCTTATTATTGTACAAACTTGAGATCTCCTTTAAAATGTCCTTACTTTACTTCAAAATTCATTTATATGTATGTGCGAAACGTGACCTACCTGTTTTACTTGATTTCAAAACCTTGAATGGGTTTGGAAGGATCCTCCTACAGAGCCTTGTGCCTTTGACGAGGAGCTGGGAGTCGAGGGGCCGACACATTTGGAGACTCCGATAGAAGGGAGCGTGGATCCCGAGGTGGATGCTTAGAGCGACCCCTTTCTTTTGTTATAGACTTGGATAATCTTTTGGGAGAATTGTATAGCCTAGTTTTTATTTTATAAATTCCGCTGTGTATTATAGTACTTTTGTGGGAATGTAAAGGCCATAACTTGGCCTATTCTTTTGGGATAACATGTAAATTGGATGGATTGATTTTATGGTAGTTAAATGGACCCGGTGTGGTCATTACAGTAGAATTGCACAGGTTGTGTTTTGGGTAGAGCTCCCCGAACAGAGGAGACTCTGCCCAAATTTTGTTAAAATATGAATGGTGGATGAATGAAACTTTCGTCGTGATGGATTTACTTAATGCTCTCATGCGGTGAATGGTTTTTAGAATGTAATGTCACCCAAGGGGGTTTTTGGGGCGTTACAT